>CM077224.1:33599957-34009957 GCA_039654775.1 Spinibarbus caldwelli
AGCCATGGCTTCCTTTTTCACAGAAATATAAATAGGAGGGAAAACAAAGCCCAAATTCCCTTATTCATCCATCACAATGAGAAAAACCAAAGAATATATTTCTGATGTGCAGCAAAAGATAACTGAGCTTCACAAATTAGTGAAGTGGCTTTAAGAAAAGAACTAGAGCAGTGAAAATTCCCATTTCCACAATCAGGGCAATAACTAAGAATTTCCAATCAACATAAAATGTTACGAAACTGCCTGGAAGAGGACGTGTGTCTGTATCGTCCTAATGCACGGCGAGAAGGAGAGTTTGAGAGGCTAAAGACTCTCCAAGGACCACAGCTGGAGAATTGCAGAAAATAGTTGAGTCTCGTGGTCAGAAAACCTTAATAAAAAATTGTCAAACAGCACCTACATCACCACATGTTGTTTGGGAGAGTTTCAAGAAAAATTCTCCTAGCTCATCCAAAAACAAACTCCAGCATATTCGGTTATCAGACACGACAGGAACTTCAAATGGGACTGGCTTCTATGGTCAGATGAAAAATGAGCTTTTTAGCAGCAAACACTCAAGGTGGGTTTGGTGAACACAGGGATAAAAAGTATCACATGTGTACAATGAAATATACTGCTGTATTTTTGATGTTGTGGGCCTATATTTCTGCTGGAGGTCCTGGACATCTTGTTTAGACACATGGCATCATGGATTCTATCAAATACCAACAGATAAAAAAATCAATAAGTGACTGACTCTGTTAGAAATCTTATAATGGGCCATGTTTGGATCTTCCAACCGTACAATAATCCAAACACAAACCTCAAAAACAACACAAAAATGGGTCACTGAGCACAAAAGCACGCTTCTGCTATGGCCATTCCAGTCCTCTGACCTGAACCCTATAGAAAATGAGTGGGGTGAACTGAAGAGAAGCAGCACCAACATGGAGCTGGGAATTTAAAGGGTCTGGAGTGATTCTGGATGAAGGAATGGTCTCTGATCTCTTGTCAGGTGTTCTCTAACCTCATCAGGCATTATAGGAGAAAATTTAGAGCTGTTAAACTGCCAAATGGAGGTTTCAAAAAGTATTGAATAAAAGGGTGCCGTTAATTGTGGCCAATGTGTATTAGAGAAAAACATTTCATAATGATATTTTCCCGCATTTTAAATTCTGTATGTATATATGTATATGTATATGTGTGTATATATGAAGAGTTCAGATGCAAAAGCCTCTAAGTGCCATTTGAATTTCTTTTCTAAAATAAGCATTTTTCTTAGACTCCTATGTGTAGGTTCAGTAATTTCACTTTAATGGCAATGAATAGGTTATTTTTATTGCCATTAAAGTGAAATAACTGAACATAAACATAGGAGCCTGACAAAAATGCTAATTTTAGAAGAAAATTTCAGACGGCACTTAGAGGCTTTTTCATCATGTGTATATATACGTATATGTATACGTGTATTATATTAAATGATATTGCACAAATGTAAACACATTTGACACATCCTGAGAAAAAACACAGCAAAAGGAAAGGAAACCAGGTCCAAAAACCTCTCCCACCAAGTATTTCAGATGTTTTATTGAACATAAAAACTGCTTATAGATGCAAACATCACAATAAACCACAAAAGGCTTCCTGTTATAACACAAAATTGCTAAGTAATGAAAAGTAAGACAATTACCGAAAGGAAACTGTGAAAGGAAAGTGTTCGGTTGAACATATTCAGAATATATTGAGTTCATTTGCATTTTTTGCTGGATATAGGATCTAATCATTCTTGTTTGCTTCAGATATGGTGAAATTAGGCAGTAACCTGGTGGACAAGATGGAGAGACAGCCGTCGATGGAGGACGGTTTTGACAACATCCCCCTCATCACTCCACTGGAGGTCGGCCAGTTACAGCAGCCTTTCCCTGATAAGGTAATTACCATTCATGCATTAGAGAGCAGAACCCACACATAGCGCCATATTAAAGACAGCAGCGCACCTCTGTTAATCATTACTCTGCATAGAACTTCATTAAGGGGAAGAATGTCATAGGAGACCAGAGGTGGACCAGCTGACATCCAGTACCACTGATACCATCAAAGACACGGTAGAAACCACCCCGTTAGATCCCAGCAGATAGCCTGGCATGAAAGAAAGAATTCATGTGACACCATCAAGATTCGTTGTCACTGAATATGATACAGTTTGTCACTGAAAGACTTCGCAAACCATCTGATCTTGCAAATGCACACAAGCTCATGTCAGGACTCTCACAGATGGCTTGTATCTATTCTTAGCTCCGTAGGAGGCAAGTGCAACGGGTGGAAACTCACAGCAGAGTTTGAATTGAACTTTGCAGTGACTCATCTAAAAGATGACAAATGATATAGTAATAGGAACTCGCTCTCTGCATTTTTAATGTGCTGAAATAACATCCTACAACCTACACTGTTTGAAAAACCTGCCTATACCTATATTTTTCCGAAACATACCTATGCATACAATTCACTGCAGTTTCCAGCGGAAATGACCACTAGTGAAAAATCCATTTTGATGTTTGCATCACATTACCAGCTCCATAAATATGGCTCTTCTGACATAGTAAATTTGCTCGGTAGCGCACCTGGTACACTTGCACTTTCAGTGAGGACTAACAACAATCCACCTTAACATAGTCAAGATGTTCTTTGGAACATAACGTCTTGTCGACCATTTAGAAACTTTTGAAAACACAGCTACTTGCTTCAGCTGGTTTTCCATTAGGGTTTCTAATGCTAACTCTGAAAGCAACGAGCCCATTCTTGTGGTTTCTGCCCAGCCCCCTCTCATCTTGTTCTTTGTTTGGACTATTTTAATAGTTCATTCTTTCTCTGTGACTATAGGTGATTGTGAAAACCACGGCAGAGTATCAGCTGAAGGAGAAGAAGAGGAAGCTGTATGTGCCGAGCATCAAGAAGCTAAACATAAACCTTTATGATGAGATGTCAGAGAAGCTCAAGGTAAAAAAAAAAAGACAAGTACAGATTGCCCAGCCTACTTAGATCTTGCATTTGTCTCTCTGTTAGTGAGGGGAAATGTGAGTATAAATAAAAAAAGGGAAGGCATAAATACATGTGTGAATGTCTGTGTTTTCCAGCTGACTGGGTTGATTATTATCACCTTGGCGTTCCTGGCGTGTCTGCTGCTGTTGGTCATGTATAAAGCACTGTGGTATGATCAGCTCGGCTGCCCTGAGGGCTTCGTTCTCCAGGTACCCAGTATAGCACAAACACTCCATGCTGAGAACATTTGTGGGCTACTGTACAAACCATTTTTTATCTGAAATATAGATGACAGATTACACTTCTGTAAAGAAAAAGTCTTCAGTTGTGGCTTTCGTGAAAACTAGCCAGTGGTTGCCACCGGTATGACATCTCAACATGATTTTCACCTCAAAACGTGTCCTACTTTCTTTCATTGTGAATGAATCACCTGAGAATGGTGGTATATAGCTACCAGATGAATAAAAATTTATACAGCAGCCTGTGCATTAGTAGTTTGGATTTTTAAGTTACATTGTAACTCCAGCAAGTGGCGCCAAGTGACTGTCTTTATGCATGAGTCATTGAATCATTCATTCAACCCATTTGTTCAAAATTTCACTTTTGTTCCTGAATGAATCGGCAATTTTAATTCATATTGCACTGAATTAAATTTTAATTGAAATTTAATTCAATACATTTCAGTTGAGTTTTCCTTGTGCTTCATGTGAGGAACTTTATTTGTTTGATGCACAAATATGCTGTTTCAAGTTACCCATATATGAAAGTCTATTTCTGTTAGGATAGGCAGCAGGGCAGCTTACTAGGTTTTGGAGCAGAGCAGTTAAGTATTAACTGCATCTTTTGTTTGTGTGATATTCGTTTAAATTTACTTTGTTTGCAGCTCAGCAAAGCTTAGCTTAGCTGAAGATCTTCAGTCTGCGGACAGCATCTGAAGCCGTGCATTAGCTTTGGTGGAGTGTGAAAATGTCTTTAATTAGTCTTAACCATGACTAAACTGTGATTAAGGCCTGCAGGGGCTTCCACCTCACCCCCTTAGATGCAGATACCACTGCCATAATTAGCATGCCACAGTAATGTAGTGTTGCTAACTTGAAGAGCGGGAAAATTGCCTCTTGTTAAGATGGAATGAGGTTTATGGAAGCTTTGGCATGTTGACGTCTCTTGATTGAAGTCTTTCTATCGCAAAACACCTTTTTGTTTTTTTGTGGGATGAGTAAAGTGTCACTTCAAGCATCTAAGCATCTGTTTTACAAATTGGAAATATAATAAATCTTTCATAGTTTGCATTCCTGAGAAATAGTTTATTACTGCTTACACTATGTATTCAGTTTTGGATCATTTAAGTTTGAGAATTTTGGTATTTTCAGATATATCGCCACAGGTTCTGTAAGTTTGAATTTTTAAAATTAATTTTGTGTTTATATAAGTTTCCAAATAAGTATATACTAAGATGTTCCTTTAACTAGAACTAGAAATAGTTCTTTCTACCATTTGCTTAAAACTTAACATGTCTATTCCATGCATAATATTATGTATTAGATGGTAAAATTATTGTTTTTTTGTTTTTTTTTTTGTCTTTTGTTTTGTTTTGTTTTTTTTTGTTTGTTTTTTGCTCTGTTAGGAATAACATATTACCATAGCAATCTTAATTTTGTGGCAGAATATAGTATGTGTATTTTGCACAGTATACAAATTTTCTATATGAAATCCCAGATAATCTGCTATTTGCTCAAATGAGAATTTTGCACCAAAGCACATTGCATATTCATTGCATATTGATGGATTAAAATAATAATTAATATTATCTTTTATTTATTTATTTATTTATTTTTATTTTTTTATTTTTTTCATTTGATTTACACTGATGGAAACAAAATTTTACATTTTTGTTTCTGAGATGATAATTGGCCACTCATTGAATTAAACATGCAACATAAAGAGACTTCAACAAAAATATTGCGTACTATTTTTTTATTGTATTTTTATTAAATTTTTCTGCTTGCTATATATATATATATGTGTATATATGTGTGTATATATATATATATATATATATATATATATATATATACACACACACACATTATGAACAATATTTTTTTAGCACTACAGCTTATTGCTTTTTCAGAAATTTGTTTTTTGTTGATGTTTGTAGACAATGTGCTAAGCTTCACATGTCATCTCAACACATTTGGGAAAGACAGAGATAGAATATCATTGTCCACTTCTAAAATATCGATTTCCCCAATTTATGCATGTGAGTAAACGGAAGTGGCAGGATTGTTGTTTCAGAGGCAGTTATCAGCAGTTTGGCCACTCTACCGATGCTATATCAACAGGAATGCAGAGCTCCATGACATTCACCTTTATGTTTGATTCATTACAGAACCTGCCTGACCTTCTCCATTCTAGTTAATGTATTCCTATATAACCTTTATTTGCAAACGTCTACTTTCTAATCTAGCACAGACACTGCACCCCGTCGGCTCTGGAGATGTACTACCCTGAGCAGAACTCTAGGGGCAGCTTGTACACCGCCATGACCCACCTCAACCAGGCCAAGAAGAACATCCCAGAGCTGTCTCCTCCCTGGCTGCCAGTCATGAAGGACGAGGTGAACCACTCTGAGAAATAAGAGGCGAGAAGGGGTCACTGTATTTTCACTTTAAAGGGTTTATGAGGATGGAATTCAGATAATGTTGATGGTCAAGTCAATCGGAAGGCGTTTATGTGTGTATTTCGTGTTTAAAATGGGAATTTGGTGCAAATAACTGTTTAGATTAACTGTGACACTCACAAATGTCTTTGAAGCGAAGGTGTCTAGGTTTCTACTTTGTCGACCTTCTGCAATACAAATGCTTTCAGAAATCTACTCACAATGCTCCATACCCGTTCTAGAAGAAATCTAGACTCTGAAGCTCATCCGTATGCGTTTTAAATGTCACCACGCCACTTTTCAATGGCACGTCTCACTGTGGCATTGTAGATTTAGTCATGCTGCTTGTAATTCTGCGAAGTTTGTTAGGCATTAGTTCTTGCTTATGGTTTCATTTGAAGTCATTTAGCTTAGTGTAATGAAGTGTGTGTTGGCTGTGTATTGTGTTCTAATGAACTGCAATGCAACTGAGAAACGAGTGCATTGGCAAGAAAAAGCATTCCAAAAACTCTGATCATTTTCCTTTAAATCAACTCTACCAATTGTTGTCTTAAAGATACATGTCTATGATTTAAAAGAGAAAAGCGATTTATTACATTTTTTTTTGTACATTTACTAAATGAGAAAATCTGACTTTTGATCGCAAGGACGAAATGACTGGTGCAAAAAGTACATTTTATACACATTTGCATGCTTAAAAACCATACTATATCCTAGAATTTAAATTAAAGATGTGAAAACCAAGTCATTTGAATGTAAACAGGAGTAACAGTAAACTATTTTTAGGTATTAGAACAATCATTTTTGTGTTTGTTTGTGTGCTGAAACATTTACACATGAAGCACCAGCAGCCATTTAAATGTTTATTAATGTTGTAGATTCTTTAATAAGTTTAAGAATGTGATAACACCTCATGAAGGTGAGTGACCTTTGAATTGTTTTTGTGTTCATTTATCACTTCTACAGCAAATCAGTCCCAGCTGAATGTATAAACTTTCAAAAGCAGATTGAAACATGTTTCCAATTTCTCTTGCTGGTTTGTTTATTGTGCTTTATATTTATCTATTGTGATCTGTATTTTTTATTTTATTATTTTTTTTTTTTTTTTTTACAATTGCTAAATGTAAAGTTCTAATGTGTATTTATTTATGTATTTCTCTTATTTATTTGACTGGTGCTGGAAGGATGAATTGAATTTCTTGTAAGGTGCAGCAGGTGAAATCATAAAGCCTGCAGTATTAATCCTTTCGGTGTGTGACAAACATTCATTCATCCTCAATGGATAATAACAGAATAAAGGTTTCAGTATTCACCAGCGTGGTGTTCTGTCATTGCACAGGAATTTCTACAGCTGCAGTTGGTGTGCATATAATGTGCATATTAAAAAAAATCCAGAGCTTGATTTTGTAACACTGGTGCGGTAAATTCATAACACGTCATTTATAAACACATAATTTATTATTTGTAGTGTTAGTATTATTTAACAGTGGTGATAATGATGATAGCAATAATAACGATTATTATAAAACATTAATTAAAAAAGTATTGAATAAAAACTTTACACTGGATTATAAACTAATAATAATAGCAATAGCAATAATAAATTATTGTTACAAGTTAATTAAAAAGTATTGAATAAAAATGTAGTTAAATGTATTATCAAATTAAAAATAATAATAATAATGACAATAATAATAATGACAATTAGATCTTAAGTTAATTCAAAAATGGTTAGATAAAAACTTAAGTTGGATTATAGAATTATTATTATTATAGACCATAAATTCATTAAAAAGCATGGAGTTAAATTGTATTAACAATTATATGAAAGAGAAAAACAAAAAAAAATGTCAGACATTAAATTGATTATGCATGCTACATTTGTGATATTTTAGTCTAAATATAAATATGTGGCTGACATTCAAAAGAGAATATTTAATCTAAATGTATATACTTAAAAAGAAAATGTTCAAAAGACATTTTAAATTTTAATAGTTTGTATTTTACATAACCTAAATATTGTGTGTGTGTGTGTGTGGATGTACACACACACAAGATTTCACACCATGTTCCTTCTAGTCCTCTGTGTAATTGACATTTTCATTCCTTGCGTTGTACTGTATGTCGTTCAGGCACTGAACCCAATAAAGTGTTAAAAAGTAATTATTAGAGAATAGCATAGTCAGCTCACAGCAGCAGTTGCCAGGGAAAAGGGCGTTCATTTGAGTGAGGGTGTAAAGTGGTTGTGGGTCAAGCCCTGTTTGAGGAGTCCGTGTGTGTCTGTGTGTGTGTGTGTGTCTCAGTAGGATCTCCTGAATACTGGCGCCAGCAGAGAATGCTTTTCATTACAGATACCTCTCTCTCTCTCTCTGTCTGTCTCTCTCTCTCTCACACACACACACACACACACACACTGTATCTCTTTTACTCACACACACACAAACACACACTTACAGATTAAATGAGGTGTCAAAATACTCAACTCAGATTGACAGCCGACCCAGTGGACTGTCTAAACAAATGTTCTGCTGAATCTTGCACCGATATCTCACAATGCAAACAAGGACAAACCCACTCATTCTTTGTTATCACTACTTTTACAATAATAGTAAAGCAATGAAAACTATGAAATGCCAGAAAGAAAATTTTTGAAAACCTAAATTTATTCTTAAATTGCATTGCTTTAAATTTGCATTGCATTGCTTATATAGTGAAGTTTACACTATGTGAAGTTTACTTTATGTCCTTATGTTGTACTCTGGAACAATCTTACAGAATTATTTCACTGAATGGAAAGAATGACTTGCTTATACTTGATTTGACTGTCAGTACTGTAGGTTCCTCATTACCACAACATTAGTGTGGACTCATGTTTACACAGCTCAGAAAGATTCTCACTGAAAACGCTTTTTTTCTCAAAAGAGTGTATACAGTGCCACCTTCAGGTCACTTTACTAAGGCCTTCTGCCACTTGATATGGCACTGTATTAGTGGACATGTTTGTGTTTTGTATTTTTGGGATTTGTGCTTGTTTTTTGTTTTGTTTTGTTTTGACCATGAGAGCTTTTTCAGTTACGTTCTTTTTTTCTCACTCCAATAGTTTTTTTTTTTCTTCTTTTCTTTTCTTTTCTTTTCTTTGCTTTGCTTTCTTTTTCTCTTGTTTTTAGAACAGTCCTCTTTTTCATTTTGTATTTTGTGTCTGGTTTGTTTTTGTTGTGACCATGGCAGTTTCTTCAATTAACTTGATGTCATTGTATTAGCTGACATGTTTTTGTTTTGTTTTGCTTGCGATTTTTTTTTTTTTTTTTTTTTTTTTTTTTTTTGACATGGCTGTTTTCTCAATTAAGTAAATTTCTCTCACCCCGATATATTTTTTCTTGTTTAAAGAACAGTTCTCCTTTTCATTTTCTGTATTGCGCTTGTTTTATGATTTGGTTTTGGTTTTGTTTTGACCATGACAGTGTCTTAAATTAACTTGATGTGGTACTTTATGAGCAGACCTTTAGTGTTTTTTTTTTATTATTGTTGTTTTGACCATGAGAGTTTCTGCATTAAAGTTTCAGAGTAAGTTTTTTTTTTTTTTTTTTAAGTCCCCTTTTTATTTTTTAGATTTATGCTTAATACAAGAAACAAAGTGCATGGGCTAATAACAAATAAAATTAATTCTATATATATTCTCTGAAAACATCTATATATTTAGAAAAATTATTTCTACTTTTCTTTCTACTTTTCTGCACATAAATTCTGCAAAGGCAGTAGTCGCATATGATAATCATGTGGTTTTGAAAGAGTAATTAAAATGAACTAAATACATTAGTTTTAATTTACAACACAACTACTAAGTGTATAAATGTACCCGTCCTGTGTGTAGCATATGATTTAGTGAGGCTGTAAAACCACTTTAAATTGAGAAGTGTTGACAGCCTCTGGTTTTCCGTTGACTTTCTGCTTCTATAAATGTTCAAACTGCGTAAAAAGTGTGTTCTCATTTTAGCACTATGACAGGGAGTTTATTGCTGTAACACAAGAACCTCCTGACCCTTACAGGCCAAGAAAAAAACTCTTTCATACGTCATTTACTTACCTAGTCCTCTGCGTTTGATCATTTGCCCTTCAAGTAAAGGCCATATTGCAGTCATAAAGGGATCAATGAGAAATCAAGTGACTTACAACTGTCAAAGCATAATAACAGCTGGCAGGCCTGCCGTGACACTGGGCAAGCGCCAGTCTACAGTGTGTGCGCTCTGTGTTTTTATTGAATGTAGGATCTGTTTTGAATGACTGTCTGAATGAATGTCTTTAGCTGCTTAAGGGCAGCGTTTAGTCCTTGATTTATTCGTTTAGGAAAGGCTTGGCGTGGAATCATTTTCCAAACTCTGCAGTTTGCAGCAATTTATGCTTCAATGAGGGAGAAACCCACAGAAACAAATATTTGCGTGTGCTCCATAATGAAATAGCTATATTTTTACGGATTAAATTGAGTCATAAGCCCATTTAAGCAAAGCCTGGCTACACAGGCAACAATTTAGGATCCTTATATTAAACATCAAACTAGGACTGTCCTAAGGCCAGGAATAAAGAGCAAGTATGCAGTAATTGTGTCGGCCGTCTAACCTGCGGTCAATGATTTCTGTTTGATCTTTAGTTTGTGATGCTTATATTCAACATAATCAATTTGGGATGGTTTTATTTAGTATAATGAATGTAGAAAAAGGTAGAGGAGGCATGAGTAGCATTATAGTTTATTATTTATTTGTTTGTTATTTCCTGGTGATTTCTTTTGTTAAATAATGATTTAATTTAAATTTTTATTCCGTTTATAAATCAGTTAACGTCATAATTATAGTGTCACCCAGAATCACTGGAGCCATATCGTCGTTTTCTTCTTAAAAAAAGGTAAAAATTCAAGGGCAAAATTAGAGAGTAAAAAAATGTTAATGACTTACAAATGGGTATGTATCAGGACTTCACATCCACTTACAACCTGTCCCCAATCTTTAATCCAAATTTATAGCAATTACACACGTGGAGCAAATTCTTAGACGAGTAAATTAGAGGCAGTCTGAAGTCCGGGAATCATGTGTAGTTACCGCATTCACTCTTTTTTACGTTGTGAATAATAGATGCCAATTTACGGTCTCACAGACAGAGGAAGTTGTTGTTATTGTATCAAAGTCTTAATTGCATGAACATGAACCATGTGTCTCATGGACAGAATAATTATATGAACAATATTGTTTAAGCGATATGACTCAGAAGACTTTTATGGTACTTTTTAAGATGTTTTAAATGACCTTTTTCATTTCACGAAATTGATTTTGCTTTTTTAAAACACAAAACCAGTCAGAGCGAAAGCAGCACATTGCTGTGCAGACATTATAAAATTATGGCAACTTTGAGAAAGATATAGCATACTCAGTGTATTTGTTTGTATATAATAATCATTTAATAATAATTAATTTTTTTTTTATTTTTATAACCATATTAACCATTATTGGCCAGAAAAATATGGTTTGTTTAAATTATAATACCATTCAAAAGTTTGGAATAATTAAGATTTTAAATGTTTTTGAAAATCTCTTATGCTCTCCAAGGAGACATATTTGATGAAAAATACAGTAAAAACTGTATTCAGCTTTACAATCAAACGAATAAATAACATTGTAAAAATCTTAAAATAAATGACATTCATTTTAAATTGTAATAATATTTCACACTATTACTGTTTTTGCTGCATTTTATATTAAATAAATGCAGCCTTGGTGAGCATAAGAGATTTCTGTAACACTTTAAGCCTTTATGTGCCTATAATGCATTATAAAAGTAGTTTTAATGCTTTAATTATTATGCACCTTATAATGCATTGTACAATCTCATGAATAATTGTAACCACACTTAATACATCATAACACTTACTGTATCAACTGGTTTTTACACTATTCATTTTAAATTCAGTTATAATTATTTACAACAAGATATAATGTATTACAATGCACATTATGAATAAATATACTGCATTATACCCTTTAATAACCTGTTATAATGCATTATACATAAAGGCTTTAAGTAAAGTGTTACCGAGACTTCTTTCAAAAACATTAAAAAAAAAAAAATAATAATTATCCTAAACTTTTGACTGATAATATATGTTCCCCTCTTGTGACAACAAGCCCCAATAGCGGGTTAAATAGTCGCAGGAGACACTGGTAATTATATTTTTTTAGGATTTTCATGTAAATTTAAACAATTATGAAGCATAAAACTATTCATGAAACACCGGAAATACAGAATAGATTTAGTAATGAATAATAAAAATAAAAAAATAGCAACATTTAAAACACGTGACAACTTGCCCCGATATAAATCTATCAAACTTGCCCCAGTCACCCCTATTTTTCAATCAAAAATGTCCAATACTGAGTTTTTATAACTCTTTCTTGTTGTCTGAGACAAATTATTTTGTTTTTACCAACTTCTAAATGTTGTCCATTAGGTAATATTAACTCTGCATAAACCTGCAATTTCATAGCCAACCCAGAGATAAGGTCACGAAGTCCCAGCAGAGCTCTCATGATACTTCTTGGCCTCCATTATGTCCATCACTTCCCAGACTCTCTCTTTTTCTCCTCACACTGACACACACCATTCTTCTCTCTCGCTCTCTCTATTATGTCAGTGTCGCCGCAGTCATTGTTCCTCAGTGTTGAAGCTGAAGAAAGCTCGGGGAGTGTTTCAGATGTTGGCACCAGCTCTTGCCTACTCAGCGAGTTTGTGTGTATGTGTGATCGCCCTCTCCCGCTAAGAAACGCTGAGTTCTCGCTGACAGCTCTATCACTCGTCCTCAATGGGGCGTAATTTGTGAGAGCCTGGCTGTGCAGGGGATGATGGGTAATTAAAAAGGTGAGTCAGGCCACTGAGGCCGAGCGTTGACAGCATTTAGCCAACTGCTGTATAGTTTAGAGTGTCTCCAAGGGTCTGGCATACACAGATCACTCAAGTTTCCCAAAACAAGATGTTTTAATGGACTCGGAAGAGCTCAGGAGGTCAGAAGAGAGGGACATGAATAACAATCTCAACATTATTCAGGTTATAATATTAAATCATTATTTACAGAGTTAAATTAATTGTTTAATATCGGTTTGCCTCTGCCATTGTTCTTTCATTGACATGCTTAAAACTAGAAAGTCTTTATTTCTTACTGTAATTACAACATGGTGTGGTGGTGTTCAAATGAACTCATCATTCTGACATGAATAAGGCAGCATTAATGAGACTTTTTTTTTCAGTCTTTTAACTTTTTTTGTCTTCAATGAGCTCAGTAGTTTCATTTTTTGATTGTGACATCTGGTTGTCACTTTGAAAGTGTCATATTTGTTTGTTAAACAAACCAGTGTCAAGTTATATTTTGAATGCTTAAGATGCCTTGTAAATTAAGTGCACTGGTGACTCCAATAAAATATAACTCAAAAGCAGCATGCATGTAAAATCCTTTTGACAGCAGACTATAAATTTAGTCTGTTTCTGGAAGCATTATTAATAAATCACAGTTGTCACTCTCAGACATCAGTTGCAAGAACAACTTTAATGCAAGAAGACTGCTTTACATTCACTCATCTTTTAACATTGTTGTTCACTTTGGGGGCCCCAAAGTGCTCTAATAATGCTTATTGTGTATTTTTATTCAATCACAGATATTCAGTTCATTTATTGAATGTAAGTCTTTGTTTATTTCTATCTTAGCATGACCTCATGTTTTCATCATGTACTGAAGCTTAGTCAGCACTGCCACTCCAACCAACTACAATCAGTTTATTGTGTTTTAGTTCAAATAAAAAAAAATAAAAATCTGTTTTTATTTACTCACCCTCATGTCATTCCAAACCCATAGGCTGTTTTTAAAGAAACTTAAAATAATAATAAAATACAAGACAGACAAAAAAGCAATTAAAAGTTTTCTGAAGCACGATATTTACGCTAGCTCTCAAATCAAATATGGCATCGATAAGTCAGAGATGTCAATTGTCATAACACTTGAAAATTTCCTTGTAGCTACAAGAGTCCAATCGAGGAGCGAGTTCATCTGTCAAATTTTAATTAAGCCAACAATGGCATTAATAGTTAAGACCGGAGTCACGCGCGGACCACAGAACTGATGAGAGGACCGCAAGTGGACTTCCAAGTGACACAAAACAACTAATTAGCCTATATAACGAGACAAACAGTAAATATACAGAGAATATTGTTGTCACTCTAGTGTATAACCGAACTGTGTGTGAACGTAAGAACAGGACCCCAAACAAGACCGACAATATTATGTTATTGTATGAAATCGAACTGCAGTGCAATGGAATTCTTCTGATCTAGATTAAAATAATAATAATAATCGGTAACACTTTACAATCAGGCCTATGCATTAATTCATGCTTAACTAATGCACAGATAATCATGACACACACATTTAACTAATAACAATTTATTTATTACTTAATTTATGAATCATATATAATGTTCATTAGTTGCTGATGTAGTAATCATTGATAAATGGTTTAGTTCTTTATGAGTTCTGTCAGGACCACTAATGTCAAAATGATAGATACTTAGCATAAAGTTTGGTTTGGCGGTATGGTTCTGTTCTATGCAAAAACTCCCTGTCCATCCATGCAGCCTGTCATGAATGAGCAGGGAGAGCAGCAATAATAACCCCCTAGAGTAAACAGAACAGAACAAAGCAGATATCATTAATGTACTAAATGATATTTAAGTGTAACATTATTCAAGATAAAGGAGTCTTTTTCGGTGAACTATCCCGACATAAGATATGAACTTTTTGTTGCATGTACCATCAACTCACATCTGTAGATTGAAAGTCATCAGAAAAGAAAATACCAAAATGTTCCTTTTCCATGCATTTCCAATTTATTCACATTAAATCCGAAGCAGCGGCTCTCTTCCAATATGCCTTTCCTTCTCTCAGTTCATCTATCTATGCCACGCTCATGGGCCGACAGCAGGAGAAACAGAGAGAAAGAAAGATATGAACGTCTCTCTCTAATTGATAAAGCCATAATATGAGCCATTTCTCCACCATCTGCTAATTAGAAACATGAAGGGGAAGAGATTGGATGTCTGGAGACGGGGTCTGCCATCTGAGGGGGTCTTTGATCTTCTGACTTGTCTGCCATGCTGTTTTCCTTCAAGCTTTCCTGCGCGGCTTGAGCAGACCGTGGCCTCCACTCTTGGGGATAGGAGCACTAATGGATCGCTTGAAGAGACCTTTTGCTTTACGACTGGGGCTAAGCAGTATCAGCTGGTCTGAGGCCAGTGGCTGCACAGTTCATGAAGTGCTTTATCAGATAACCCCACTGGGAATAACAGTTGGCCTTCTCCAGAACCAGGCATGCCAGGGTCTGAGAAAAAAAAAAAAAAAAAAGAGCATCAAGCCACTTTCAAGTGGTCTGAAATTCCAGAACACACCACGGAATTCCAGAAGTCTGGGAGAACGTATCCAAAAATCACAATTTTGTAGCAAATCAACTGACTGAAATGTGAGTAAATTGCCATTGCCGGGTCTCTTTGCATTACATTCGCGTGACGGGTGTGATTGTTGATTATGTGTGACCACGCAGCGTTCCGTCGGATCTATTTGATGAGGACAATCAAAGAATAACGGCCCAGCTGTTTTTAATATAAAGCCTAATCCTCCCGTCCTCAACAATCTAATGCAATCATGTTGCACTGAATGAGGCTAATAATAAAAATTGATTTGAATGTTGTTTAGACACAAGACATGTCAATTACGAAGCATTTACTTTATGTGTGACATTTCGAGAAGGAAATAGAATGAGCCATTTGTCTTAAGAAACAAAAAAAGTTGGGGGTAATCAGAACCGCTTTTTTGACAGAGTCGTAAATATATCCAATAGCATGTGTTTCAAATTGCCCATTGGTTATGGATTGCTTTACGAGAGCTGCTTGTTAGTGGCCCAGTGGCTTTAGCCTCTGTTGATTTACCCCCAGGGAACCAGGGGTCAATTAGTCAGACACACAGAGGATTCAGTTCTTCAGATGCTTGGCTTTCCTCTCCAATCTCAGAGCAGTTTCGGAGGAGGATAGCAGGGTTTGTGCAGGAGACTGGTTCCAGAGCAGCCCATTATCTTTCTTGATTCCTGCTGCTGTTATGAGAGTAAGTTTGTCATGGCCTTGATGTAAAGCATAAGAGTTTCAGTCCACATCGCAGAAATAATTCTACATTATAAGGGGGCTAGCTGTCACACGTAGGCATACTATATTATTAAACTCAATAATTGTTGGGTAAAAAGTCCACTTAGTTGCATAGAAAACTCTCTTTTCCGTTTGCTGTGGAAGCCTCTTTCTGCCTCTATATAATATTTGTGAGATATAAAGTTTAAATTAAGAAGTGACATTGTGAGATATAAAATTAAAATTATGTGAAACTAAATCACACTTGCGATAAAGTCCCATTTTGAGGTATATAGGTTAAAGTTGGGAAAGGTATAAAGTTTACAAAGATAAAAAGGTAATTGTGAGATTTTTAAATAGGGGGGAAAAAGATATGTAAATCACAATTATGAGGAAGTCACACTGGGAGATTTAAAGTTTGAATAAAATAAAATAAAATGAATATGAAGTTTAAAATAAGAATTTACATAAAATAAATTATGTTGTGGGGACTAAAGTCACAACTGTGAGATATAATTTTTTTTTTTTTTTTTTCTGGGATAGAAAAGGCACCCATAGCATGTATGTGTATTTAAAATGTTTTGATTCTTTTTGAGCTCTAAAAAGTTCTATGGAAAGCTGACTTTGTCTCAGCTCACCTCAGGAGGCCAACTAGAACCTTAGATAGAAATCTTTGCATTGGCTCACAGAAAGTGTGTTTATCTGCTTGTGCATTGTGTTATTTATGTCTTTACAACCTCATCAGTACTCACTGCACTCACATCTGGCAGTTAATTTTACTTTTACACCTCTGTTTACACGTCATTACTGTCTATAATGCAGCCATGGGGGGTGTTAAAAACCTGTGATGAATGGAAAAGAAATTTTAGCCCTACTGTCCAAGTTGCCCTACTTGTCTGAAAGTCTGAATGTCAGGTTTCAGATATCAAATATAGATTTCTGGTCTGGTTTTATTTTAAAATGCTATTAATCTTCTGTGCCCTGTTGTAATTGTATGCTCTGACTACTGCATAGTCAAAAAACTGCCTTTAACCAGAAAATGAATGCTGTGAGATAATTACATTTAAACAAATTTAACTGTATTAGTTCACTGTTGTAGCATTAGCTTTGTTGTTGTATCCATGTTTTATTGCCACAGAAGTACTGCAATAAGTGAAGACATTTGTGGCCATGATGTTTTTTTTGTTTTTGTTTTTTTGCAAAAAAAAAATACTTTTGGCATCAGTTATTATGCTAAATTGCTGTGGCAGTCTACAGAGAAATTCCAAATCAGCATGTTTTCATGGAAAATAACCAATGTTTTTCTGTTTGCCCACCACACTGAAAATATGATTTCCTATTTTGATCAAGGATATTTGGCATAAAAATTACAGATTTGAAGATCTATACCTGTAACACATTCATGCTATAAGAATAATTGATATTTCAAAACAAAGATAGCAGAACTGACTGCATATGGAGTATTATTGAACCATATCCCTGTGCTGGAGACACAGTTTGAGAGAATAAAAGTAGGATGAGCTCCATATAACCTCAAACAACATGATTATGGGCTTGAAGTACCCACAGACAATAGAACAGACCAAACACCCCAGCTCCTATTGTTCTGTGTGTTTATATTGTTTTCAGGCCCAAGAGAAGGAATTACTTCTACTAAAGAAAAACTGTGTTCTGAAAACAGGGAATGAGAGAAAGTATTTTAAAAGTCTTAGGAAATCCCCACTGGAGAGATAAAAAAAAAAAAATCTATTGCCAGACAGAGAAATATTTGTCATATCAAAATATCTCATTTTAAGTTATAGGCCGTATCAATTTTATTTCTATTTGCAATTTAAATTTGTTTGGGATAAAGAAAGTTTGTTTATATTCAAAAAAAAAATATTTTTGTAACAATTATAGCAAATTTGAGCATATTTCAGGAATTTTTCAAGTTGTTTAACTAAAGATAAAAAAGTTTGTCATCATTTACAGAAACATGCTTTTATTTCTTTCATGGAACAGCATCATTATTATATTGTCATTGATGTAAAATCTGGATAAACGCATATGATATTTTCATAGCAGACTTAAATTTCTTTGAATCATCTGGTTACTGTAGACTTTAATTGTCAAGAAATGCTTTACGTAAATATTCAGCTTAACATTTTGTGTTCCATGGAAAAAGAAAGTCATACAGGTTAGTTAAATGACATGGGGATGAATACATGATGACAGAATTTTAATTTTTTGTGTAAACTACATCTTTAAAACCCAGCAGACCTTTGATGTTCTCTGACATCAAGAATTGAATTTACTTCCCTCTTATTGCGAAGCTTTTGGGGTCTTATTTCAGTCATAAATCATTATCAGGCTTTCCCAAAAATCATCAAGAACACTTCATTGTTCTTCTCCCAGGGATTCTTTCAGTTTTCTTCAGGGTAAATCCTATGGACTTTAAAGCCTTTCCAGTGAATTACAAAGACATACCATCAGCAAAAAAAAAAAGAAAGAAAAAGAAAAAGAAAAAGAATGTACTGACAGGGTCAAAGAGGAGGCTTGTTAGGGGGTTTGCCCTACTGCATCCAGGATTTTGAGGGATGAAGACTGTTTGGTTATCTTAAGTCTAATGCACACAGTCAGAAAAAAAGAAGAAAGATTGGCTTCATGCACCCCAGAAAAACAGAACCAGACAAGACTTAAATACTCCCTGTTTCCTGTTGTACCATCATGTTTGTTTGTCATCTGAGAAACTTTGATGGATTCTGTAAGAAGAAACAGCATGATGAAGATGCGCAATGGATGCACATCTAAATTACTTTTTATTACAACATCCTGTGGTCGTTTGAGAGTTGTACTATAATCAACATTGTTTGTTTACTATAGTGCTTGTAGTATCTAACTGAATGTCAGATCAGGGGCCTGTTTCATAAAACAAGTTTACCAAATAAGCCAGGCTTGTTTCAGTTAGTCTGACTTAATTTGAACCAAATCAACTGACGATAAGTCAGATTAACTGAAATAAACCTGGCTTATTTGTTAAACTTGTTTTATGAAACAGGCCCCAGGATGCATCAATTGCATACAAACTTAAACGAGTTTGTGGACAAACACACACACATGTACTGTTTACAAGCTTCAAAAGTATCATAAAATCAGTGATATGACACTCTATTCCAAATCTTGCTTCAAAAAAGCAATAAACAGAAATTTACATTCATTCAGTGAGCAGATGCTTTTATCCAAACCAACTTACAAAAGAGGATAATCATATAAGCAATTGATCATAAAATGTAAGCGATTATTCACTTTTGAACTTTCATTATGATCTTTTAACCACTTCAAATGAATCACTGGGTCAGTGAGTCATCTGAAAAAGATCTGATTGAAAGGAATCAATTTATGATTCAGACATCTCTACTCGGTTATAAATTATGATTCTCAGTTATCCAGTCAACAATTTTATGCATGTGTGGCATCTTTCATTATATTAAAAAGAGTGGACTGGATATTCCAGAGAAAAAAAAAAGTTGTAAAGTTTAGAATTATCTTATTTTATATTTATTATTTACTTGACTTCTGTTCATTAAAATGGACAACTGGTTCTAGAACTGACAAGTCTGATGGACATTAACAAGCATTGCATGCATAAATTAGTCCTATCAAATGGCTTGTTTAGCAGCACACCTTACACATAAAAACAGCATTGCAGCAGTTTCATGAGGGTCGCTAGGTTCTTTAATTTACAATAATTGGGGCGCTGAGGGTATTTTGCGTTTATATTTGTACGGATAATAGCAACGAGTCAACAGCTCGAGGGGAGTCTGTGCTGTTTTATTGAACGAGGACCAGTTTCCAAATCCCAGTCCTAATCATCAAAAGTCAAACAGCAACAGTGGTGAGCTTTAAAGAGCAACTTCTTCAACAAGTTTATCCATTTCGATTTAATTGTGCAATTACTTTGCAGTACAATCATTTGGCTCATATCAGAGGTATTTGTTTCCAAGTTCTGTGGTTGCTCTTGTTAATGTTTGCGACTGGGAGTCGAGCGGGAGAAGCCGGTTCCAAATCAGCGTGGAAGAGCAACTTCTCCTGGAGCTAATTACGTGGGGGGAGGAGGCCGTTTTCTCATTTATTTGACCCAACATCATGATGCAATTTGGTTTTATCACCGACGGAATACTTATAGAGCGGCTGTATGATTTCCTGTAACAAACACGTGTGTTGTGCCTTTAGAGTGAGTGATTTCACACAGCGGGTTGCCAGTCGTGCACAAGTTCCCTCGTTGCTGGGAAAGAAACAACCCCTAATGGAAATGTTGAGCTAAAAATGCTCAGTTATTTAGCCTTGTTGTGGGTTTATTGCTTTTCCGTGTTGTACCTAAGGATGACATGTAATGCAGATAAATCGTCGAGAGTAAAAGAAACATGCGTTTACGTAATCTAGGAATATTTACATGAAGCAGCCTGAACTGATGACTGATAAAGGGCTGTTTGTGTTCATAGACATTCACATCAAATCCAAAAGTAGATGAACTGGCCATAATTATACAGGGGGTTTCGATGCCATACAAAACAACATTTTGGGTTCTCCAAAGAACCTTTCATTGAACAGATCTTAAAATGAACATTTTTTCTCAATGTGAGGAACATTTGAAAGCTTTTTCGTTATAAACAACCTTTTGTGCAATGGAAAATTTCCATGGATGTTAAAGGTTCTTTGTGAAACCATGGACGCCAAAGAACTTTTATTTTTAAGAGCGTGAAGAAAATTTGAATTATCTAAAGATCTTTGTGAAATGGAACGGTTCCATTTGACATTTAAGGTTCTTCATGGAACTACTGATGGCATTAAAGAATCTTTACTTTTAAGAAAGTGAAGAACATTTGAAAAATCTAAAGAACCTTTATCAACTAAAAAGAACCTTTTGTAGAATGGAAAGGTTCCATTTGATATTTAAGGTTCTTTATGGAACCATTTATGGCATTAATGAACTTTTATTTTTAAGAGTGTGAAGAACATTTGATTAATCTAAAGAACTTTTTTTTACTATAAAGAAACTTTTGTGGAATGGAAAGGTTCCGTGGATGTTAAAGGTTTTTCATGGAACCATAGATGTCGATATTTGTAAGAGTGTTTAGTTTATTATGAAACCCACAGTTTGCTCTTATAAAGTTCAAGTGAGCCCACCAACCAAGTTCCTCAGGCTTCAATACTAGACACGCAAGCATAGGAGTCTACCTCTGTGGAGAAGCATATTATTGTAAAATCCCAAGTGCCCAGGGACATCCATTAAGTAAATTCAAAGCTAACCCACCACGTCTCCAGCCAGCTTGACCCTCTTTGGATCCTCTGAGTTAAATAATACAAGCTATTTCAACACAGGAGATCAAGAAGATATGTGCCCAGCAAGAAGCCTAGTTTTGCGTAAAGTACCCTGCGTTGGAGTGATATTAGATAAATGAGATCAAAATTACATTACTGAGCTCTTTATGGAGCTGTGAAAAAAACATCGCCCACAGGTATGTTGCTTGGCCTCGTAATTCACTCCAGAATCGTTACCATCTGGCCTGACATTGGGGAATGCTTCTCTCTTAAAAACCTCAAAGCAAATGATACAAGGAAAATGCCATGTTCATAACCTGGTTTAGTGTTGCTGGACGCTTACACACACACACACACACACACACACACACACAAGTGCTCACGGGCTCTCAGGAATAGCGAGGCTGAGATAATGCTGCTTTCTGGTATTTGGGTTGGAAGGATCTTTGTGGAGCCAGGACTCTTTTCTGCATTAGATGTTGCTGCTCATATTAATTAAAATAAGCAAAGTCTGCTCTACTGTCAGCTCATATCCATGTATGAGTGAGCCTGTAATTACTTTACAGTAAATCCTCTTGAAATCTTCAAGATGTGAAAGTAAGCCCACCAGACCACCAGAGACACCCACACACCCAAAGGATGGCTAAAAAGTAAATAGTTAATACATGAGTTAATAAAGAGTTAATACATGAACGAATCAATATATGAACAAATCAATCAGCAAAACAGCTAAAGATCCTCTCCTGGAATTAATTGCAATGAGAAAAACATTGATTATAATTGTATTTCACAGTATAAAGAACAATATTGATAGAAAAAATAACAATACATATATATTTATATATGCAAATATTTTAAATAAAAATGTATAAGCAACTTAACTGATACCACCTAAAATGATGTTGTTTTAAATATTATTTAATTCATATTTTTAACTATCAATTGTATTTTATTTACAAAGTATAATCTTGATATGAAATTACACACACACACATATACAAATTCACACATACAAATATATAACAAAATTCCAGATTTTTTTAACTGATACCACCAAAATGATTTTCAATTTGAAATTATATACATGAATGGATAGCTTAAAAGTATTATTTATTGTTAATTTGTTTCAAAATATTTGTTTATTTCTTTTTACAATACAACGTGTTTAAAATAGATTCATGAAGCATTAGGAAAAAAGAAAATAGTGGATTTAGTGGATTCACGACTAATAAGCATGCCAAATAAATAGAATAATTACCTAATTACATAGAAAAAATATATATATTATTTTCATAATTACAGGTAAGAACATGACAGAAAACCATTTTTTCCTCCAGTTTAATGGATGCATTCTATGCCTCTGTTTCAAAACCTAGTGAGCTATATGCACAACCATGTAAAAGTTTGGGTAATATTTATATATTTATTTATTTGGGAAAGAAATAATACTTCTATTCAGCAAGGATGTATTAAATTGATCAAGAGTCACAGACATTCAAAATATTAAATAAGATTTCAAATAAATGCTGTTCTGAATCTTCTATTCATCAAAGAATCCAGAAAAAAATGTATCATGGCTTCCAAAGAAATTTGATTTTATTTTGCAAATTTAATTTTAATTTTTTAAATCTATTACATGTGAACAAAATTACAAAGAAAAAACTACATTTAATATAATTTAAAATGAACATTTTAATTGACAAATAATATATATATATATATATATATATATATATATATATATATATATATATATACTATATATATATAATATGTATATATATAGTGCTGTCAAATGATTAATCGCATCCAAAATAAAAGTTTTTGTTTACATAATATATGTGTGTGTACAGTGTATATTTGTTATGTATATATATAAATACACACACATGCATGTATATATTTAAGAAAAATATGTTTACATATTAAATGCATTTATATAAAATATAAGGTATATTAATATAAATATATACATGTAAATGCATGTATATATTTTCAAAATATATACTGTATGTGTGTGTATTTATAAATACATAATAAATATACACAGCACACACACATATACTACGTAAACAAAAACTTTTATTTTGGATGTGATTAATCGCGATTAATCATTTAACAGCACTAATATATATTATATATATATATATATATATATATATTGGCAACTATTTCTTAATGGCAGGAGTAGTTGTGGTCACATCTCTAAAATAAAGGCTGAATCTAACACATTCCTGAAGCCGGGGTTTTCGCTAAAGAGCATCGCTGACCTGTCAGCACACATAAGGAGCCATTGAGCGAGCAGTGAGAGCACCTGAGGGTTCGCCAGGAGCCGCCCGCCGTCCCGTCGCCCCCGCACCCCGCCACCGTACGAGAAAAAGCTGTTGTTAATAAAACTTTAAAAGACGAGGATGAAAAGGAGGAGAAATTGAGCAGCCCGGGCTGTATTATTTCTTCTCTGTGAGGGATCTGCCCTCTCGCTGGGCAGGCCGGCAGTGTCAACCCTTCGGGGAGGGAGGCGTGAGGACGGGACAGGGATGGGACGGGTATTTGACCATGGCCGCCCCCGGGGCAAAGCAAATCATTTGCTTCTCAGAGGCTTCAAAGAGAGGCAATTACACCTAAGTAACCGTATGAATAGATTGTCTTGCCGGGGAGCATTGAGAGAGGAAAAACAGAGAAGTGCTTTGAGGAAGATACCACACCTCATCCAAACATGTTGCGCCAAACGAGCCTGGCAACTGTCTGTAATTTCCCAGCCGATGGAATAACAAACTATTAAGAGTGCCATTCGCATTCAGCAAGCACTAGAAAACACTACCCACAAAGTCAATCGCCGTCGACTTCGAGAGAGAGAGATTATTAGAGAGTCCTTTGAGTCTTACCTCACCTGCGGAGAGAGGACTATAGAGCTCAATGGGCAAATAGAGATCACAGCAGCTGCCAGAGCAGTTAGCCAAAGCGCCCTACGGAGAGGAAGAAAAGAGGATGCGAGGCCTTTCAGTTCACCGCCACTTAGAAACAGCAGCCTTGTGGAAAAGCTTGCGGAATGGGAAAGACAAATCCCCATGCAACTAAATATTAGAGCTCTCTTTCTTACGCCATTATATATGGGGCTGATAGCGAACGTCAAATGCATGGGGCAAAACAAGAGCGGCGGCTAATATATAGCCGTGTGGACAGACAGACAGGACACAGAAATGAATGTCTCAGCGGGAAAAATCTATTAGAATGCAGATATCAGCATAAAGGGTCATGCGTGGCAGATGCTGAGTGGAAAAACTTTAGAAACACTTGTGGACAATGGAAATTTGTAGTGTGAGAACAGTCTGACAAGCCACTTCAGCATAATGAGCTAATTATGTTTGTTTGGAGTCTGAATGTGCTTGGTAGGTTTGCTATGAATAATA
The DNA here is from genome assembly GCA_039654775.1 of Spinibarbus caldwelli. Classification (NCBI taxonomy): domain Eukaryota; kingdom Metazoa; phylum Chordata; class Actinopteri; order Cypriniformes; family Cyprinidae; genus Spinibarbus; species Spinibarbus caldwelli. The sequence goes on from CM077224.1 coordinate 33,624,546, forward strand.
ATTACCTAATCAAATAGAGAAAAAATAAGTATTTTTATGAACACAAGTGAGGACATGACAAAACAAGTCATGGTGTGTCATTTTTTCAGTTTAATGGATGTACTTATTGGCTCAGTTTCAAAACTTTGTAGACTATTTTTTCATAAATTAATATTTTTTTATTCAGCAAGAATGAACTGAATTGTTCACAAATGACATAAATAAATGCTCTTCTTTATATTAAACAAAGAATCCTGAAAAATGTATCAAGTTTTCCACAAAAATATTAAGCAGCAAAACAATTTTCAACATTGATAATAAAACAAAATGACATGAGTAATGGCTGCTTAAAATTGAGCTTTGCAATCACAGGAACAAATTACATTTTAAAATATATGAAAATAGAAAACAGTTATTTTAATCTATAATAATATTTCACAATATTACTGTTTTACTGTATTTTTATTAAATAAATGCAGCTTTGGTGAGCAAAAGAGACTTTGAGACAGAAATCTTGAATACAAAAAAATTTGATGTAGAAACTATTTTGACTATTTTGTGTGTGTATGTATATGTATATGTATATGTATATGTATATATATATATATGTATATGTATATGTATATATATATATATATATATATATATATATATATATATATATATATATATATTAGTGGTGTCAAATGATTAATCGCGATTAATCGCATCCAAAATAAAAGTTTTTGTTTACATAATATATGTGTATGTTCTGTGTATATTTATTATGTATATATATAAATACACACACATACAGTATATATTTTGAAAATATTTACATATCTTTACTTGTATATATTTCTATTCATATAATTTATATTATATATAAATATATTTCATATATAAACATACCATATTTTTCTTAAATATATACATGCATGTGTGTGTATTTATATATACATAATAAATATACAGAGTACACACACATATATTATGTCATCAAAATCTTTTATTTTGGATGCGATTAATTGCGATTAATCATTTGACAGCACTATATATATATATATATATACACACACATACACCACTGCCTTAAACATTATATTATACGCCCAAAATATATATTTTAAATATTCTTTTGTGTCAGTATTATGCTCAAGATGCCTCACAATCCTGACTATGTATAGAGCTCAGTAGGTTTTGTAACACAGCCTATAACTTGTTTGATTAGAAATTATCGCCCTGTTTTTTTTGTTTACCCACACAGTAGCTCAACTTTAGCCACTCTGCCGCTTCATCGATGTGGATGTGAAAGCAGTCATCAATGGTCTAATCTCTTAATCAATTCCTCATAGCTACTGCTAATTACCCAACTCTTGATAACAGACCTCAGAAGAGCCTTTGAAATGCAACAAGTCAATTACCTGTAAGGTGGATTAATGTAAGCTTACTGGCCCTGTGATCTTCCTCTCGACCCTCCCCTCCCTCTCCCCCTCATTCTCCTCACACAGCAAGACACACATCCCTGTAAGGCATTACCCACGCATCTCATTTACATCGCCCTGCAGACAATTATCACACTCAGAAAAGTGCAATTGTGTTTTCTACCTCATTAAGCAATAGAACAACAAAGCCCCGAGTTCCCTCTTCCCTTCGCTCAACTTTACCCTCTTTTTCCCGCACACCTTCTGTCCGAGAGAGGTGGAAGAAAAAATTCAAACAGGGAGGAACGCCTTTTGAGACACAAGTGCATATATGTAAATATGTATTTATTTATTTAATTTCCAATTTAATTAATTTACAACCTCCTGTTTTTTTTAATTATTCAGTTAAAATAAGTTATTTAAATTACTTTTATAAATATATGAATGCATTGTTTAGTATTTATTATTTTTAAATCATATTATTCAATATTATTATTCATTATTTTTTCATTTCATTTTAAAATAAATTCAGTTCAATACTTTATCAAATATATTAATATATATGTATAGTTATTATTATTTATAATTTTTGTAATGTATTCTTTATTTGTCTTTTTCAATTCCCCCACAGTTTTTCATGTTTAAATTAAAATAAATGTTATCATTTTTATATATTTTTAATGATGTTTTATCATTTTTAGGATTTATTCTTTGCCTCACTTTTAATTCCCCCAGATGTTTTTAACTTTTAGTTTACAATATTTGTTTTTATTTACAATATATTAATGTATTTTTAGTTTATATTATTTATTTATCTTATTTTTAATTCCCCCAGAGGGTTTTAATTATTAAATTAAAATAAATACTTTATTTAAAATATATTAATATTTAATATTTGTATTATAATATTTTTATTTATATCAGTTTTTATTATTTATTTATCTCATTTTTAATTCCCAAAAAGATTTGTCCAAGTTATTAAATTAAATAAAATTTTATATTTTATATTAAAATATATTTAGTTTTTATTATATTTATTTATCTTTACAGTGATATTTTGCACATATTTTTTTAACTCTGACTAAGAAAACCCAGTAAATACACCCCCGGTTTCACAGACAAGGCTTAAGCCTAGTCCTAGACTAAAATGTAAGTCTGAGCGGTTTCAACTGAAAGAAACTTGCACGGACTGATCTTAAAATATATCAGTGCCTTTGTTTTGTCTCAAGATGCACACCAGTAATGTTATTTCTAAGTACGTTTATAAAAATTACTTAAATGTCCTAATTGAACTATGATCTAATCCTGGCTTAGTCTAAGCCCTGTCTGTGAAACCGGGCCATAATGTTTAGATGGAGTGGCTAGAAATTCCTAACTCAAGCAAACTAACAGCTAAACTTTGCATTTGTCTTTTGTTCGAATCTTAAGAACAAATTTTCCCAAGGTCTTTGGCCTCAGTAACTAATAAAATAAACTTGGTTCTGGATGGAAGCCGATCTTTCATACTAATCTCGAAGCAACTTCTATCTCAAGAAACTACAAAACTGCTCTAGGATCAGCGCAGACACTGTGAAACAGACATCTGCCCAGAGACAGCGGCTCCGACCTCCTGCCTCGTGTCCTGTGAACGTTGTTAAAAGCTCAGCGCTCCCTCTCTATTCTCATTGAGAGAGACCAAAGAGTGTTTATTCAAAGAGTCATTTCAACCCACCGGCCCCCTGGTGCCTGGCTTTTTCATGGTAAATCTTTCAAATTGTAATCTCAGGAGAACCAAGCACACATATTTGTTCATGCCTGATCTCCCACATAATCAAATGACACCAGATGGCAAGCCGAAGGAGATGCCAGTGGACCTATAAAAAAGGAAAATGAAATGCCATCATAAGAATACCCAAGAATATAAAAGTAATTTTACGAGCCCCTAAAAATACTCAACCCTCAGAAGGTTTCAGATTTTCAGCCCTAAAGCAATTCATCCTACCTCTACTAAAACTTTAAAATCAGTAACATTGAACAAAGCTTTTTTTAATGAGTAAAACATTTGAAAAACATAAGATGTATCAAATCTCCTCTCATGTTCCACAGGTTTGAGGTTATCCTCAACTCACAAAGATCCACTTTTCTGTCACACCTTCTTTAACAAGACATTCACGAATAATCGCACATAACAACTTGAGACTGAATTCATAGGCAAATCCTGTTATTTGACTGGAAAAACACTCTGTATTAGTTCACGATGAAGTCCAATGGGAACGAATGCGCGGAGTGATACTATTGTCAAGTTTTGCAGTCACGTAACTGTAACTCAAAATTGATCTAGTGGCAAGAACTGGGAAGCGTATTAAGATGATTTAAGTCAATTTGTATATTCAGCTGTGCCACAAATAAGCACAGTTTCGTATTGCAATCTTACGCAAGTCTACAGCCAAAAGAAAAATACCCACTCCAAGACCTTCCAAGTGCTGGAATTCATACAATAGCCCGCGGTTTGAGATGTGACCCCAGCAGTTAAAGCGTAATTTAAGCAGCTGCGGGAGCCTTCATGAGAAATAACAGTGCATCTTTGGCCACTAACTACCTATGAAAGTGTGGAGACATTCCTGGTTAGTATGAGTGACCATGGAGTCGCCACAGTGCGTGCTTGTACACACACACACATAACTATTCATGGTTGATTGGTGTAAATATAGAACAGTCACAGTAGCGTTCATAAACATAGACACTTGTAGGGCTCTGTTCCAAAACCTAATGAGCTGCCTACGTAGGCAACATCCTCCAAAATCAGAAAAAACAAAACCTCATAATCCTACAATAAGACCAACAATAGACCACAGTACTCTACGCATAAAAAGCACAACACACACAAATATTGAGAAAAAGATTTAAATATGTGATATTGCTAAATATGTGATGACTATAAAGTTTTGATATAATCGTTTAATAATCATTACACAATTGATGATAAATAACTTTGCCTCCGGAATTTGTGCAGAATGTAATGCACCTTAATTTTGTGAGAACAAAGTGCAACATTCAGGTTTAAAAGCAGCATATGATATAACTGCAGCATGCACTTATAATAAACAGAACTTTGTTCTGTGTTGGATGCTAATAATGTAGTTATTGTTATAGTTATCTTTATAGTTATCATTCTTGGTGTGAAAGGGGCATTTTAAATTTTCACAAAAATCAAGTTGTTCAAAAGGCCTGTTGCATAGTATAATGACTTAAAATACTCTCTCTACAGGCAGCTTACAAAATTTTAGAACAAAGTAACAGTTTGTTCTCTGAAGGATTTTTTAATTAATTCAGTTTAAGAATATTAAACAGCCTGAAGGAAACTAGTCTAGTGTGCAAGTCCACTGTCAATGAACAACACCGCCTGTCTTACACTATAGGACACTTGCATCACTCAGTGAACACAGAGAGTTTTGCTGCAGAAAATAATAGATCTGTCGCATAGTGGGTTTAAACCTTTGTTGAGACATACTGTAATGAGCAGAATATGCCCAGTGCATTCAGCGCTGGACAAATATAAAACCCCCTCATCTGTCATCTGTTTCATAACAGTGTCACCTATTCCCCAGTGTTAAACTCCTTATCTCTCTTTTCAAGCATTAGTCACTGTCTCTGCCACAGCCTGTGTAACAGTCTGCCTCTTGAGCTCATGTGTATGTTATTCACTGGAAATTATATGTCTCTTTGGTAAGAATGCATCTGTGAAGAACATAAACACAGGCATTAATGGCACCAGGAGAACACTGCAAAGAACAAGGAGTTGGGAAGTAAGGTTTGTTCCATAGATTTCAATGCATTTTGTTTACACTACTTACCAAAACAAGAAAAATATGATTAAATATTTTTAAATTAAATATTATAACTTTGTAATAAAAAAAATTATATAAATTAAAAAATAATAATAATTTAAATATAATTTTTTTTAAACAAATATAGAGTTTAGTCTTAATTTTATAATAATTTTTTAATTTTTATAAAATATGGCACACACAGTAAGGCGCCCCGAAAAAGTTATGCAATTGTCATGTCATGTCATTTTTCAGTAAAGCTATGGTTTTTTTTTTTTTCATTAAAAAAATTATTTAATATTATGATAGTAAAATTATTTTTAAAATAAAAAGCTTTAACTTTTAAAGATTAAACATAGAAAAGGAAAGAACTGTCTAATTAACCCAATAGTAAAAAAAGACTGAATGATTAGTCAGAACGGATGCATGCATGAACGCATAAATACTCAAACAGACAGGGAATTCCTGGAATGTCAAGCACACAATGACCAACATTTAAAGTGTGTAGTGTGCTGCACTGATGCTGCTAAATTTGACTTGGCCTCTGGTTTTATGAACTGACTGAGTGGTTTCAACCAAGCTTGAAAATGACTGGAAGTGACTCCATGTGAAAAGAGCCGTTATTGGCTATATAAATTATGCAGCCTACAAAAGCCCAGCCTTCAGAGGGCAAATCTGCTATACAGAGTCTGCTGACAGAAACCACTTCCTTTTGTCGTAATGATAATGATTCTGATGATTATGTATAGGCCTAGCTATTTGTTTGTATTTGTGAATGGTGTGTAGGACAGTACTGGAAGCTTACTGAAGCTTAGGCTATGCATCTATCTATCTATCTATCTATCTATGGAGATTAGATTGCACATTTCATTCAGATTAGCCTGCATCAGCAGCATCTCTCCTATATCCAATTAGATTAAGTTAAGGTTTCAGTTTTATCCTCATCTGTTCTTTCCAAACGAGTCTTAAATTACAAAAGTGAGTCGACTCAATCAGGTTCACATAAACTATCTTCATTACAGCTATTAAAACGTGTTGGTAACGGATCTTCCATGATCATTTCAATTATTTATCGTTTATATTGGTGGAGTTTAGTGCAGGGGGGCTTAGGGATACCAGTGAGTTTGATTTGATACCCACCATGACAGATCTGGAAGAACCTTCGGCTTTTATTTAGAGAATATTAGAGCATCTGAGATCAAGGTGCCGCCAAGAATGAACAATGAAATCAATCAGCTGGAACGAGCGAATTGAATTTAAAATTGTCAAGAATATTTATGTATAGACCATTCAAATTATTCAATTAATATATATTAACATTAACATAATAATAATAATAATAATAATAATGATAATGATAATGATAATGATAATAATAATAATAATAATAATAATAATAATAATAGGCCAAAACAAATTTGGTGTTGTTTTTTTGTTTTGTTTTTGTTTTTTTGTTATAGACTAGGTGTAGCCTACGCATGCATTCACGTGTTTTTTGGAAAGAGAAGTGAGTCTCAAACTTATTATAAACACTAAGGAGAGTTTGTTCACTCTCTCAATAGTTTTTTTTTTTTTTTTTTTGGGTTTGGGAAAGTACTGGTTCATTTTCTTGACGTCACCGTTTGGCCTTGAAGCTATGCTCAGGACTACATATTTTGAGGACAATTGGTTAAGTGGAGTTAAACTGTTGCCTTTTCCTCCTCGAGGTACCTTCTCTTTTGATCCCACCGTCTCTGGCGCCTTCCAAAACGCAGCTCGTCTGGCTCTCTAAATGAGAGAGAAGAAAACTCTCCTCGCTTCTCAGCTGAGCCTTTTGTAACCTTAAAAGCCCGTGACATGCCTTAAATTGCCTAAGTATTGTGTAACTTACAGCCCTTTCGAATCAATTTCTGCCTTCACAAAAGCTTTTCTCAATAAAGCCACCATGAAAAGTTTCCATATACTTAAGAAATGCTTTTTCAAAAAAATAATAAACCTTTATATTTTAATAGAAAAAATAATAATATTGCTTTTCGAGTAGTCTATAGCCTAGTATATATATAAATATAGTAGCCTATATAGTGTGTGTGTGTGTGTGTGTGTGTGTGTGTAGCTATAGCATATAGGCTATATATATATATATATATATATATATATATATATATATATATATAGATAGATAGATAGATAGATAGATAGATAGATAGATAGATAGATAGATAGATAGGCCAGATTATTATCAAAACTCTTTTGGTAAATGTTCGTTTTTCAGGATTTTTTTATTTATTTTGCCTTTATAGTTGCTGTAGACTTTAGACTCTAAAAAAGTCGATTGTTAATCAAAAAATTATCATTAAACAGCTGTATTCAAGTCATTTTATATACTTATGTTATATAGGCTATCAATATATATGTTGTTGGCTATAGGTACAGCCTACATTTATTTCTATTTATTTACATGACAATAATTTCTTAACAACATTTACAAACTAACTTTGCGAACAAGACATTCCAGTTTTCTTGTTTACCGTGTATTCCCAAAGTTTTGGTGTGGAGTAATTCCATTGTGCCTTTTCAATGACTTCTCAACAGTCGGATACAGATACTCTGAGCGCTTCCCCACTGTTTAATTGGGCTAAAATTGGTCTACTTTGTTCTCCAAAGAGTCAAGAGCCCCGAGGCCATCTATACATCATCTCAGCAAGACATCCGCGATAAGTACTCATTTTTCTCAACATCCCCTTGATGTCTTGGTGCCAACTTGACCACATGACTTCTAAGGGGTTGGTTGTGATTGGTCCGAGAGTGCCCCAGGGGAACATTCCGACCAATCAAATCGAGGCTTCGGTAAGGCAGCAGAAGAGCGCGCACGCTGATTGGAGGAGCGCAGTTTGCGAACTATTATAAGTGTACCGAGGCAGCGCAGGACCGCAGCCTGTTAGAAACTGTTGGGACACCTCGCGGCGGACGGTTCACGATGAATCCTCCTAAGGGACCCGTTGAAACGACAGCTCAAGAGAAATCGGACTCGGACAGCGAGGAAAGTCCAAAGTCGAGAGATATGAGCACCGACACAGGACATAAAGTGAAGAAGACTTACCTCCCGTTCAGTGTTGAGTCCCTGATGGCCAAATCCAGCTGCCGGGTCCCGTGTTCCCCGGCGAGACTGGGACTGGGACAGGACTTAGTAAGGACTTACTTTGCAGAGAAAACCAAAGTTTGTGTGGACAGTTTGTCAAGCGTTTCGGACAGCCTAAACGACGACAGTGAAGAATTAAGCGATAAGGAACAGAGCACTTGGTCAAACTCCTCATCTTTCACATCTCCTCCTCGTAAGTGTTTCAACCACTCAGTTTTATTTTCTTTCAAAACAGTGTAAATATTATAATATTTTAATGCATAATCACCTTCATTATTCACAGATAGTACAGGCTACTACATTTATGTTTTGAACATACTTTGTACATTTAGAAACTCTTTAATCGTTTGAAAATAACACATTTTTATTATAAATAAAAAATAAGTTATTTTATAGAAAAATATTTTCAGTGTTATTGGTACCTTTGCCAAAATAACAAAAGAAAAATGTATTTACCAGTAAAAACTAGTGCTTGCAAGGCAGCCAAAGGTTAAAGTTTGTTTATAAAATTATTAAAATGTTTTGTAATTTTATGTTATAAAAAGAAAGAAAGAAAGAAAGAAAGAAAGAAAGAAAGAAAGAAAGAAAGAAAATCTTTAATAATAATATTTCAAAAAATAAATAATAGGGCCTAATCCATATTTAACCATCACATCTCTCTCATTACTAAATAGAGAACTGCTATAGTTGGGCTACTATAATAGTAATAGTCTACAAACAACAACGACAACAAAAATATTTATATATTAAATATTAAACAATTGCAATACTAATTAATAATTAATCAGTAAAAGTAAATAAAAAAATTATTTAAAAACATTATACTTGCTATTGTGAAATTACCTTTTAAAAATTACCATTTACCATAATTGTCTATATTATATATTGTGTTTTTGCTATTTGTACATTGCCTATTTGTATATTTGTATATTATTCTTTTATTATCTGTGTCCTGTCCTGTTGCTGTCTTTCTGTTGCACTGTAGAGCTTCTGTCACTAAAACAAATTCCTCGTATGTGTAAGCATACCTGGCCAATAAAGCTCATTCTGATTCTGATTCTGAAAAAATATATTTGCATACAAAATCTGTTTGGCAGCAAAATAATAAAGCTAAAGTGTTAAAAAAAACAAAAAACAGATAGGCCTAGATTCAAACCAGATTTCAGATAATTTTGCAAGAAAGAAAGAAGGGTTTTCAGAAATGCACGAGGAAGAAAGACAAAGGCATTTGGAGACTTTTTCGTATTTCTAACGAAATATATATATATTTTTTTATTATTATTATTATTATTATTATTATTTCGCCGTTTCCTCCAGGTCACCCGAGCCCATCGCCGTGCACCTTACGCAAGCACAAGACTAATCGCAAGCCGCGCACGCCCTTCAGCACCTCCCAGCTGCTGTCCCTGGAGCGCAAGTTCAGACAGAAACAGTACCTCTCCATCGCCGAGCGGGCCGAGTTCTCCAGCTCCCTCAACCTCACCGAGACTCAGGTCAAGATCTGGTTCCAGAACAGGAGGGCGAAGGCCAAGAGACTTCAGGAGGCCGAGCTGGAGAAGTTCAAATGCGCCTCCAAGCCGCTTCTGGCCCCCTTCGCGCTGCCCTTCCCTCTGGGATCCCCATCATCTCTGTACGGACCTCCAGCCTCTTTCCCGCGGCCCCTACCGATGCCAGGACTATTTAACGGACCCGTGTCCTATGGGATGTATTATTTGTCTTAAAAACATTAATCTGACGGCTTCTTCCACTTTGAAATGACTTGCGCAACTATGAACGTTTAGACGAAATTCACAGGGAAAATTAGGCTGCGTTGGTAATTGCTCAAATAAGTGCTGGATAACTTTAACGAACAACATGTAGGCAACTTTTGTGGGCTAATTAATTTGAGGAACAGTTTCTAATTACTCTTGGTTATTAGGCCTACTGTAATTAATTATAATATCATCATGGACACGGTAATGCCACTTTTTAAGCCAACTCCCTAAAGCCGCATGAAATCACGGAAGGAGGCTGCTGTATATTTTGTCGTGTTTTATTCTTCTTGTGTTGTATCCTGACGTGCTCTTGTGGAGCAGGTATATGTGTAACTCTTTTAAGATCATCTGACACGGAGGTTATCCGTCAGAAGAAGTACTTATTGGCCTTATGTTGGAAGTGCCTTGAAAGACCAAATATTTATTAGTCTAAAATAAAATAAAAATATTCTTTCTTAAGTTTATCCGTTTCTCTTTTGTTTTATCGTCTTATTTCTGGACGCCTATTATTGTCTTTGTCGTATCTGGCACTGATAAAAACAATTTTCTTATTTCTGTCATTCGATTTTATTTATACTAATATTTATTTATTTTTATTTATTCGATTTAATTTATACTTATTTATAAGGCTTATTTGAATTTCCACATTTTGGAAATAGGCTGCATAAAACCTGCAGGCATTGATCCACATAAACGTGCGGAATATTAAAGATAAATGGTGCTCCGTTTTATAAACCACCAAAGCTTTCTTCACCCTTCTCGCACAATAATTATCTAAAATAGTCAGAGTACGATTTGCATATTAACTAATCACAAATGTTGTACTTAAAAACCCAATTTACACCCAATTTTAGAAGTTTTTATCTATCTATCTATCTATCTATCTATCTATCTATCTATCTATCTATCTATCTATCTATCTATCTATCTAATCTATCTGTCTGTCTGTTTGTTTTGTCAAGATAACAGATCTGAAGTGCCATCAGTCGATATTTGAAGTTAACATTAACTTTTAAAATAATGTTTTAATTTCATTCAGTTTAATTTCATTTTATTTTGTTGGACACAATCACAGGGAAAATAACTATTTGGTCAGATTTAGGTGTTTATTGCATAATGAATAGGCCAACATGTAGGCTACTTATGCAATTATTTTGAGGAGCTAGTCTATTTTATCATTTTATTTTATTTTAATTTTTTGTTTTGTTTTGAGCATTAATATTTGTCTATTGTCCAGGAGATGGCGCCATCTGAAACACTTTGACAAGCATAACTATCTATCCCTTTCTTTTAATGAGTGACAAACACAGAAATAAAAAATCCTCATAACTAATCTATAAAATATATGTCTCAAAACATTTGATTGATGCTGTCAATAAGTCATTTAAAAGCATCTAAATAACAAGGAAACGCAATAAAGAATATGTGCCTTTAGACAGGATAGACCTTATTTTGGTTAGATGTGGTATTGAATTTTACGCTGTTGAAAACGAGGCTCACAACTTTCAAAACTGTTTTATGGAGTTCATGTCCACTGATAGTTTTATTCGGATTTTCAAAAAGACGTTTCGTCTTTCGTCCCATCTTTCGTTGGCATTTATTATTCATTATTAACTACAAACTTTATTTTAAAGTGATATCTCTCAGTTATTTGTTCATTTTGTGTGACCTGTGTACAGATTGTACCCCGTAGGAACACAATACACACTTTCATCATTGTTGTTTGTAACATTTTTGTTGCAATTTGTTGTTACATTTGCCTGCTGAGCTTTAAGTGTTCAGTACAATTTCATATAATCACACCGCCAAGGTTACAGAAAGGTAGAATTCAGCTAAAGCATAAGTCTTTAATGATTCTGATTGCAGGTTTGTTGGCTCAGTTGCAGAGGTCAGTCCTGCAGCACACAGCCTTCACTTCTGGAGCGAGCAAATAACTCCAGCAGGCCGACATGCTTATACAGGAACGGATAGAAGGAGCAGCTGTGGAAACAACACAAATAAGTGTTCTGTACTATCTGTTTAAGGGCTGTGATGTTTGCTGAACTCACCCGTTAAACCAGCTCTAAATGTGATGTTTCCACAGGCCGTCATGTGGGAAAGACATGCCTGTACTGAAGGAGTGCAGGGGTCCCCATTCCCTTTGGAAACACACAGGTTACACTTCAATGCCATTCCTTTGGATGACAAGAGAGCAAGATCTGAGGCAGAAAAAGAGAAGAGAAAAATATTAGTGATTTAAGAAAATAAGTTATTTGCATATAACACAAAAATAAAGGTTCCAAAATGTAGGGTTTTTGCAGAGAAGCCACTGAAGGACCATTTTTGCTGCTTTCAGTGAACCGATCAGCAATCAGTGAAAAAAAAATCATTTCAATAATCAGTGAAAAATTCTTAAAAGAACCATTTTTCTTAGTCTGAAGAATATTTGATTAATCTGAAAAACGCTTTTCCCACTATAAAGAGCTTTTTGTGGAATGGAAAGATTCCATGGACGTTAAAGGTTCTTTATGGAACCAAAGAGCAATCACAGCGTTTTCAAGAAAAGTTTCAAATTTGAGAAGTTGGACCAGATATAATAATTTAAATAAACAATCAGGCTTACCATGAGTAAGAAGCAACAGGATACAAACAGCGCAAAACGGCTTCATTTCTTACCAAAAAAGATGACTACTGAAGTTTCTCACTCTGTAAATGGACTCAAGTGGATTGATACACTTTTAAACAGTCAGTGGGAGGTTTCTCCTATCCTGAAATGTGCGTCATTACTAATCTTAAGTAATGTGATTGTTAAATGGATGTGAAAATGTCTTGTAAAAGAGAATCTAGACATATATACAAACATATATTTTAAATTAAGAGTTATGTGGAAACTAGACGCTCTTTCTCTCTCTCTCTCTCTCTCTCTCTCTCTCTCTATATATATACAGGTGCATCTCAATAAATTAGAATGTCGTGGAAAAGTTCATTTATTTCAGTAATTCAACTCAAATTGTGAAACTCATGTATTAAATAAATTCAATGCACACAGACTGAAGTAGCTAGTTTAAGTCTTTGGTTCTTTTAATTGTGATGATTTTGGCTCACATTTAACAATATATGAAATAAATGAACTTTTCCATGACATTCTAATTTATTGAGATGCACCTGTATATAAATATATATATATATATATATATATATATATATATATATATATATATAAGACGTATTATACGTATTATATTTAACATTTGTATAATACATATATTAAGTGTGTGTGTGTGTGTGTGTGTTAGCAAAATCAACCATATTTATTGCTGTATGATGAAGCATGCATGATCTAAAAAGATTTTACAATGTTACATTTTTTTTCTAGAATTACTAATGAGTTGTTACATTTGTGCAGCAGCAGTGTGATATCTATTCATTATTTGTGAAACATCACAAAGGCATCATTCACTGATGGTACATGATGACCCAAGACTGTAACGTGGTGTAATTCATTTTTATCCACATAAATAAATGCCAAGGTCACACAAAGTCAGTTCAGCAATGTTTGTACTATTTGCCATTATTTAATAAGAATAAATGACAGGAATGACATTTTGTTATTATCATTCCCATTGCTATAAACTAACAAACAGAAGAGACTGGAATAGCGTCGCACCAGACACAAGTCCAACTCCAATTAAGCGTATAAACTTATGCCGTTTTGCACCTTTGCACTTTTGTACTTTATTTGTGGCCTCTGGACAATAAATTTATATAAGCAGTTTGGACTATTTTTCATGTGCGGATCTTATTTGTTTTTTTTTATGTAAACTAACAAACAAAAGAATGAGCTTCTCAGTACATTTTTATGTCGCTTTGTCAAAATTAGGGTTAGTGGCAATGAAAATTCTGAATACATCAAAAGGTTTATGAGTCATATATTAGCTAATTTCAATGAGCAACTAAATATACCATTGTTGTTCATAACTGATGAGAGACAAATACGATTCAAGAATGTAATAAAAAAAAACTGTTCACTGTAAAGTGATAGTTTACTCAAAAACCATTTACTTAGGTTGTTCCAAACCTGTGTGGCTTTCATTCTTCTGTGAAATTGAAGAATGTCTCAAGAATGAAGAATGTTTCTTTTTTGTCCATGTGGCTTCCAAAGTTTAAATATCTTCTGTGTTCCATACAGAAAAAAATAAATTCATAGGTCTGGAACAACCTGAGAGTTAAATCTTTGACTAATTTATACTGTTTCCTGACTTAAAGGTGTGAGGGGAGAAAAACCCCCCAGACATTCATCAATAAAGAGAGAAGAAGCAGTGTGATGGAGTGAGGCTAAACTACACTTTATTCAATGCTGTACAGTATCAGGTGACTCCTCTGAACCAGAACACACAAGAGACAGAACACACATCAGTGTAACGTTCAACATACTGTCAAGTAAAGAGAAAAATAAAATAAAACTATAATTAATAGCTATGTTTCAGGTTTATGTTTTAAGTTTTGGTGGTTGTTGTTTAACTCTTATGGCTACCAACAGTCACGTTTGAATATTTCTCCATTTCCCCTTTCATCTCATATTCGTCTCAAATATGAGTCACTGGGAAATGTGATACTTTACATGCTGAGGAAATCGTGAAACAACGTGACTGCCAACAGCACTGGCTTTATGTGCAAGGATGTACTTAAAAACATATTTGAATAAAGCTTATGAAAAAGGTTGTCGCGCTACATGACATCGCTCCCTTTAAGTGCTGCTGAAAGTATTTACAAAACCCCAAACACAAATCAAAAATATATTATTGTAAAATAATTAGTTAATACTGTAGATACATGACACTGTATTCTCACATATTATACATAATCATAAAAAAACCCTGTAAATGTAAGATTTTCCATATCAGTTAAAAGAACGTACAATAAATTCCTCCAAGAGGATGATTAAGAGAAAGTCCTTCTGAAACTTTGTTAAAAGCATAAAAAAGAAAAGAAAAGAAAGAAAAACACTGTTAAATCTATTTTCTCTGCTATGACAGTGAACTGACCTGAACAAAAATGTATCTCAAGTTCCCTTCGCCGAGCATACATTATTTTAAACAAATGATCATTTCAATACACACTATACTGAGAGCGATGGAGCACCTTCATACAATATCATGTTATTTTAATACTAGGTAATTAAAAACAAGTTCAAAAGAACAACATTAAAGGGACAATTCACCCAAAAACGAACATTGTCATCAATTACTCTCCTTCATATTGTTGCAAACCTGTATTTTTCTTTCATGTAGGAAACAAGTAAATAAATAAATAGAATAACAATAATTTTACTGAGATGCTGAATCTTTCCATACAATGAAAGTGGTTGGAGATCAACTTTTAAGCTACAAAAATGACAAAAACATTCTCAGCTACAGCTTTAAAATCTCAATTATATTCATGTATATTAAAATATGGCAAATCACATTGGGTGTCACATTAGGTTTTATTTCAGTGATGCTAAGTTTTGTCAAATTTGACCACAACACAGTATTTGAGAGTTAGGGAGTTAGAAATTAATAATTAATAGTTAACTAAATCATGAGTTTGGAACAACCTGAGTGTGAGCAAACAATGCTTATTTTCATATATGGGTGAATTATCGCTTTAACTGTGCAACAGAACAGATGGATATTCTTTCAACAGCACTTTTGGGAAAGACATAAACAGTCTGAAGTGACTCTTCTGTACTAATTCATGACTGTATTCGGAGGAACAAGATACAACAGCCTCGGTTGTGCACTTCCACTAACACTAGGGGACACTAAAGAGAACGAGAGGAAGAAAAACAACAAGAAATGGAAGCGAATGTAGGCCTACTGTAGAGAAAGCGTTCCCATCTTATCTTCTTCCGCCTCATCATTACTGTCAATTTCCCTGACGGAGCAGTCTAGATGGTTAAGGGTTTCAAACCTCTTTCAGCTGCTCATTCTTGCTAAATTCTAACACGAATGACATGATTTTGAGAATTAAACCCGACATCTCTTTCTTCAGGCTGGAATTTGCGGTGCAGAAACCTGTTCAAATGTTCCGTTTTAAAGGGATAGTTCACCCAAAAATGAAAATTCTGTCATTAATGTCTCACCCTCAGCTACAGAAACGTAGCAAGGACATCGGTAAAATGGTCCGATGTCCTTGCTACATTTCTGGGTCTGGGAACATTTCAGTTGTGTTGCTGTCTATGGAGGGTCTGAGAGCTCTCGGATTTCATCAAAAATATCTTAATTTGTGTTCTGAAGATGAACGAAGGACTTACGGGTTTGGAACGACATGAGGGTGAGAAATTGATGACAGAATTTTCATTTTTGGCTGAACTGTCCCTTTAAGGTCCTGATTGTTATTTTCCTTAATTTCGTGCTTATTTCGTTTAGCTCACTAATCAGCATACAGTATTTTTAGACATAAGACATACAGCATGCGCTTACACACACACACACACACTCACACACTCTTGCTCACAAAAAATGATCCGATATTACGTGTGTCAACATCTGTAGAGTTCAGTGAAGTATTATACAACGGGAAAGAGGAAGACGAGCAAGAAACGAATGGATAATGTCACTCCTTCAAAAGTGGTGGAAAACAAAGAGGTACACAGCAGCATACAGCTTAAGCATACAACATATCTGCCCAATATTGAGGGAAAAGGCAAAAGTCATTAGCATATATTTCACATAGTCTACAGAATGTACACAAGCCCTGGAAATCAGTCCATGCCGTTAAAGATTTGGTCGTATCGACCAATCAGAAACCAGCTTTCTTGTATCCCACCTGCGCCGTCTGTGTCAGCTCATATTCAAAGTCTTTGTCTCTACCCATAGGTGACAAGGAAGGGACCCGAGACAATTATAAAAGAAGCAGCGGCTACAGCATACAGATTTCCCTTTAAAAAATGTCAAAGTAGACATATGAAAACTTATTTGTATGTGTAACGGTATATATAAGTGTATATATAGAGAAAAAGAGAGACAGAGAGAGAGAATTGTCAAACATCACCGCAGATAATCCTGAGGCGGTGTTTCTGAGCCCTCGATTCGTCCTTCAGAGCAATAAATAAAAAAATAATAATAATAAAAACAAAGACAATGACTGGGGGAAGGTTTGGTTTGGTGCATCCATCATATCATGAGCTTTTCGGTTAGTTTTAGCCACGCCTTTGACCCCGGGAGTGGGTGTGACTAATAAGCAGCAGCGTAAAAGTGGCCCATTGACGGGTGGATGGGGTTCAAGTTGAAGGATTAGGGCCGGCAGAGGCAGCGTTGGTGTTCGGACCACGATCACCACTGTTGGCACCTGGAACAGTAAGAGAAGGTTATAACAAAAAAAAATAATAAAAAGAGGTGGTGAGGACAGTCTTGGGGTTTGGGAGAGGCCGAAGGTGAAAAACCGACCTGTTGCAGCCAAGGCAGACTGGGAAGAGTTTTCCGCCTGGTTCTGAGCATGTGCAGGAATAAGTATGGAGGCCAGCGAGGGGTTACTGGACAACTCTGATGGTTAAATGCAATGGATATTAGTGCAAAAAATAGAATTATGCAAGTGAAAACACATTTACACTAATATTCAAAAACAACTTTGGGGCCAGTATTTATAATGGTGGAAAAGATTTTATTTCTAATAGATTCTCTTCTTAAACTTTTTATTCATGAAAGAAAAATGAAAAATTGAAAAATTCTGTTTTAACAAAAATTAAGCAGCAAAACTGCTTTTAACATTGATGATAGTAAGAAAAGTTTCTTGAGCAGCAAACCATCATATGTGACCATGGACCAAAAACCAGTCATAAAAGTCAATTTTTTAAATTGAGATTTATACATCATCTGAATAAATAAGCTTTCCATTGATGTATGGTTTGTTAGGATAGGACAATATTTGGCTGAGATACAACTATTTGAAAATCTGGAATCTGAGGGTGCAAAACAATCTAAATATTGAGAAAATCGCCTTTAAAGTTGTCCAAATGAAGTTCTTAGCAATGCATATTACTAATCAAAAATTAAGCTTTGATATATTTATGGTAGGAAATGTACTAAATATCTTCATGGAACATGATCTTTACTTCATATCCTAAGGATTTTTGCATAAAAGAAAAATCTATCATTTTTCACTGAAGACTGGGGTAATAAGACAGGAATAAATTACACGTAAAGATGTATTCAAATAGAAAACAGTTATTTTAAATTTTAAGAATATTTCACAATATTTCTGTTTTTACTGCATTTTTGATCATATAAATGCAGACTTAATGAGCCATAGAGACTTTCAAAAACGTTTTAAAACTATTACCGACCCCAAATATTTGAATGATGGTGTACATTTGCTATTAAAATCAGTTAATACTTGTTACAATACATCAAAAAGATTAACTCAATCATGGTCATTTGTGCAGCATACCCTGTGTAGTGAAATTAAACAGCACAGGCCGCTCTCTTCCATTCGGGAGCTTGAGGTTGGGCTCACGGAGCTCGTCGAAGAAAGTGTGAGCGCAGGCCTCCAGAGGAGTAAATCGGGCCGTAGGCGTGTACTCCAACAATCGGGAACACAGAGCTATCGCCTCCGGAGGGGTCCGGGGCCGGAAAACCTAACATATGGACAACAACGCAAGACTTTTGTATAATAATTTAAACTTTTGACTGTACAAAATGCTTTTTTTTGGAAATAGATTTATACTCTATTTTAAATAAGTCACAGGTAAGCAATTAAAGTGCATCTGTGTTCATAGAAAAACTCAGACTCATAAGATAAAATGTAAAATAAGATGGTTGTAAAGAGCGGAATCACAGTCTAGAATAAAAGTGATAAAAAAGCTTGAGAAACATGGAAACACTCATGCTAACCTTAGTCCACGGGTGTGCCTTTATCTGTGGAAACTTGAATTCAGTGTAATTTGGGTTCATCTCCCGGATCTGCTCTCGTGTAGGAGTTCCCAGCACCTGGAGGAAACAAGTTCTCTTATTCTGTTGCAATTAAAATAAATATTCCACACCACAACTATTACAACTATATACAGAGGAACAATTGAAGTTGGAATCACTTTCAGAGTGATTTTTTTTTCAGCTGATGAACTATAAAAAGATTGACAGCATTTCAAAAACATTCCTACTTTAAAGCACGCTGCAACTGCTGAAGTGAATGCTCAGAATAAATGTTATCGTCCATTGGTTCGTTATAACACTAGAATTACTTTTATTAATATTATTAATACTAGAAAAGTGCAAAATGAGACACTTCAGCAAAAACAAAAGTTGGCACAATCAAATTTTTAAAATTATTTATGAAACGCTCATGCAACACACATACTTCCATACCTTGATGATTTCAACGAGCTGATCGACGCCACTGTCACCAGGAAAAATCGGCTGTCCAAGCAGCAGCTCGGCCAGTACACAGCCCGCCGACCAAATGTCTGTATGGAAACAAAGGTAAACAATGAATATTACAAAACTTTCTCTTCTTACAACAAAGATTAGCAGCACAAATGTATTCAATCACATTTCATTAGCATGTCTCAGTGTTGTTTTTAAGTTCTTTTAGCATTACACAACAACTTTGTTGGTGTTGTGGTTTACTGAAGTATTTAGAAATCGCTGCAATGAATTGTTGATGCATGTGAGTTTTAACCATTTTTATGCAAATTAAATTATGCAAATTAATTCATTTTAAATCCTATATCACTTAATATGTCTGAAACAGCAAATAGTCAAATTGATTTTTTTTTAAAAAGAAATTAATACTGTTATTCAGCAAGAACGCATTATATTTATCAAAAGTGACAGTAAAGACATTAATAATGTTATAAAGATTTCTATTTCAAATAAATGCTGTTCTTTTGAACTTTCTATTCATTAAAGAATCCTGAGAAAAAAAAAAATGCATCTCTGTTTCTAGAGACTGAAAGACTGGAGCAATGATTGCCATCACAGGTGTCATGAATCCTGTCTGAGGTCTTCCCATCTACTCGCCAACAGAGGTCGTCTTTGCATTATATTGACTCGCACACCACACAGACTGTTACACTTCACCCTGGACTACATTTCCCATGTTCCGTTGCACTGATTATGCACTCACCTGCAGCCAATCACACACACTTTAAATACCAGTATTGTTTAGTGTTTATCGCTCTCCGTAACAACAGGAATAAGTTACATTTTAAAATATATTAAAATAGTAACAGTTATTTTAAATGGCAAGAATATTTCACAATATTCCTATTTTACTTTATATTTGATCAAATAAATGCAGCCTTGGTGAGAATAAGTAACTTTCAAAAACCCATTAAAAATCCCATATTGTCACGTGTCTGTTTCTGTTTAGTTCCTGTTTGTCCTTTTTTGGTCTGCTTCCTGTTCTCATTCAGTTTATTATCATTTAGTCTGATCACCTGGGTTTAATTAATCATCTCGTTTACTCCTTTGTTTCCCTGTCATTATAAGCTTTCAGTTCCCGTTCTGTCTTTGTCTCGGATTAATGTTGTTTATATGGAGTATGTGTGTTGAAGCCTCATTAAAAATCCATTTACGTTTACTCCGTCGTCTCTGCCTCCTACTACAACCACCACCGCGTTACAGAATCCGAGACCCAGACTGAAAAATGGAAATCACCGCGCTGTTCTCCGCCCTGGCCCGCCGTGATCTCCCGTTCCTCGAGTTCACCCGGGAATTCTGCGGGCTCGCCGCAGCGACGGCGCTAGATGATGCAACATTCAACTCCCTGTTCTGAATCAGGGCAAATTTCCACCGCCTCGTGGACCTCCCAGACACCACAGGACTGAACTGGAGGGAAGGGATCCTCCAGTGTCTGAAGAGTGTTCAGCCCCGATCCAGAGCCAGCCCGCCATCCAGTCCGTCCGCCATTCTCCAGTCAAGCCTGTCAGCTGCCGCTGACTCATGCCCGCTGCCGTCCGCGGCTCCGAAGTCATGCCCGCTGCTGTTCACGGCTCACTCAAGGCCGCCGTCCGTGGCTCCGAAGTCATGCCCGCCGGCTCCAGTCCCAGAGCTCATGGATGTGGCGCTACCCCCGGAGTTTTCGGCTCCGGTCCTCTCCCCAGAGTCCGCTCCAGGATGCTCCCCATCGTCTCCTTTGTCTCCCCTGGTCCCGTCCAGCCCCGCTCCTCGCAAGCACCCTCCAGAGCCCGCTCCTTGCAAGCGCCCCCTAGTGCCAGCTCCTCGCAAGTGCCCTCCAGTGCCCACTCCTCCAGAGCGCCCTCCACTGCCCGCTCCTCCAGAGCGCCCTCAAGTGCCCGCTCCTCCAGAGTGCCTCCCAGAATTCCTTCGGGCGTTAAAAGACCTAATTTCCCCGAAGAAAATTGGGGGGGGGGGGCATATGCCCGTGGCCATGGTGGCCGAGCCAGCTAAAGCCCCGGTCCTGTCTGCTCTGCCGTGGCTCCCTGAACTCCCTGATCCGCCATGGCCGCCTGAGTACCCTGATCCACCATGGCCGCCTGAGTCCCCTGATCCGCCATGGCCACCCGAACTCCCTGATCCGCCATGGCCTCCGGAGTCCCCTGATCCACCATGGCCATCCGAACTCCCTGATCCACCATGGATTCCCGAACTGTCTGCTACGCCATGGCTCCCTGATCCGCCCTGGAGGCTCTCCGCCCTGTTCCAGTCCTGCACCAGCCTCCAGGGCGCCCACCCCCGCCTCCCCGATGGTATTGTTACGGCGCGGGACACGCCGTCTGGGAGGGGGCGATGTGTCTGTTTCTGTTTAGTTCCTGTTTGTCCTTTTTTGGTCTGTTTCCTGTTCTCATTTAGTTTATTATCGTTTAGTCTGATCACCTGGGTTGAATTAATCACCTCGTTTGCTCCTTTGTTTCCCTGTCCTTATAAGCTTTCAGTTCCCATTCTGTCTTTGTCTCGGATTAATGTTGTTTTTATGGTGTACGTGTGTTGAAGCCTCATTAAAAACCCCTTTACGTTTACTCCGTCGTCTCTGCCTCCTACTACAACCACCACCGCGTTACACATATATATCATATATATATATATATATATACAGTGGGCAAAATAATTATTTGATTCCCTGCTGATTTTGTAAGTTTGCCCACTTAAAAAAAAAGAAGGGTTTATCATTTTTATGGTAGGTTTATTTTAACTGATAGAGACAGAATATCAAACAAAATATCCAGAAAAAAGCAGCATACAAATGTTAAAAAAAGATTTACCTTTTAGTAAATCAAGTAAGTATTTGATCCCCAAGCAAAACATGAGTACTTGGTACAGAAACCCTTGTTGGCAAGCACAGAGGTAAGACATTTCTTGTAGTTGGTCACCAGGTTTGCACACATCTCAGGAGGGATTCTGGTCCACTCCTCTTTACAGATCCCCACTGTGTATATATATTTACTCTATTTTTTTTTTTTTTTTGACAGCACAGCACAAAGACAATGATTTACTAAATGTAACACTCAAGCTAAAATTAATCTATTGTACAATATTATCTGAATTAAGTCCTGTTTATATTATGACTGCAAACTGCAACAGGACAGGATTTTGTATGATACTGAATCTTTTTGTTAAATAGAGTTGGCATTAGTACGCCAATGCTGGTGGTGGAGTTGAAAAAGTTTTAGAATATAAAGAGCATTAGATTACCTATGCTGGAAGTGTAGTCCGTGGCTCCGAAAATGAGCTCAGGGGCTCTGTAGTAGCGCGAGCAGATGTAAGAAACATTAGGCTCACCACGCACCAGCTGCTTAGCACTGCAGGAGACAGAAAGAAACAGACCAAACGCGAGACACAGACAGAGAGAATTAGACATAACCAGAGATTACACAAACATGCATCTACATCAAAGTATCATCACAAGAACAATAATCATGATCATTATCGCCAAACAGCAAAACAGCAAAACACTAACTACATCCAAATGTTTGTTAACTACGGAGGAACAAAACTTTTAAAAACTTCAGTTTAATCAAAGTCAGTCATAGATTTAGATCAGAATGCTCAAAGCGAAATGTGTCTGATGATGGGATTTGATTCATGAAATAGTCACTTTCACACATGAGACTTATTCAGTTGCTGTAAAATTTGCAGATGAAGTTTTCCAGTAAAGGTACCACATCACACAAGCAACGTCTTTCTTTCACATTGTCCTCATTCCCTCAAACAACTTCATGAAGTGCATCCTGGGATTCTTTTAAGTAAATCAGTAAAACTGTGAAATATTTTTCCAATTTAATATAATTGTTTTGAATTTGAATATATTTTAAAATCTCATTTATTCCTGTGATGCAAAACTGAATTTTCAGCATCATTACTCCAGTCTTCAGTGTCACATGATCCTTCAGAAATCATTCTAATATGCCGATTTGTGCTCAAGAAACATTTCTTATTATTATCAATGTATAAAACAGTTGTGCAGCTTCATATTTTGTGAAAAATGTGATCCAGAACTTTTATGTGAAATATAAATATTCTCTAACAAGGTCTTTTCTGTCACTTTTGGGGAATAATAGTATTAATTTCTCCTCAAAAATGTTTTTTTTACTGACGCCAAACTTTTGAATGGTAGTGTATGCACAATTTTCTTTGTCAATTAACAAAAGGTTTTATAGATTATGAGCATCAATACAGAACCTCAGGCAACGTTTCAACATTGTTTTACTCAAGGACTTGAAATGAACAAGTGCTGTTAACTTTCCAGCAGATGTTATATGCATGACAGCACCTAATTTCCCCATCTCACCTTCCAAAGTCACAGAGTTTGAGTACAGCTGTCTCTGGGTCAAGCAGGAGGTTCTGCGGCTTGATGTCTCGATGGCAGATCCCATACGAGTGGATGTACGCCAAGCTGCGGAACAGCTGGTACATGTATAGCTGAAAACACATAAACAGTGACTTTAATAAAGCAGAATTTGCAAGCTGAGATCTACAAAATATTCCACCGTAAAGGTCAGAACGGAACAAAGTCATGGCGCAAACACTCATGAAAACAAGAAAGTCCTGCTCATACATCCAGCCAGTATATCTAAACTAGCAAGATCACCCTGATTCACCAAGTTACACCACAAAGTCCATGCTACTAATTGACTGGTTTCACTAAGTAAGTTGTGCAGCTTTGGTTCATGAGCTGGACCAGCAACAAACCAACTTATACCTGCATGGAAAAATCACATGTCTTCAGAATAGTGAATAATGTCAGATTCTATTAACAGATGTTACCTTCACATAGACCATGGGCAGATTCTGCTTGGCTCTGCTGTAGTGTCTGGCCACTCGGTACACGTTTTCAGGCACGTAGTCCATCACCAAATTCAGATACACCTCATCCTTCTGTGGGTGTGAAGAAGAAGACGGGTGAGGGGCGAAAGGAAGCAGGTTGATATCTAGATAACATCTTTAAGAGATAGTCCACCCAAAAATGAAAATTCGGTCATCTTTTATTCTCTCTTATGTCTGTCCAAACCTGTATGACTTTCTTTAATCTGCAGAACACTAAAGATATTTTGAAGAATGTTGGCAACCAAACAGCTTCTGATTCCCACTGACTTCCACTGTATTGACAAGAAACAGAATGGAAGTCAATGGGAACAAAAACTTTTAGGTTTAGGTTCCCATCTTCTTTTGACATGAATGACATGAGGGTAAGTCAATAATGACAGAATTATCATTTTTGGTCAGAAAAGCATGACACAGCTGTGTGTTTTTATTTGCTTTATATACAACAGAATGACTAGATTATTCAAAGATAAATAAGCATTACTATGTGGTTACATAATATAGAAGTCATTTTTAGTTTAATTTTAAATATAACATACCATTACACTGACACACAGCATTGCTCAAAAGTTTGGGGTCAGTAATTTGTTTCTTTGAAAGAAATAATAATTTTATTCTGCAATGGCATATTAAATTGGTCAAAAGTGACAGAAAAGATTTTTAAATTGGACAACATTTAAATCAGTGATGTTCTTTTGAACTTCCTTCATCAAATAATCCTGAACAAAATTGAACATGGTTTCTACACACACAACTGTTTTCAACATTGATAATAATACGTGTTTTTTTGTGATTTCTGAAGGATCATGTGGCACTGAAGACTGGAGTAAAGATGCTGAAAATTCAGCTTTGCATAGATAACAGTTATTTTAAATCATAATAATATCCCACAATATTACTGTTTTTACTGTATTTTTGATCAAATAAATGCAGACATGGTGAACATCCTTCTTTCAAAAACATTAAAACATCTAAAAGACCACAGACTTTTGAATGGAAGTGTAATATTACTCTACTGTTTTTGGATTTTGGTCATACAGTATCCCCTTCCCCTAAACCAGAGTGTTTATTTCATTCCCATATTCACTGAAACGTGGATAACCAGAACATTTCAGTGGTGGTCTTTCCAGAGGAAAAGGGGGTCTGAGACTCAACATACATGAGTCACACATAGATTATTTGAACAGTCATTATTTCTCTCTCTCTCTCTGTTGCCCCCCAGAGACATAAACTCCTTAATGTATCTGGAAAATTAACCTGCCAAAGGCACTGAGGCAACTCCTGCCTTGCAATAGTGACATCAGCTCTGTGATTGTCCTGCAATTGGTTTCTGAGTTGTGCTGTGATTGGCTGTTCACGCACACATACAAATCTTTAGATAAAAGAGGCTGCTAAATGACAAATATTAGTATCAAGGCTCCATGCTGGTGCTTTTACACTGGTATTGAGTGAAGACAAGAGTTTTACACATTTTGTGAGAGAACCGTAATATCATTGATGCTGATTGGTCAATATAGCATTCCAACTATGCTAAAATATATGATATTGTAACATCTGCCAAAAAAAGCAAATACTAGCATACTTCATGATGTACAGTATGTACTACTGTCTACTATATTTTAAAAGGTTTGTGAAACAGTGCAAAATATGCAAGAATAAACATTTTAAATGGTAGTATGTTATGCTGTTGCCACATGACCTCATGATGCAGCATGAAAATAAACAGCTGAAATATGCATAAAAATAATACATTTTTATGATAATTTATTTATTTTTGTATTATTTATTTAAAAAATATCCACCATGACGATCGCTGTGAGAAATACTCCAAGAGGAGTAATACAAACAGTGAAACGATTCTGTTATCACTAGAATCACATATGTGTGTGTGTGTGTGTGTGTGTGTGTGTGTGTGTGTATTTATTACCATTTTCTCTTTTGAATTCAGGGAGAAATATGACAAGTTTTCTTTACTTGCATATCATTTGTATATTTTTAAATGATTGATGTTTAAAAGTTAGGATATCAGAAACAGATATATTGCTCTTTTTGACTTTTAATCCATGTTTGTGTAAAAACGTCTTATATTTTAGCAGTCCAAACTAATATTGGGTCAAGAAATAGTTAGAGATTGGAAGGTCAAGACAACCGCATTGCACTGTGGGATACATTAGCCATGCAAATTTTAGCAAATGTAGCTCGCAGTTGCATACTACTGAGTCTAGATTGCATTTCTGCTCTTGACTATAAGGTGACATGATAGCTAATATCCATGAACTTTGATTCAACCACCCCACTGCCAAGCGTGAGTAAACGGGTGAGAGTTCTGTCTGGACAGGGTTATATAACTGAACTGATCCTGTTTCTGTGACACCAGGGGAGCCGTCGGGACGGAGTCGCAGTGGTCAGACACTATGTCACCGTGCTGGAATGGAGGGTTAAACCGGTGAGGACAGCCCTGCTCTCACTGCCCGTCAATGAGACGGCCAGAGACACCCGTTTACCGGCCATAAACATACTCTACGCAAGCTAAATTATCAGGTTAACATGTTTCTGCCTTATTGTGGTGCTAACATATCTCATTACATTAGCATTAGACTTTCCTTCAAATTGTGGATATGCTTATATTTACATAACATATTACATATTGTCTTAACAAAATGAACCATATAATCACGAAGAGAGCGAAATAAACAGGCCGATTAAAAGGAGGAAGGTAACGCATACACTGCCATTCAAAAGAGTTGGGTCAGTAAGATTTTTTTATATTTTTTGAAAGAAGCTTCTAATGCTCACCAAGGCTGCATTTATTTGATCAAATATAACAGAAATATTGTGAAATATTATTACAGTTTAAAATAACTGTTTTCTATTTGAATGCATATTAAAATGTAATTTATTCCTGTGATGCAAAGCTGAATTTTCAGCATCATTACTCCAGTCTTCAGTGTCACATGATCCTTCAGAAATCATTCTGATATGCTGATTTGATGCTTATGGGACATTTCTTCTTTTTACTAATGTTGAAAACAGCGCTGCTTAATATTTTTTGAGGGAACTGTGATATAAAGTTGCATCCTCGCTGGAAATTAATATAAAAAACATGCAAAAAACATGCTGAAAGACCGTATGACCAAGACTTTCGGTGTTTCAAGGCCTTATGTGTGCCCTGAATTAATACACCAGTGTAAAGTATGTTTCAGGCCATAGTATCCCTTCAATCCATCACGACTGGCCAATCACTGACAGCATCCTACTTTCTGTTTCTTTTCTTTTATGCTTCTCAAAAGCACCCCTCACACATGATCTCTTTCTCTATTTCTTCCTGTCTGTCTTTGATACAAAAGAGAAGCCCAGCCGGTGTGTGTAAGAATAACTCAAGAGTAACCGTACACCCTGCGGCCTCTCGTATGTGCATCGCTGTGTACGTGCATCTTTAGGTTAGATGGCTGACATTTAGTGAACTGAACTGGTTTACGGAAGGATAAACCAGTCTTTACGTGGCTCCACCATTAGGATGGCCTAGGTTCGGGTTCAGCATTGGTAAACAACATGCCTGTTAAACAAACACATTGAATTTGTGATATTGATTACTGTGGTTGAAATCAGTTGATTTAAATATGTTGCCATGGTAACATGATTGATCTGGCTAACACTGATTAAGATTTATCGAATTGAAAAAATGACTTCTGATCGTCTTGGAAGCACCAGTTTGAATGGGCTAAAAAAATGTATAAATGTTTCAAACTTTATTCCATAATTTTCCACCAAAAAAAAAAAATTGGTTTATTTATTTATTTATTTTTGGTTAAGAAATCTTAGCGCTTAATACACATACACACTGCGATTTTAAAGGGTGGAGTAAGTTTTTTTTTTTTTTTTAAAGTAAATACTTTATTCAGCAAGGACGCATTAAATTGATCAAATAGACATTATAATGTTACAAAAGATTTCTACTTTAAATTAGATTAAAACTAAAATTAACACTATTATACACTAAACTATATTCTATCTACTTGTCTCCTCTTATTTATTATATATAAACAACCTTGACACTCTAACACTAGCACTCTCTATTCTATTCTATTCTATCTACTTTTTATTTATAAAAAACCCTGACCCTCTAACACTAACACTCTCTATTCTATTCTATTCTATTCTATTCTATTCTATTCTATTGTTTACTTTTTATTTATAAAAAACCTTGACCCTCTAACACTAGCACTCTCTATTCTATTTTTGCTCTATCCACTTGTTTTCTTTTTATTTATTATATACATATATACAAAAAAATGTGTACTGCATTAGACTAACTGGGACTTACATATTGTTGCTCTTGGTTGGTTTGATTGTTTCTATTGCACTTATTTGAAAGTCAATTTGGATAAAAGCGTTTGTTAAATGACTAAATGTAAATATATTTCAAATAAATGTTGTTCTTTTGAACTTTCTATGCATTAAAAAATGCACAAAAATATTAAGCAGCATATTAGAATGATTTCTGTAGGATCATGTGACACAGTTTGCATCACAGGAATAAATTACATTTAAAAAAAAAATTTTAATAAAACATAGATCATTTAAAATTGTAATATTTCACAGTATTACTGTTTTTATTGTACCAAATAAATTTCAAGAACATTAAAAATCTTGGCAAAAGGAAGTGTATTTATAGAGATATACACATATAAACTTATGTTATTAAAAATATGTATTTATTATATTTTCAAGGAAGTAATACTGAAAATCCTAACTTCTGGCCCAAGTCAGCACAGAGAAAAAATATACTGTTAAACATTGCTTTAGTCATGGAAAGGTCCTTGATTGCTTTTCTGACTGATGTGACACTTCAATTGAATTCACTCAATCCAAAACGTAAAGGGAAACAAAGGAGCATGTGGATGAAACAGACCCTATTTGCTCAGAAAAAATCTCAAGTTTCACAACCAATCATTTTCCAAACCACAGCCAAAGCATGAGCTGCAATCTATATTTATATATGAATGCGGCCTTCCTGGCTGAAGTGGACTGCCTCTGACATGAACTATGCATATATGAACATGGTTAGTGTTGGGTTACATTGTGGTCCCTTGTTCTTCTTTCTCAAAAAGAAAGAAATGGTTGAATTTGGATGTCTGCAGCTTGTAAAGTTAAAACTTTACTCTGTAAAAACATACTCTCAGGTATGTAATGCTATAGCATTCTCGTTATAGGATCCTGACAAGACTCCGATCCTATTTGTGTGATCTGTTTACAGATTATACATTAAAAGAGAAGTCTGAACTCTCATAGACCTGAACTCGGTGAACTCTCTACACACACACACATTGTTCCTTTGGTTGGCTGCACAGGAGCCAGAGATTGTTGTCATACAGTAAAAATAGGGCTGGTCTAACAGTTTAGCTTCCTATCAATCAAAAGATTCCTACTGAGCTGTCACTGGCCACTGCTGTGACAGGTTTTGCCCCCGGGGCTATCACAGGATTACCAGAAATCCCATCCACAGGTCGACACTGGAGGACATGAGCAGCCTGAGCTCTAAATCACAACAAAAATACCACCCTGTTTGGATAGCAGATGTCTTCTAGTGTACGTACTGTATGCGTGTGCATATTATTTATAGATCTATTTATAAATTATTTGAAGAAGAATGACTACGTTTTGTGTATGTGTACCGCACCTTTAGATGGAGTTCCCTTCTGGGACTGTAAAGTATATTTCATTCAATTTGTTCATAACGTACTGGAGAACCTCGCAAAAGTCCCACCAAATAAAGAAATAAAAAGAAAAAAATCTGTTTATATGTTGCATAAAAATTGTTTTTAAATGAAATATATAGGTTTATAAATATATACAAAAAATATTCAAAAGTATAAAAGATTGTATAAGATCAGATAAAAAGTATAAGATTGATTGATTATTTATTTATTCAGTGTTTCTGCAGGTTTTATGAAGGTAAATTTAAGGCTTTTAAGACCTTGTTTTCCAGTGCGAATGCCTAAAGATTCTTTAAGCAAGATACGTTTACTTGAGAAGCAAAATTACATAAAATAAGAAGTCTTGTTTTATGAGAAAGTTATCGAAAATGAGTTTATGATTAAAACAAGAAAAAATATCGGCCACTGGGCTCAAAAAAAATCCTAATTCAAAGGGAAAACAAGTTTTCATTCATATCTCTTAACAGATGTTTGTTATTGTTTTTACCATAATCTAAATAAATTTTGCTCAATTTCTGAAAAAACAAAAGACTTCATATTCAAGTAAATGTACCTTGAGTTTAAGATGCTTAGAGATTCGTACTGGGAAACAAAAACACTGAGGAAGATATTCAATTTTGCAGTGCATGCAACATTTAAATTCATGACTCTATGAATTTAAGACTTTCTGCTCTGATTTAAGACTTTTTAGGCCTTAATTTGTGGAAGGGCGAATTAAGTCTTTTTAAGATCAGCAGAAACCCTGTTATTATTTATTGTGCCATTTTCATGGAAATTTTCCCACAAATTCTTACTATCAAAAAATCATATTACCATAAAATAACTTTAAAAAAACACATTAATGTAATATAGCAATAAAAATCATAGATAATAGGCTTAATTTTCCTTATATGAAATATAATTTAATTTAAGTATTTTTTTTAAATAAAAACACTTGACTACAAGGTCATACTCTATTGGATTTTTTTCCAAGTATGAGTTTGCTGGTGTCCAGAGTGTAACTCAGTGTGCAAGAGCCAAACTACCTGCAGGGCTCTGCTGCAGTCCCTCGCAAGCACAGCTCATTAAAAAGTTAGATTTCAGACTGCTACTCACTTCAGGCTGCACCATAGGAATACATATCCCACGACCCTGAGCATTTTCTGGAAACTGCTGGACAGCCTGTTTCTGGTCTATAGGGCACATGATGCTGCTCAGAAAAAAAACAGAGGGAAGAAAAGTGGCACTCACTTTGTCTCCGCTGGAGTAGAAGAAGTAGCGCAGACGGACGATGTTCCAGTGATCCAACTTCCTCATGATCTGTAACTCACGATTCTGACACAAAAACAATTTATAGACAGTGAGAAAGAAAGAATGAGAAATGACATCAATATAATGCTAAATGGTTATAAGGATAAACTTGTCACTTTAAGACTAAATGATAAGCCAACAATAAAGAAATTCTTACCTTAAACCTTTTATCCTGCAGCACCTTCTTTATGGCCACCAGCTCTCCAGTGTCGCACAGCTTCGCTTGATATACGACCCCAAACGAGCCGTTCCCGATGACCTTCGTGTCCGTGTAGCTGACCTCCTGAGGTCGGTCGGGTCCTTGACCGGGGGTCGCAGCCACTGTTGTAACTTTACTGCCATCTTTATCTCCTAAAGTGAGAGAGAAAGTACAATGACTATTCCTTTGTAATGAACTGGCCTGTTTTACATGGTCACATGCTCTCTAGGTGTTACTCTGCTCATTAGCGTGAGATCCTGTGTGTATCATTCATTCACCTGAGCTCATTTTCGAGTTAAACACATCCACTTCACACCTCATCATGTTTTCACACCCCCGAGCAAGTGCTTAACAACATGAAAATGGAAAATATGAGGACAGAATGGGAACTGTCCTCAATTACAACCCCAATTCCGGAAATGTTGGGACGTTTTTTAAAATTTGAAAAAAATGAAAACTAAAAGACTTTCAAATCACATGAGCCAATATTTTATTCACAATAGAACATAGAGTACATAACAAATGTTTAAACGGAGAAATTTTACACTTTTATCCACTAAATGAGCTCATTTCAAATTTGATGCCTGCTACAGGTCTCAAAAAAGTTGTCACGGGGGCAACAAACGGCTGAAAAAGCAAGAAATTTTGAAAAGATTCAGCTGGGAGAACATCTAGCAACTAATTAAGTTAACTGACATCAGGTCTGTAACATGATTAGCTATAAAAGGGATGTCTTAGAGAGGCAGAGTCTTTCAGAAGTAAAGTTGGGCAGAGGCTCTCCAATCTGTGAAAGAGTGCGTAAAAAGATTGTGGAATACTTTAAAAACAACGTTCCTCAAAGTCAAATTGCAAAGGCTTTGCAAATCTCATCATCTACAGTGCGTAATATCATCAAAAGATTCACAGAAACTGGACAAATCTCTGTGCGTAAGGGACAAGGCCGAAGACCTTTGTTAGATGCCCGTGGTCTTCAGGCCCTCAGATGACATTCTTGTTGGAAATCACGGACGCCGTGTCCTCCGGGCTAAAGAGGCTCTCATCAGCGCTCAGTTCAAAAGCCAGCATGATGATATGGGGGTGCATAAGTGCATACGGTATGGGCAGCTTGCATGTTTTGGAAGCCACTATGAATGCTGAAAGGTATATAAAGGTTTTAGAGCAACATATGCTCCCCTTCAGACCACATCTATTTCAGGGAAGGCCTTGTGTATTTCAGCAGGACAATGCAAAACCACATACTGCAGCTATTACAACAGCATGGCTTCATAGTAGAAGAGTCCAGGTGCTGAATTGGCCTGATCTTTCACCTATAGAGAACATTTGGCGCATCATTAAACAAAATATATCAAAGACGACCATGAATTCTTCAGCATCTGGAAACCTATATCAGGCAAGAATGGGAACAAATTCCAACACCAAAACTCCAGAAACTCATAACCTCGATGCCCAGACGTCTTCAAACTGTTTTGAAAAGAAGAGGAGATGCTACACCATGGTAAACATGCCCCCGTCCCAACTATTTTGAGACCTGTAGCAGGCATCAAATTTGAAATGAGCTCATTTTGTGCATAAAAGTGTAACATTTGTCATTTTAAACATTTGTTATGTTCTCTATGTTCTATTGTGAATAAAATATTGGCTCATGTGATTTGAAATTCTTTTAGTTTTCATTTTATTTAAATTTAAAAAAACGTCCCAACATTTCCAGAATTCGGGTTGTATAAAGTAGAAATATATTTTGAAACTCAGTACTCACTTTTTCTCGCTCTTTGTGAATTCACATTTCTATTAAAAGAGTATTCCTCTCTATTAAATTAACTTTTTTAAATGAACCTTCCAATGCACCAAAGGTCTGGTTTCTTGGCATAACCATGTGTAACCTGGTCTGCGGTCAAGTAATAGCAAACTGACTAAATACTTTTGTGAGTTTAAATTATGGATAATTTCATTTTATAGCTAGCTAATGGGATAATTAATCTGCACAATTAGACTTTAAGTGGAAACTAAAACTAGATCATCGTTTAGAAAGTGATCTAGTCCAGGACAAAGGCCAAAAATTTTATTAAAAAAATTCTGGAAATAGTAATATTTTGAAATTATTATTGAAGTAACTTTTTCCGTTTTAAAATATTTTAAAATGTAATTTATTCCTATGATGCAAAGCTGAATTTTCAGCATCATTACTCCAGTCCTCAGTGTCACATGATCCTTCAGAAATCAATCTGATATGCTGATTTGCTGCTCAAAAACATTACTTATTATCAATGTTGAAAACAGTTTTTGCTGCTTAATATTTTTGTGGATTCTTAATGAATAGAAAGCATTTATTTGAAATAGAATTTTTTGTAATAAAAGGAAATATCTTTCCTGTCACTTCTGATCAATTTAATGCTGAATAAATTACAAACATATATTAAACATAAATATATATACTAAATATACAAATCTAAAAAATGTTTATGCTGAGTTTCAAGCAGACCCATTTCTGAAAAAAATCAAGGTAAGGGAAGCAATTGTGAATCTGTACTTTAGTGTTTATTACAGACACTCCCTACAGAATGAAAGCACAAGGAAAGAAATGTCAGATTTACCAGTATAGACAGTATCATGATTCATCACAGAGCATCTAAGTCAGGAATGCACTGGTGTCACAAAAATATCTTTAAAAATAAAGTGAATAATTAGCGGTTCAGCTTGTGTTTGCTTTCTAAATGACTCATGTAAGATTATCTGTCTTTTACAGTCAACAGCTATAACTAAAAAGATCTGAAAAGAACCGCAGCGAATGGATCATCAAGCAAGTGAGCTCATGAACGAATCGTTCAGCTTGTTTGTGAATCAGATCAGGAACTAGGTCAAAAGAATGATTCGTTCATGAATCGAATCGAACCGGATCTCAAATTAACAGCTCGCTCAAGTAATAATGACTTCAATTTCAGTAAAACTGAATGCAAAGCTAACGTACAGATTTAGGACACTTTATAACATCCTTTTTGGTGCTTGACAGATGTGTTGCATAGACAAGAGCTGTATGAGAAATTCATTACAAAAATGCATTATTGCAGTGAACAGTCTTGCTGCATGTTTGCAGGCAATCTAAGCCAATTTAAGCGAAATAGTATGTGTGTGTGTGTGTGTGTGTGTGTGTGTGTGTGTGTGTGTGTGTGTGTGTGTGTGTGTGTTTGGCAGGTCAGGTGAGCCGTGGAGTAAAGTGCAGACAGAGTGCGCGTTCAGCATGGGGAAATGTGATGAGTCAGAGGGCGTGAGTGTGTGCGCACACAATCGCAAGATGAGCTAATAAAGACCTCAGCACCCAAACTTACGCAGCATGGAATTTTAATTGAGTCACAGCCCATTACTTACCCAGATCATCTTCCCATCCTGCTCCTCTGACACCATCCCGCTCACGAACTGACTAGTCATTTACCAATTCAGATAAACCGAGGCATTTAATAAAAGTCGCAGCTTAGCTTAATCTTCTCCGGTCTAAGAGACTTTTCAGCATTAATCACATTATCTCACATACAAAATGATTATCCCTCGCCATCCACTATGTTAAGAACAGATGAAAATTAAAATGAACTGATTATGAATATCCAATGATTAGCCCTGCAGAATCTAAACACCAACTTTCTACATATCAAGCCTTGTATATCTGTTTTTATTATTATGAATGTTAGTCAGGATGAATGTCATAATTAAGTTGAAGCGTATGCGTAACTCAGTGCATTCAATTGGCTGCACTTAGGGATGCACTAATATTAAAATCCTGAATGATACCAATAATCCAATAATTATTTTCATGTTACGGCATTAAAATGTACAATATGAAAAATGGATACTCATTTTGAGATTTATTAAATATTACATTTAACATTTTTTTTATATTTATATTACACTATCATTCAAAAAATGTTGGGTCAGTAAGATTTTTTTTTTTAAGAATTTCATGTGAATTCAAGCAAGAATGCATTGAATTGATCAAATGACATTAAAGACAAAACCTTTCAAATAAATGCTGTTTTTTAGACTTTCTGTTTAACAAAAAACCCTGGAAAATAAATATTACAAAAATATTAAGTAGCACAACTATTTACAACATTATTAATAATAAGAAATGTTTCTTGAGTAGCAAATCAGCATGTTAGAATGATTTCTGAAGGATCATGTGACACTGAAGACTGGAGTAATGATGCTGAAAATTCAGCTTTGCATCACAGAAATAAATTACATTTTAAAAATATATTGAAATAGAAAACATTTAATTTAAATTGTAATAATATATCAAAATATTACTGTTTTTACTGTATTTGTGATCAAATAAATGCAGCCTGGATGAGCATGAGACACTTCATTCAAAAACATCCTACCAACACTGTTAATTTGAACTATAATGTATATTTTTTTTGAAGATTACTTTTAAGTGAGCATTAAATGACAGCAAAGGTAATCTTAATGTAAAAACTGGGAAAAAAAGCACAATTAAATATCCAATATCTGCCAGTATTTCCCAACTGACACCTACCAATATGGTACCAAGATATTATTCTTTCAGCTTTTTGTTCACTGAAAAGACATATTTTTAAATGTCAACAATATATTAATGATCAATACCAGTACAACTGTCCCATTGAACAAACTTCTGTCCCTCCCGGGCTCATTTCATACACATTAAATAGACACCTACCCTAAGGAGGTCTATAATAGCTCTAAATAGGTTTAAACCCTAATTTGCTCAGACAGGTTCATGGTATTATCTTTAATACGAGCTATGAAATGTAGTTTCAAAGCTATGAAGAGAGGCCTGCTGCTGTTCTCTGACAAACATGTCTAGACCTGGACTATTTGGCGTGTGACGATAATGAGTGCGTCACATGCTCAGGTGTAGCCCCTCTTTAGGACACATCCTGTGGAGGAAGTCATGCTGCCTCAGGCCTGGGTGTTGCTATGGCAGCAAGATGAGTCAGCTGGTAAGCCTGATGCCGGGAGTCATTTGCTGTCAGGTGATCAGATCAACCAGGACCACCGGCACATACTCTCACATACATGCGAGAAAAAAAAATTAAAAGAAAAAAAGTGACATTTTGAATAAACAAAATGTCTATTTCATGATATGGATTTTTATTGTTTAAATAAGCATTTTTATATATATTTAACTAAAATTTATATTTATATTTATATATATATATATATATATATATATATATATATATATATATATATATTATATATAGCTGATCAGATATTTTAAGATTTTTGAAAGAAGTCTCTTATATGCTAAGCAAGGCTGAATTTATTTAATCAAAAATATAGTAAAAAGCTATTTTCCATTTTAATATAGTTTACAGTGTAATTTATTCCTGTGAAGCAAAGCTGAATTTTCAGTATCATTACTCCAGTCTTCAGTGTCACATGATCCTTCAAAAATCACTTTAATATGATGATCTGATGCTTAAGAAACATTTATTAAATCGAAATATTGAAAACAGTTGTGCTGCTTAATATTTTTGTGAAAACTGTGATAAACAGTACATTAAAAAAGGATTAATTTGAAATATTTTGATCATTTTTCATGCATCTCTACAGAATAGAAGTATTAATTTCTTTATAAATTTCCGACAACTTCATGTTTGACTTCTAAGATCAAACGAGGAACTAAAAAAGAAATGTTTCAACACATTGCAGTGAAGATTTACTTGATGATAGAATTAGTTAGATGTGTTTATATTCCAATATTGTATATATTAAGTGCACTAAATTTAATTTTTTTTTTTTTTGCAATTACATTGTTGTACATACTGTTTGAGGGAAAATACAAGCTGCAGATGTCTGCTTTTATACTCTCCCTCCAAAACCTAATCCCAAATAGAAAATAATCTAATGAAACACTGAGTTTCCATTATGGTAGAAAACCATTAGACATGGATGTGTTAAGCGCCGGTCAGAGTGCCAATCCACATGTCCTCCCCTATTGTTAAGTTGACTGTGACT
Organism: Spinibarbus caldwelli; assembly: GCA_039654775.1. Classification (NCBI taxonomy): domain Eukaryota; kingdom Metazoa; phylum Chordata; class Actinopteri; order Cypriniformes; family Cyprinidae; genus Spinibarbus; species Spinibarbus caldwelli. The sequence continues at coordinate 33,662,043 of CM077224.1, forward strand.
CTACAGACAGCTGCTGTAGGTATAGGCACTTGGAAAAGAGGTAGAGTCAGAAGTGAGTCACACACATCCCTCTGATCCTCCTTTCCTGAGGAGCACAGTGGTGAGATACACATCATTAGTGCAGGAAATGAGTGATCCAGCTGGGCTGAGGCTCAGGAGAGAGGCCTGTCAATCAAACCATGGGGCATGGGTTCAAAGAGGGGCAATGGGCAATTTTACAGCTCATGCAGCTAAACATTATCTAGCTAGAAAGTAAGTGAGATATCAAGTAGTAAGCTATGCCTCGAGACATTTATGGCTTATAAATCAATACCTATTCAAGGGTCTCAGGGCACTAAAACAAGCTCTGAGCTCATCAAGGAACATCTTCCTTGGTAGGACAATGAATCTAACCAGCTAAAGGGTCTCAGATTAAGCTCTTAAAGTGATAGCTCACCCAAAAATGAAAATTGTGTCATTTACTCATCCTCCAAACCTGTATGAGTTTCTCCTGTTGTGTACAAAATAAAAAGAAGATACTTTGAAGAATGCTGGTAACCAAAGAGTTGACGGTAGCCATTGACTTCTATATGTAAAAAATGTTAATGGCTACCGTCAACTGTTTGGTTACCAGCATTCTTCAAAATATCTTCTTTTGTGTTCAACAGAAGAAAGAACCTCATATAGGTTTGGAACGAACTGAGGATGAGTAAATGATGACAGAATTTTCATTTTTTGGTGAACTGTCCCTTTAAATGACAGTTTTGTGTGTGCATACAGGAATATTCTGATCAATATCAGAATATGATCATGTGTTTATCATATAAATGTGATTGCCAAAACTGGACAATATTTTTTTCAAAATCTGTAAAAGACAGTTGGCATATTCCTTAATCAGACATTTGGGTCACATAAACACTTTATTCAGAATAAACGCTGTAATAATATATCACGTGACACCTGTCTTTTTCAGACTTCTATAACCTGGAATATTTGATTAATCTGGTTATGGTTAATTAGGTTAATTAACCATAGATTAATCAGGTCAGTGTTAGTTTGGGATCATTGGGATATTATTATAGTTTATTAATATTTGGAATTGGCTTTATTTGATATTTTCTGCTTTTATTTTATTTTAGTTAAAGTTTTAATAATTTTGCTGTGTGTTTCTGTCATTATTATTATTATTATTATTTATAATGTCTATGTAGCTTTTTTCATTTTTACGTTTATTTTTACTACACCAAATTAAACAATGTGGCAACCAGCTGAAATTAAAAAAAAAAGCTTTTTTTTATATTTTCTTTTCTTTTATTTCAGTAAATGTTTAATTTATTTCAAGTAACGGAAATATTTTTTATGGTTTAAGTTTTAGTTAACTTGTAATCAGGGTGATGTGTTTACATGATTACGTGTTTAAAAATCTGATTATTATCTGACAATTCTTGTGCATGCTAACGCTGTCATTATCTTGCTGAAAAAAAAGGTCTGGGCACTGCAACCTCCCTGGAATAAACTACTGAGCTGTGCAATGATGCCCAGGCAGGGTGCTTTCTCAGAGCACAATGCAGCAAATGTATTTCCATTGAGCAGATCTGATAATAAGAGACAGGACCTGACCCATCCCTTGAGATCCAGGCAGCATTACATTAGGAGCAAGATTATATGACAGATGCTCACAAACTGTATATCAAACAAATATCCATCCTGATCATAACCAAGTGTGAATTTCTTGTTTATCTTATAGTGTTTGGCTGAGATATAGAGTAGTAGATGTTGATACTTACTGCTGACTTTCATGTTGCCAAAGGCTGAAGGCTGCGGCACTGGCTTGCAGCTCTCCGCAAATGAGGTGGTCCTTGGCCGGCCTGACATCTCCCAGATCCCGTTACTGTTCAACCACGATCCTTATAGGCTCCTTCAACACAAGAGGAAATATCTGGGCTCCGAATAAGCTTCTGTTTAAGCAAATAAAGGAAAACTCCAGGTTATCTCTTCCAATGCAATGAATTCAGAGGTGGTCAGCTGACTGTAGATGAAGATATCCGTTCATTAACCATCAAATGTGCCGTTTAAAAACACTTTACAAGGCAAATGGCGCAAATTAGTCCCCGTTTTAGACTCTCCGATGATAATGTCACAGAAAAATGTCTATGGAAAGACAAAATCACATTATCTTGGACAGACATTCAGTCTGTATCAGTTCACATCAGCATATCCAGAGCGCAGAACTGTTATCTCGCATGCGCACAGATGAAGTCTGCCGAGATCAGATAAACTTACTCAATTATAATTTATCTTTCACTTTGTATCTTTCAGATGTTGCAGGCGGGTAAAGATAAAGCTGACACCGAGACTTGCCATGGCCGCATCAGTCCGTGAATATTGAAAACGCAAAAAATTCAGGCACCTTTCTTTTAAATGACGGGAAGGATGTCGCTAGGTTTTTCTTGAGCCCCAACAAAAAATAAAACACGGACTCCCTAACGAAGATGTTTCCTTCCGAGAGACACAGCCGCTCTGGACGCCTCCCGCTAGCGATGGGAGTGAGACTCATGAACGAATCATTCTGAATCATGAATCGAATCTTTTAAATGAATCTTTCAAAACGACTCGTTCCCGAATCGGACTGCTCCAAGCTGTTCGTGATTCAACTGATAGTTTTGTAAATATTTTAAAAGCCAAATTGCATAAATATTGACCAATAAAACCTAGGTCTACTGTATGTTTATGAACGCTCATTCAGGGAAAAAAAGAAAATCAATAATCTTGGATTTTTAATGTAAATGCAAATTATAATGTTTTTATAAGTTGGGTCATTGAAGAAAACTAACTGAACTGGGACACTAAACACTCTTTTACATAATACTTAATCGAAAAAGCATAATGAACAGTGTTTACATGTGGCTTTACTGTAACGTTTTAGAGCCACGCCGGGACCACGTGGTGACGTAATGTCGTCATGACGCAGAGAATCCCTGAATTGTTTCTTTGAAATGAACTGTTCAAAAGAACCGATTCATGGAAAATAGTCAGGCTTCCCACCAATACCTCGTACCGGAAAGTGAAGGATAGCGCAGTACAGTACTCCCTCTCTCTCCTCATCTGCAGCTGTTACATTACGGCCTCCACAGTCGCTTTGGAAAATAGTACGTCTTTTACGTAAAGACGCGCTTTCAAACGTAAAGCTCTCCGCTGAACAACGCAACGTGAAGGCATTATTTCCAGCTCTTTTTGAATTCAATTAATATCAGTATTTTTAAATGTATTTCTATTATTTTACTGAAATTCAGTTAAAGTATTTGGCGTACAGGGACGACAATATGTTTTAAACTGTTAAATAAAAAGCCCTTCCAAAAATAATAAAAAGAAATGTCTCATAAAATCAGTTCCAGTGGGCAAATACTGCCCCTTGAAAATGACAAATGACAGTGGTGATATCTATAATTTTTATAAAATATGTATAATTGTTTTTTAATAATGTTTCCCCTTTAAACTTTTCTCTCGAGCTAGGCTACTGAACCAAAAAAAAAAGCACTGCGTACGTCATGACGTACTACGCTGCGTACGTCATGACGCCATTGCTTCGAGCGCCAGAAGAAAATGGCGGCCGTGCAAGATGGACCGATGGAGCTAGACGCAGAGAAAGAGACAAAGCCAGAAATCCTCAGCGATGGGACGTCAAACCTCTCGGGGAACACAGCGAGTGGGACGCTGTCCTCATCGCCCCTCACCGCCGGCGGAGCCCCGAAGCAGGAGGACCAGCAAACTTTGATCGCGGTTCTGCAGTTCCTGAAGCGGAATAAACTGACGGAGTCGGTGGATATCCTGCGGCGCGAAGCCGGTTTAGAAGAGCAGGAGGACTCTCAGGCTCTCGATGGCAGCGGAGGAGGGAAGAGTGAGGGGGACGGAGGAGATGCAAACTCTCTGCTCAGCCGGGTGTCCATCGCATCAGCAGCCGCCCCCCAAAGCACACTGACTCCCATTACAGTCAAGAGTGAGTGTCGCCTACAGCTTCTGACTTAACTGATGATATTTACCTCGCAATGTACCTTTAATAAATAAAGTATAGGTGCATTGCACCTTTTAAATTGTTAAAACAGTACAAAAATCAACTTAATGCCGTTCTTAGGTCATGCATTGTTGTAGTTTCTACAAAAGTTTAGTTGCATCAACAATATTGCCCGTTTATATTTCGTACATTTGAACAATGAGTTTCCAACATATTTTACTATCATTGCACATGCACTTTGTTATGGAAAAGTTATGGTTACATTAAGATGCTGTATTTGTTTTTTATGAAAAATAGAAAAATAAACATTACTTGAATATAACTATGTTACTATAAATAGTACTACATGCATCACAATGTAATCAGAATTACTATAGTTAACTAAAACTGTACAAAACATTTTACAAAACAAAACAGTTAAGCAGCACAACTGTTTCCAATAATGATAGTAAATCTGCATATTAGAGTGAGGAATAAATTGCATTTTAAAATATTTTAAAATAGAAACAATTATTGTAAACTGTAATGTTTTACAATTTTATTTTTACTGTATTTTTGATCAAATAAATGCAGCCTTCATGAGCATAAGAGACTTGTTTAAAAGCAATTAAAAATCTTACTGATTTCCAAACTTTTGAAAGTGTCTATATATAGACAAAAACAGAATCAATTAAAAAAAATGAAACAAACATTGCCAAACTGCACAATTATTAACATTTTAAATAAAATTGAAATTAAAAATGTATAAATTTATTCTGTATGTTAATAAGGTATAGTAAAATGTCAATACTAAAAATTACACAGGAGTATATATTTAGTACTCTCTCTCTCTCTCTCTCTCTCTCTCTATATATATATATATATATATATATATATATATCTTATGTCTTTGTACTGAGTAGCATCTTTTGCTGTGATTTACCTGCTTTTTCAATATGCAATTAAATCATCAACATCTGTAGGTGTGATTTGAGGTTAATGTTTATGTTGTCTGCTGCAGGAGCAGATGACCAGCCGGATGTCAGTGTGGTGCTGTCAGCATACAGCCAGCAGGGGGATCCCTCTCTGTATCAGGTGTACTACAGCGGCCTGAAGAACTTCATCGAGTCGGTGCTGGACTGTCACCGAGCGGAGCTGTCCCAGCTCTTCTACCCTCTGTTCGTTCACATGTACCTGGAGCTGGTCTACAACAACCATGAGAATGAAGCGAAGGCTTTCTTTGAGAAGTAAGCATCAGATCTTGTTTACGTTGTGGAATTAATCAATGTCATTTGATAATAATCTGTGTGCTGATAGGTTCAGCGGCGATCAGGAGTGTTACTATCAGGATGACCTGCGAATTCTCTGCGGCCTCACTAAGAAAGAGCACCTGAAGGGGAACGAGGCGCTGCTGGACTTCCGCACCAGCCGCTTCGTGCTGCGCATCTCCCGAGACTCGTACCAGCTGCTCAAGAGACACCTGCAGGAACGGCATAATAACCAGATATGGAACATCATTCAGGAGCACTTGTACATCGACATCTTCGACGGTATGTCACGCAGCAAGAGCCAGATCGACAGCATGTCCGGCAGTTTTGCGGGAGAGGCCAGGCGAGAAGTCAATAAAGCCAAGGTTAGATGTGTTTACATATGGAAAATATACAGTTCAGAAGTTTGAGATTGGTGAGATTTTTTAATTTTTTTTATTTGATCAAAAAATACAGTAAAACAGGAAAATATTACAATTTTAAATAACTGTTTTCTATTTTAAGATATATTAAAATGTCATTTATTCATGTGATGCAAAGCTGGATTTTCAGCATTACTCCAGTCTTTAGTGTCACGTGATTCTTAAGAAATCATTTTAATATGCTGATTTTGAAGAAACAATTCAAATTATCATCAATGTTGAAAACAGTTGTGCTGCTTAATATTTTTGTGGAAACCGTGATTTTCTCTTCCGGAAAGTTCAAAAGAACAATGTTTATTTGAAGTAGAAATATTTTATAACATTGTAAATGTCTTTTAATTAATTTAATGCCAAACAGATGTATTAATTTATGTAAAAAAAAATCCTTTGAAAGCTAGTTTATTAGGGATGTTTTGTAATGAGAAAGTTTGTTCTTTGAGGAAATTATGAGGAAAGGCATTGAAAGAGATTTTAAAAAATCATCTCATAATTGCAATCTCTTGAATTGAAAATGATTTGAAGTGCGTTTTAATGATGTATGTTTTGTTTCTAATGGTACCAGGTATTCTACGGGCTGCTGAAGGAGCCAGAGATTGAGGTCCCGTTAGATGATGAAGATGATGAAGCAGAGAATGAGGAAGGGAAGCCCAAGAAGAAGAAAACAAAAAAGGACAGTATGGGCTCCAAGAGTAAGAAACAAGACCCCAATGCTCCTCAACAGAACAGGTATGACAGAAGCTCAGTATTCAGCTACTATAAAAAACCCATTTCATTCAGATTGAATTTACTTGCACATTACTTTTTCAGAAGTTTGGGATAAGTACAGTTTTTTTTTTTTTTTTTTGGAAAGATTTTATTCATAAAGGACACCTTAAATTGATCAAAAGTGACTTTTTCACTGTTACAAACGATTTCTATTTTAAATAAATTATTTTAATCTTTCGATTCATCAAAGAATACAGAAAAAAATGTATCATAGTTCCATGAAATTATTAAGCAGCACAACTGTTTTCAGCATTGATAATAATAATAAATGTTTATTGATAATAAATCAGAATCATTAGAATGATTTCTGAAGGATCATGTGATTCTGAAGACTGGAGTAATGATGCTTAAAATTCAGCTTTGCATCATAGAAATAAATTACATTTTAAAATATATTAAATAGAAAACAGTTACTTTAAACACATTTAAAAACAGACTTGTTTCAGACACATTATAAAATCTTACCAACCCCAAACTTTTGAAAGGTAGTGTATATTGGACATGTTTTTTCATTAGAATTTAGATGATGCTTAGAAATTATTTGAAACTGGATGCATAATTTCATAACCTGTTATTCTTTTCTCTGTCTGACAGAATCCCTCTGCCGGAGCTGAAGGACTCGGACAAACTGGACAAGATCATGTACATGAAGGAAAGCACCAAAAGAATCCGGCTCGGCCCGGAGAACCTGCCTTCCATTTGCTTCTATTCGTTCCTCAACGCCTACCAGGTTGGCAGTGTTTTTGTTGATGTTTAGTGTTGCTTGACTTCACACGTGCTGATTGTGTGTTGTCGCTCAGGGTTTGACGGCAGTAGACTTCACTGATGACTCCAGTCTGTTAGCGGGAGGCTTTGCAGACTCCACAGTCCGCGTATGGAGCGTCACACCTAAAAAATTACGCAAGGTCAAATCTGCAGCAGGTATGTAGCTCCATAATCACTATTTGATCTTTTACCTTTATTTCAAGTTTTAAAAACAACCCCAAATTTTCTACTTCTAGACCTCAGTGTAAGTAGTGTATGATTTCAATTATGCTGTCCGATCCTCTAGAACTGAATCTGATTGATAAAGAGTCTGATGACGTTCTGGAGAGGATCATGGATGAGAAGACGGCCAGTGAGTCCAAGATCCTCTACGGTCACAGCGGGCCAGTGTACGGTGTCAGCTTCAGTCCAGACAGGTATCAGATGTGTCCTCTAAAGTATCTCTAAGTAAAACAAGACAACAGTGAAGGTGTGTAAGCATAAGAACAACCGATCAATTACTTTGCTATAGACTAAACATGTTTTGCATGATTCGTTATCTTCCTGCAGTTTTGAAGCGTTCTGCAGCAGATCTGACCGTGTGGTTTAATACCTCTGTGTCTCTTAGGAACTATCTGTTGTCCAGTTCTGAGGACGGTACAGTCAGACTGTGGAGCCTGCAGACGTTTACGTGTCTCGTGGGGTATAAAGGACATAACTATCCAGTGTGGGACACTCAGTTCTCACCCTTTGGATATTACTTTGTGTCTGGAGGACATGACAGAGTAGCACGGTACAGTAGATTCTCATTATTGTAATGCTGTTATTAATGAAATCAACATTTTATTTTTTTAAATGTTTTATTTAATTGCTATTATTACAGTTATGACAATTTGGGTTTATTTAAATATATATATATATATATATATATATATATATATATATATATATATACACAAGTGCATCTCAATAAATTAGAATGTCGTGGAAAAGTTCATTTATTTCGGTAATTCAACTCAAATTGTGAACCTCGTGTATTAAATAAATTAAATGCACACAGACTGAAGTAGTTTAAGTCTTTGATTCTTTAACAAAAACCCACCAATTCACTATCTCAACAAATTAGAATATGGTGACATGCCAATCAGCTAATCAACTCAAAACACCTGCAAAAGTTTCCTGAGCCTTCAAAATGGTCTCTCAGCTTGGTTCACTAGGCTACACAATCATGGGGAAGACTGCTGATCTGACAGTTGTCCAGAAGACAATCATTGATACCCTTCACAAGGAGGGTAAGCCACAAACATTCATTGCCAAAGAAGCTGGCTGTTCACAGAGTGCTGTATCCAAGCATGTTAACAGAAAGTTGAGTGGAAGGAAAAAGTGTGGAAGAAAAAGATGCACAACCAACCGAGAGAACCGCAGCCTTATGAGGATTGTCAAGCAAAATCGATTCAAGAATTTGGGTGAACTTCATAAGGAATGGACTGAGGCTGGGGTCAAGGCATCAAGAGCCACCACACACAGACGTGTCAAGGAATTTGGCTACAGTTGTCGTATTCCTCTTGTTAAGCCACTCCTGAACCACAGACAACGTCAGAGGCGTCTTACCTGGGCTAAGGAGAAGAAAAACTGGACTGTTGCCCAGTGGTCCAAAGTCCTCTTTTCAGATGAGAGCAAGTTTTGTATTTCATTTGGAAACCAAGGTCCTAGAGTCTGGAGGAAGGGTGGAGAAGCTCATAGCCCAAGTTGCTTGAAGTCCAGTGTTAAGTTTCCACAGTCTGTGATGATTTGGGGTGCAATGTCATCTGCTGGTGTTGGTCCATTTTGTTTTTGAAAACCAAAGTCACTGCACCCGTTTACCAAGAAATTTTGGAGCACTTCATGCTTCCTTCTGCTGACCAGCTTTTTAAAGATGCTGATTTCATTTTCCAGCAGGATTTGGCACCTGCCCACACTGCCAAAAGCACCAAAAGTTGGTTAAATGACCATGGTGTTGGTGTGCTTGACTGGCCAGCAAACTCACCAGACCTGAACCTCATAGAGAATCTATGGGGTATTGTCAAGAGGAAAATGAGAAACGAGACCAAAAAATGCAGATGAGCTGAAGGCCACTGTCAAAGAAACCTGGGCTTCCATACCACCTCAGCAGTGCCACAAACTGATCACCTCCATGCCACGCCGAATTGAGGCAGTAATTAAAGCAAAAGGAGCCCCTACCAAGTATTGAGTACATATACAGTAAATGAACATACTTTCCAGAAGGCCAACAATTCACTAAAAAATTTTTTTATTTTTTTTATTGGTCTTATGAAGTATTCTAATTTGTTGAGATAGTGAATTGGTGGGTTTTTGTTAAATGTGAGCCAAAATCATCACAATTAAAAGAACCAAAGACTTAAACTACTTCGGTCTGTGTGCACTGAATTTATTTAATACACTAGTTTCACAATTTGAGTTGAATTACTGAAAGAAATGAACTTTTCCACGACATTCTAATTTATTGAGATGCTCCTGTATATATATATATATATATATATATATATATATATATATATATATATATATATATATATTCCTATTTTCTTTAAGTAAAATGTTTTTTCCCCCACCCAAATAGCATGGCATTATATAATTATCATATAGCCTCTTTCCAAATCTGGTTATTGCAAATGATTTCAAGACCTTAATCAAATAGGATATCTTTATTTGATTCCCAGCCTCTGGGCGACAGATCATTACCAGCCGTTGCGGATATTTGCTGGGCATCTAGCTGACGTCACCTGTACGCGATTCCACCCCAACTCTAACTATGTGGCCACAGGCTCCACCGACCGCACTGTACGCCTCTGGGATGTCCTGAATGGAAATTGTGTCCGCATTTTCGCAGGTCACAAGGTATCAAAAGCTTCCAAAGGAGACTGAATGAAATGAGAACTTGACAGGAAATCCCATTCATCTCATTTGTATTTGAATTAGCATTGCATCCGTGACGTTCTATCTTTATTCATTTTCTCCCTCTGAGTGTTATGTAGCCTTATTATTATAGTATTTATTAAAATTTAGGTTTTGAGTTTTAATTTTAGTTTTAATCATTTATTTCTGTTTTAGTCGTTTTAGTACTTCAGCTTCAACTTATTGTATTTCAGTTAGTTTTTCATCTAATTTATATATTTTATTTCAGCTGCTGTTCAAAACACTTATCCTTGTCATGTCATTTCAAACCCATCACTAACAAACCTGCTCAACTTTATTTCTTTTTAATGTCCATCTTGTTTGAAATTTATTACCCAATGGCCCTATTATAACCTTATTTTTTCCATATACAGAGTCATATGAGTAATAGTAAAAAATGATCATGTTTGTTTTTCAGGGGCCCATCCATTCTCTAGCATTCTCACCCAATGGAAAGTTCCTGGCGTCTGGATCCACAGACGGGAGAGTTTTACTGTGGGATATTGGACATGGACTGATGATCGGAGAGCTGAAGGGTCACACAGACACAATTTATGCCCTCAAGTTCAGCAGAGACGGAGAAATCCTGGCATCAGGTCAGCACACAATCTACTGAATGCCTTCTGTCTGATTGATAATTTACATTTTGTTTTGATTTAGTAAGTCAGAGGCATTTTAGTATGATTCTAAATATGTCCCATTTTATGTTGTGGTATGAGTCTTTTTGCTGGGGTTTACTTGATAATCCATACATCATTCTTTAAAAATAAAAAAAATGTTAAAATGTATGAAAAATGATACATCAGGCTTTTAAGCAACATTTATTTGTTCATCTCTCTATTGTATTATATTGCATTAAGTTTTACCCTCTCAATAAAAACTAGCTTTGATCATAAAACAAACCATTTAAATATCATTTTAAGACATTATTGAGTGATATGGAGTGACAACTGATATTTTTATACATTTTATGTAAACAATCCGTTGTAAAAATCCCATTGATTTACAGGATATCAGAATTTCATCTTTCAAAATATGCTAATTGCATATTTTGGCTCATTTTGAGCTACTGAAAAAAGTTTTTCCTCAAGTGTGAGCTCCATATTCTTCTATGTCATAATATATGAACTATGAAAGCCTTTGTATCAAATATTAACAAAAACACAGGGTAACACTTTAAGGTGTCATTATTACACGTTGCATGTACTTACTATTATAATAACAATAAATTACTCATTTTTACATGCAAGTAACCCTAAGCCTAACCATATAGTAAGTACATGTAGTTAATTAATATTACTCAGTACTTAAATGTAATAATTACACTGTAACAAGGACACATTCAAATAAAGTGTAACCAAACACAGAATACAGCAGGTCCCCCCCCTCTGTTATTTCACATGTCAGTCTTTACAGATTTAATAGCAATAAGTCATTCAGTTCAACTTGAAATTTGATGTGGTTTGCTCCAGGATCTATGGATAACACCGTTCGGCTATGGGACTCCATGAAGGCTTTCGATGACGTGGAGACAGACGACTTCACCGCAACGACGGGCCACATTCACCTGCCGGATAACTCCCAGGAGCTGCTGCTCGGGACGTACCACAGCAAATCCACACCTGTCACCCACCTCCACTTCACCAGACGCAACCTGCTCCTGGCCACAGGCGCGTACAACTCCCAGTGAAGTGACTGGGTGTTCCTGAGGACAATGACTTTACGTAGCTGTGCTTGTTTTTTGTGAACGGTACATATTGTTTAAAGATCACTGCTCATCCTAACATGTGAAATAGGTTCAAGCGAAGTGGAAGACATCATAATAAACCATCAAACACTGAGCATACTCGAGCTACCTGGGAGCAGCCACCGATACCTCAGATTTTACACCTCGTGCTCATGAGACGCTCATTTCTTTTTCTGATCGATAGCATCACTGCCATGCTTGTTTTCAAGGCCCTCTATGTCTCACAATGATGTGTCTGGTCTCATTTTGTCTTTGTAAATGAACTTTTCCAATTCAGAAACTGGTTATTAATCTTTGAAATGTGTTGCTTATGAACACTGTTCTCAATTTCTGGACAAATTTTAATACTAGTGCCTAAAGTTGTAAATAAAACAAGTTTTCTACACCATGTTTGTTTGGTACAAGTGATCTTTTTTTATTCTTTACATAGTTAAACTGAAGTGATGAGGTCAAAACAAGGACATCCAGCTTCACGCACCCCTAGCTTCATCACAAAACATCCTGAAAATTGAAGAAAAGAGCTGGAATGAAATTTTTGGAAATATACATGCATTTCAGAAAAGCAAAATGTAGGCAGTGCTTACTATAAATTAACTTGATTTCACGGCCTTTTGCTTCTTGGGCTTCAATTTGAAGAAGAGGATAATGGCAGCAATACTGGCGTATGTGGCCAACACACACTGAAGTCAAGGGAAAAACAGTCCAGTTTACTTAAATTGCATAATAATTGCATTATTCGAGTGTAATTCAACTTACATTCCTCCTGCCTGTGATTGTGTATGAATTGAAGTACTTGGCGATGCCAGTGAACTGGTGGTGAGTTCCTGCGTCGTGTCCTCCCATGATTTCTGTACGCAATCTGTAGATAGACATATTCATAAATTAAACTAAATACATTCAAAGTTACGCATCGTTTTTCAGAAACACGTAAGCTCACACAAAATACATAAAGAACAACACTGCCTATTGAAACAATGACAGGCTGTTGTTGTTTTTTTTCTGAAATACAGTTGTAGAATGAGATTTTGTAGCTAATTTCAATGATGTTTAAAATTCAAAGATGTTCAATATTATAATTTGGATATTAGCACCTCAGTCCTTTTGCTAAACCAAGCGTCTTTATGGTAAATGCGACCTGCGGGCTTTACTGAGCAGCATATATTCGCCTTGCAAACAATATAAAAGCAGCATCGATTTACAAAACACGCTGAATAAAAAGCTTTTCTATTAAAATGTGAAACATGACTTACCAAGCAAACTGGTGCCCTTCAATGGAGTGGCCGGAAAGTGAATGATTGAAGGAAATCCCGCCTTCGCAGTGATAGCCTGAATGAACCGCAGTCATTGGATTACACTCCCGTCAATCACTTTATACAGCAAAATAATAGGTTCACAGAGACGTCAATCTAATTTTCCGTTATTCTATTGGTTGATTCTGTTCCTTGTGGTTTAATCTTAAATCCCGCCTCTCAGTGTTTACGTCCGGTGTAGCAGTCGATTCCGTTCCCCTCGGAATGTCTGTTCTTCTTTACGCAATCATACTAACTTACGTGTCTTGCGTAGTTGCAGAGTTACTATACGTATTACCAGAACGAACGTACTCATGAAGCACAACTGGATGTATGGGAAGCAAAAGGGTTCAAAAAGTACCGTCTTTTCTCCAAAACTTGAAAATGGATTTGAGAAGCGAGGTTTTTCCCCAACTTACAACCGATTTAAGCGTAATGTTTGAGGCTTTGGTTATTACGCAGAAGTCTCTAACCCAGGCCTATTTGAAACACAATGTCTGTCACCGGTGTTTTTAAATGTCACAATTTTAGGAGTGAAATAAACGGAGACAAATTTTGCAGTAGGTGTAACAATTTACAAAAAAAGAAAAAAAAAGACTACAAAAACAATGGCTTTAATTCGGTTTGATTTATTGCAAGAAAAGCATTTGTATTCTTTTTCTGTTGATGGATTATAGACACAGCTCATATGGAACCGTCGCCCACAGTAAAATCACAGGAAATCTGGGGGAAAAAAATAAATAAATAAAAATAAAAAAAAGTTAGCAACATTGTCAGCAATATTCCACACCAATTTAATAAATAAAAATAAAAGTTTACCCAGAGATCATCCGCATCCGAGTCATCAAATGTCTCTGCCTCCCCACAAAAGTGACCGGTCACTTAGGACATCTATGAGGTACAGTACAATGGACAGGGTATGATTTTTTTTTTTTTTTTTTTTGGGGTCAAGTGATGCACAGCAAAAAGGCATGTCAATAACATTCATGGTTAAAGAAAAAAATAAAATAATAATAATAATAATAATAATATAATAATTTTTTAAACAAAACAAATTCTCCCATTTCAATGAACATTTCATATGTGCGATGTCACACCTTCAAAGCAAACACACCACATGACGTAGCATCCATCTGAATTGGATGAGGCTGACTTTCACACACCCAGTCTGAAACTGGAATTCCCTTTTTTCCTCATAATTGCTCTACCAGCAGATTTTTTTTCCCCCTTCTTTCAATCATACACAACTTCCCAAAAACAGATTGGCAAATTAAATACCTTGTTGTTTCCAAACATCTTTTCTTCTTGATGTCAGACTCTCCAAGTGTGTCGAGCAGAATGTTTTTTTTTTTTGTTTTTTTTTTGGATAGGTATGAAGCCTAGGTAATATGCAAAATTCCCAGACGTCACGATAAGGGAATATTACTGCAAAACAAACAAACAAACAAACATTTTAAGGGGATAAGGGAAAGCTCAAAGGAAACTGTTCTCCATCACAAACACTTACAACTAAAAACCAATGGTGACACTCATTTACAATGCCCACTATGACCTCATAGTTTGCTGGGTCCACCTGAAAATAAAAAATAAATCTATTCAACACGTTGCTAAACAAAGCATCCAAGGCCTTTTGTACCAACAACACAAATTAATTTTACACATGGCCAGAACAAAATTAATATAAAAATTAATAAATAAAAGCATTAATACAACAGACCTTGAGTCCCCGATATTTTCCATTCCACATGGCTGTCATAGCAAATGTGTCCACATGGAAGGCTTTCTCTGGTGAGGTCAAGTTGTGCTGCTTCACTTTCGGTCTCAGATATGCATTAATTACCTTGGCAAACATTGGAAAATGAAACATTGATTCAAGTTAATACACTACATGAAAGTCTTATGACACAAAAAAGCACAACAATAAAATATACCTCACTCTCCAACTCCTTCCCAGGGCCAATCTGTAAAATTTCTTGGTAAAATAACTTATAGGGTCCCACTTTGGACAGCAGTACATGACTGTCATTTCCAGCCCAGGCACTTTGATACCTACAGAAAAAAAAATAAATAAAAATAAAATATATTTTAAAAAAAAAAAAAAAAAAAAAAAAAAGCACACAACAACCCACCACCTGACAAATATTAGAATTCAGACCAACATTGATCGATTACAACATGTGATTTTTCATCAGCACTTACAGCCATGTACTGCATCCTTGGTCCAGCTATGTACTGAGCTCTTGTCTTTTAGATGAATAATTTCATATGGTCCCAACCAGCTGCGCTCAAGCTTGCCCCCCTTTCTCTGCTGGGTCCTTATGTTTTTTCACAGGACCTTTTCGGCTACAGAGAATGGTGTCTGATTTGCCACCCGCTGTCTCCGCTCCCTTTTTTTTTTTTTTTTTTTTTTGCACGCTCTTTTACTATGTGGTCCATTTTCTCCTTGAGAGAAATGGCCCCTGACACGGTGTCCTCTGCTATCACGGATTTCACGATGTTGACCTTTTGGGAAATATAGAACATTGAAATTACGTAATCAATTTGTAATTGAAACATGAATTTTTATTGAAGAACGTACATTTCATACCTCAAACGTCTCAGGCACCTCACAAGGATATCGTGCCTCCATGCCAAACATTAAGAAAAATGGGGAGAACCTAGTTGTCAGCGGAGTCTTGGTTCTTAGACCAAACATTACTGCATCCAGGTACTCATCCCATTTTTTGGGTCGTGCAGTCAAGTTTACACAAGGCTCTAGAGTCAGAACCAAGAGGAGTTGAAAGTTATCAGTATAACCAATTGGAAAGACAACCAATATTACCTTGAATATTGTATTCCCACAAAGCCACCTGTTAATCACCTCTGAATGGTTCCATTTAGTTTTTCCAGGGGCCCGTTAGTTTTTGGATGATATGGGGCACAGAGGCTTCTTTCCACACGGAGGACGGCACAGAGTTCTTTATTGATCTGTTTGAAAAATATGCATAAGATTTGTAGGATTCTGATTTGCACAAAACATTTATGGTTCATTGCATATTTTATGTACACGATTTTTCCATGCATACAAAATTTGGTTAATTCAGCAAGCTACAAACCTGGTTCATAAACTCAGTGCCAGTGAGTAGCCTCTTTGGTGCCCCAAACCTGTAAAAGAAATTGATGATGCAGTGAGAGACAACTGCAGCAGATTTATTGGGAATCGCATAGGCCTCGGTCCATTTTGAGTAATAGTCAACCAGGAGACAAATGTACTCATTTCCTTTGTTGGTCCTGGTGACTTTACCCACTAGGTCCATACCCAGCAGTTCCAGAGGCTTGTCCACCTTAAAATTAAAAGAGCACAACAAATACATTTAAATTCCGTGACCATATTGTGACACATTCTCTTTGAATGCCTGTGAACAAGCTTACATACACATATTGGGATGAACTTGGGCTCCTGTTTGATGGACGACCTACTAAACTGGCACTGGGCACACTGCAAAACCTAATATTCAGAAAGAAGCACATGAGAAATGCAATCGAAAACAGAATCCATTTGTATCTCATGGCAAAGTTGAAAGGAATAATTTTATATTTACCCATTTTTCAATGTCCACTCCCGTTCCAGGCCAGTAAAATCTGGCTGAAATGGCAACCTTTGTCTTTTCTGTTCCGCAGTGTGCTCCATAGGGACTGGCATGGAATTCTAAAAATATTTGGTTGGCCTCTTTTTGCCCAACAACCACTTTTCTCCTCAACTCCACATTTTTTAAAGAAATGTGGTAAAGATTGCTAATAATAATAATAATAATAATAATAATAATACTACAACTACTATCAAAGATTTTCTGGAGACCCAATGCAAGAAATAGGCCCATTTAAAAATGACATTAAAGAACAGGTCATTTTTACCATTGTAATTGCTGGAAAGTCAATTTAGTATAGTTTATTGAAAAGTATTAACTTTGTATCAAGTCTTGGTATATATCGACATCTCACTGTTAGTATATGAACATCACAGAGTAGTTTGCTTACCATCAACTTGGAAGTACGTCTGCGAATGACATATTTTTGCTCTTTTTTAATGTCAAATGGGTAAATTCGTTGAATTTTAGAATTGAAAATTTCCTCCTACATTTTTGGATCCATTGTTCGGATTGTATGAAAATGCCAGCAAGAATAGAAATTCTAATGACAATGTGTCATGGTCATATCCCCAATTTATAGCTCTATTGATTAACTTGGTTAATTGATTTCATTAGTGCCCTCTGAAATTAGGCTATGTGTCCTAATTGCTATAACAGCTGTGTATTTAACATTGCATCTTGTATTGATTGTGAAAACAATAACGTTTTGTTATGTGTTCAAATTCAATATATGCCATGAAGTTATCAGTTAGAGGACTGATAGATTAAATATTATAATGTATTAGTCTATAATATGGTAATAATATAATAACATCGAGTTTAGATGTTTGCACCGACAGTTTAGGCTAAATTGTACATGCAAAATTCAACTGCATAAACTCAGACATTAGACAAAAACAAAGGAATAATTGCAAGAATAATAAAAACCACAGAACATTAATGGGACTGTGAGAATAATTTTTTATTACGCTGCAGTGTAGCAAGACATTTGAAAGTTGCGCCAACACTTTTGTCTCTTTCGCTTTCGGTGCATCCACTTGTGTTTTGGTGTATTTGCATGCTGCAGTGTTGCCAAATCCACAGTCTTTTTTTCCGCGGAATTGGGCTACATTGGGAGAATGTTTGATGAACACTTTGGTCGGATTTATTACGCCTGGCAACCCGCTAAATAGACACGCTTCGTCGAGGGGGAAGGAACATGTGAGTTTTATGCGTTTGTTTCTTTATTGGAATTCATTAGAGCCTTTATATTTGGGTAGACGGTGAAGAAAGGCGTCTATGGAGGAAGATTTTCCCCGTGGTGGACAGAGAAGACCACCGAGTCCAAAAATGTTAAGGCACATGATGTGGACAATCTTTTTGAAGTAAGATGATGATGATGATGATCATTGACTACAACAGTGGTTTTAATTTAGATCAGTGTGCAGCCTTCACATCTGCTATGAGAGTAATGTGCATGTGTGTCATGTTTTTCAGACACGTGAAACAGTGGTTTCAAAGAAGAGAAAGGTCGCGCAACAGGATGAAAAGCAAAAAACTAAACAAAAAGTGGAAAGTGGGGATTTAAAACTTAATACTGCCGCCACTGTGGAAATTCTTCATCTTCAGGTATGTACTCTAGTGGACTGAAGGTCAAGTGCAGGGTGAGGATGTTAAAGTCATGCTCTGTTATTTGGGTCAGTGAAAATTAAGGATGTCCAGGATGATGAAAGTATTGTAAAAGTAGTAATATTTAATCTAATTTGGTCTTAATATTTAGTGCTGTCAAACGATTAATCGCGATTAAGCGTGATTAATAGCATCCGAAATAAAAGTTTTTGTTTACATAATATATGTGTGTGTACTGTGTATATTTATGTATATATAAATACAAACACATGCATGTGTATATATTTAAGAAAAATATGTTATGTTTATATATTAAATATATTTATATATAATATAAAATATAATAATATAAATATATAAATGTATATACATGTAAATATTTAAAAATATATATATATACTCTGTGTATGTGTATTTATATATACATAATAAATATACACAGTACACACAGATATATTATGTAAACAAAAACTTTTATTTTGAATGTGATTAATCGCGATTAATCGTTTGACAGCACTAGTACAAATCGATTACGCCAAAGTTTTTTTTGTTGGTTTGTTTGTTTTTGTTATTTTCCTGTTATTTTTCTCTCCCCTTAATGCAGTCTTGATATATTGAAAATATAATGTAACATTTAAAACGGCTTTGATTATTTGAAACAAACAGATTATGCCAGAGTGTTTTATTGTTTTTGTTTTTTGTTTGTTCATTTTTTGATTAAATATAATAACTAGCCATGCAGTTTTTGTGGGGTTACTCCATTTTCCCTTTTGAACTTGTCTTTTTCATAACATTTTTAAAATATCTTTTCACGTGACAGTGAAATAGCTTTCTCCACGTTACACATTTTTAAAATATAGTTTTTTCAATGTGAAATTTAAAGCTGCTTTGATTATTTGAAAGAAATACATTGTCAAAGTTTTTTTTGTTGTTTGTTTAGTTTTTTTTTTATTTTATTTTTCCCCTTTAATGAAGTCTTGAGTTTTTAAAAATACTCTGTAAAACTTAAACCTCTTTTGATTATTTGAAACAATTAGATAATGCCAAAGTGTTTTATTGTTGAATTTATTTTATTTTTCCCAAATTTTGTACTGTCTTGGCATTTGACATCTCTCTCTCCCCTTGAATGCAGTCTTGTTTCACTGACAATGTATTTGTAACCTTTCTTCTGATTAATTTAACATGGGTTTGTTTAGGTGTTGTCAGTGGACGCTCAGCAGAAGAAGTTGTGCCTGACCAGGAAGAAGGCCCTTGTTGAGTCCAGACTCCCTCTCTTCCAGTCCTACGCTGATGCCAAGGTGGGCCATGTCTCCCACGGCATCATCGTGTGTGTGAAGGACTTTGGCTGCATTGTTCATTTCTATGAAGATGTGAAGGGTCTGGTTCCTAAGGCGGAACTGTCCACAGATTATGTGACTAATCCAGAAGAGCTCTTCTTCATTAGCCAGGTCAGAGAGGAACAATATTTAAAAACTGTCAAATGCATTTAGTTGAAAATGATGTTACACTACTGTTCAGAAATTTGGGGTCAGTACGATTAAAAAAAAAAAAGAAGAATACTTTTATTCAGCAAGGATGCATTAAATTATAAAAAAGGACATTAAAGATTGTACATTGTTAAAGAAGATTTCCATTTCAAATAAAAGCTGTTCTTCTGAGCTTTCCATTCATTTAAGAATAAATAAAAATGTATCATGGTTTACAATGTTGATGATAATAGTTTCATAAAGGGTTAGTTTACCCCAAAATGAAAATTCTGTCATTAATTACTCACCCTCATGTCGTTCCAAACCCGTAAGACCTTCGTTCATCTTCGGAACACAAATTAAGATATTTTTGATTAAATCGGAGAGCTATCTGTCTCTTCATAGATAGCAACGCAACTGAAATGTTTCCAGGTCCAGAAACGTATTAAATACATCGGTAAAACGGGTCCATGTGACATCAGTGGCTCAACTTCAGTTTTGCGACGCTACGAGAATACTGTTTTTGCGCAAAGAAAACAAAAATAACAATTTACTCAACCGTTATTCTCCCCCGAGTTACGTCTTCCGCCATTTTAGAGAGTATCACAATACATACGCATGCTTTCCCCTAAGCGTAAACAATGCTTATTACGCAGATTATACATTCATGCGCGCTTTCCCCCCGAATGTAAATAACGCTGATTACGTCAAATACGTTCTTGGGTACTCTCCAAAATGGCGGAAGACGTAACTCGGGGGAGAAGAATTGAGTAAATTGTTATTTTTGTTTTCTTTGCGCAAAAAAAATATTCTCGTAGCGTCGCAAAACTGAAGCTGAGCCACAGATGTCACATGGACTGTTTTACTGATGTATTTACTACGTTTCTGGACCTGGGAACATTTCAGTTGCGTTGCTGTCTATGGAGGGTCAGATAGCTCTCAGATTTAATCAAAAATATCTTAATTTGTGTTCCGAAGATGAACGAAGGTCTTACGGGTTTGGAACGACATGAGGGTGAGTAATTAATGACAGAATTTTCATTTTGGGGTGAACTAACCCTTTAAGCATCAAATCAGCATATTAGAAAGATTTCTGAAGGATCATGTGACACTAAAACTGGAGTAATGATGCAGAAAATTACATTTAAATAAATTATATTATTAATATACTATATAATAGTTAATATTTCATTTGAGTGTGTGCATTTTTGATCAAATAAAGGCAGCTATGGTTAGCATAAAAGACTTCAAATACCATTTGAAAAAATCTTACTGTCTCTAAACTTGAATGATAGCATATATTATATTGCTCATGCACATTGTGTATTTTGTCAAATTTACTCCGGTCACACACTTCTGTGTCTCTTAAACAGTTATGATCTTCAGTTCACATTAATTATCAACACTCTTTTAATTGTTTTCTGCAGGTTGTCCAGGCCAAAGTCTTGGATTGTGATGAAGAAAAAAAGATGCTACGTTTATCCTTCAGGGTCGTTACTGAGGGAGAAATAAAAGAGGCACAGACTGCCAAATTTGACTTTGTGGTTGGAAAGGTAATTTGACTGAAACAAGTTTTTAAAACTTTCTTTTCAAAGCACTTGAAAATTAAAAAAGATACTTTTTGTAAACTTTTCTTTCATTGCTTTTTCCTATTTAGACGGTCAAAGTAAAAGTGTGCCACAAAGTCCTGGATGGTCTAGAGGTCTCCATTGTTCCTGAGGAGGTGCCAGCTTTCATACCCACAATGCACCTCTCTGACCACGTGACCAACTGCCTTCCCCTGTGGATGGCGCTGGAGGAGGGCGACACCATCTCTAATATAATGTGTCTCAGCAAGACTAAGAAGAAGGGCATTGTATCCTCACACAGCCATTCATGTCTTTGTTGTCAGTAAAAATAACTGTAAAATCTCTCACTGGCAAGTCAAGTCACCTTTATTTATATAGCGCTTTATAGAATACAGATGCTGTCAAAGCACCTTAATGGTATTAAACAGGAAAATGGTGTGTCGATAATGCAGGAGGACGATAGTAAACACTCAGTTTTCTAATTAAAGTCAGTTCATCATTGATTCAGTGATGTTATCATCCAGTTCAATTCATTTTAAATAGTATCTATGCAATCAAGTCGACAAACTTCCACATCATTCAGTTCTTCTTAACATAGTTCTGTTCAGACTCTCACTAAGAAACCCCTGCTGAAGGCCTGTCTGGAGGTCGATGGCATCCCCAAAAACGTCTCTGAGCTCCAGGTGGGGACGCAGATGGTCGGCTGGGTGAAGAACATCATGCCGTACGGAGTCTTTGTCAATTTCCCGCATGTACTCTTCGGCCTCGCTCCTAAAGCTGTACGTCTTTGTTTTGGTCGTTCGGATGGGATTTAGTGTGAAATTGTACATTTTTGTGTAGATTTGATGTTGTGTTTCTGTCTCGTCGTAGGCCATGGGTGATAAGTTCATCCCAGACACCTCAACAGTCTTTGACATCGGCCAGACGGTTGTTGCCAAAGTCACCAATTTGGATGAAAAGAAGAGCAGGTTTCTGGTCAGTCTGAAGGAGTCAGAATTGAGTCTCTCAGAGGAAGGGTCCCAAGCCAGACTGATCCAGGGTCTGAAGGAAAGGGAGGCTGTCTTTGAGATGATGACTTGCAGAGGTATGAGCGTAGGCTCTGATGAATGACAAAAGATAAGGTGTTTAACTTCTGTTTTCTGCTGCATTCTAGAGTCTTTAATCCAAACCTCTGTCCATCTCCAGGGGAGTCTGATGTCCTGCAGCAGCTCTCTGCTGTATCACTAGGAGATAAACTGAAGGTGACGGTGGGAGATAACAGAGAGGATGGCTTAGTCGCGCTGACCTCAGATCAGCTCAGTGAAGCCACTGTATTGGTCTCAAAGTACCACACAGAAGGTGAGGACTGCCTTCCTTTTCAAAAAAAAAAAAAAAATGTCATAACGACTTTTTTAAATTATTATTAATTGTCAACTTTTAGTCTTAAAAGTAGACAATGCAATAACGGTTCTTGGGCCCCTTTAAGTTGAAATTACCTCTAATTAGTGACTTGATTGGTCAAGAATCACTTCAGTGAGTGAGATGTTAAATGATTCTGCTAATTGTTAACTTTTGAACAATAGACTGGCTCGTGAAAGTTTTTGACTGATTTATTAAAACGTTTTGTTTGTGTTTGTTCTTTTGTCATTTTTATTTGTTTTTGTTTTATTTAAAATTTTAGTCATCTTTAATTTTATATCAGTCTTAGTGTAATTAATTTTAGAACTTCAATTTATTTCAACTAATTTAATTTGGCAACATTTCATTTTCACTTGGAAATATATAGTTAAATAGTCCCATATTATTTTCTTTAATGCTGTGAAAATGTATTTATTGTTTATTCATATATTGTTTCGGTTGAACTTTAATTTTGGTCCACTTTACATTCACATGCTGATGAAATCAAAATAATATAATATAATATAATGCAGTCTAAATAGACCTATAAGCCTTCATTTTGTATGAAGGAAGCCCTTTGACTGTCTTGGTGTACATTTCAGCTGTGTTTTTTATATTCTACTTTGTTTTTGTCTTTAACTCATCTCCTTGTGACTACATGTCATTAGACGGGTTTCCATCACCCTATTTTAATGCGCATTTTGAAGTGTTGCATGAGAAACGAGTGATGGAAACGACAAATTTCAAATAAAAATGCCTTAATTCGCAAAAAAGTTTTTACGCTCGCTTGAGGTGGTTTTTGACTTGTGCGAAAAAGGGTTGATGCGAATAATGGGAGATGGAAAAGCATTTTGCGAATAAATTCCTCCAAGCGCATCAAAAAAGTCATCTGACTTTGCGCTATGGGACGGCAAAAAACTGACTAACCAGCAGACCGATGTCATTCCACAGCATCTGAAATGTTATGGTTATTCTCAAATGCCCGAGCAAAGTCTGTCGTCAAAGTATTTCTCTAATTGCCTCCCTGAAATGTCTTACACGACTGTGTTCCCAAACAGCAGCATCCACCTCCGAAAGCAATGACCGCATTCATTGTTTCGTCTGCTCGATTTATAGTGCAGGTTTATCAGGAAGTGACTATTTTGTTCTCTTTGACTCGTTGAATGGAAATGGTGCTTGTTCGCAAATGTTTTATGCGATTATTCCAGTTTTGCACAAGTTAAATTCGCAACTTTGGATGGAAACCCAGCTATTGACATGAGACACGACATTTGATAGCAATCATATGCTTAAAATTCCCTTATTTGAAAGGCAAAATGTGATTGAAATTTAAACTGCACAATTTCTCAAATAACCCAATCAAATGATTAAACAGTCACAATATACTTACCGAATTTGGCTTACTTTTTTGTAGTTTTACATTTAATTTGCAATAACAATGTTGTAGCTGAATGTCTTGGATCATTTGATTCCAAAAAGAACCATTTCCTGTTGGAATGATACTCTCATTGGACTGTCTACATGTACCATCTAGTGGAAAGCATGTGAAACCGGCAACTTTACAATTTCAGTGGTTGTGTGTGAATTTGGTGATCTTGGCATGGACGGATAACATGCTAGTTCTCATCTAACTATATTTGTGTCAATGTTTCAGGTGTGAATGTGAGTCCAGGCTGCAAACTCACTGTAGTGATTCTCCAAGTCAACCTTTCCAAGTCTGAGGTCCATGTGTCGCTGCTTCCAGAGCTGACCGCGGCGACGAGGAAAAAGGCAAGTCCAACTCAGAGCCCTGAAAATCCACAGCATCTAATTGAGTCATTTAAAGGCCTGTTAAAGTTCATTCTTTTTGTTTATCTTCAGTTGGAAAAGAACTCCAAACTCACTGGCACTATCCAGTACACCGACAAAGACTTTGCTGTTATCTCATTGGGTGACAATGGTCACCTGACCATCATTCCCACTCGAGAGGAACGCAGAAACAGGAGCAGAGCAAATCTAAGAGCACAGATCTTGGGGAAGGGATGACGGTGATGGTAAAGAAGGTGAAGCCCATGGATGTGGTGGTGATGCTGCCATCGGGGACCACAGGAAGTATCCATGTATCTGAGATTGAGGAGTCACCCGTGGTTGGCAGCTTCTCAACATCATCCCTGAAGGTCGGGAGCAAGGGGGAAGCCAGAGTGATTGGCGGGCGCACAGTTCGTGGTCACAAGTAAATACAGCCGTGTTAAGTTGTCCGTCACAGAATCTCCTTTGTCTCAGTGCCTTAAAATGGGGCTATTTATAAACCCCACACACAAGGCTTTCAAATAGTACTAGAATAGAATAGTTCATTCATTTAAATGTTTTGTTTTTTTATTTTTTATTTTTTTTATTTTGCTGTTTTATGGGACAGTGGGGTTATTTTTACCATTTCATATTTATTTTTACTGTTACTGTTCTATAGGCATGTAGATTTAAATTTAATAAATATAAATATAATATTTAATATTTTACTTTTTCTTTTTTGCTCAGTTAGACTACTATTTGTTCATATTTTGTTTTTGTGGCTCAATGTGAGGAATATGCTTGAATGGATACTTTTCATTGGTGTTGTGGTGATAATGTCAGCTTTAATGGACTCTTGGCATTGGTATTGTTTTATTTGCTATTTAGCTAGCTTGAAGTTTTTAATTTCTTTCTCATAAAATATTCTTTCAACCTGTTCCTGCCAATCTCTCATCCCAACTTTAAGGTTTCCCTCCCTGAACTCAGTCTTCTGTCCAGGTATGCATTTCTACAGCTCTCCATACATTAATTTTACATTAATGTGAGCAAGCAGTATATGGGAACTGCTGCAACAAACATTTGTCTGGGTTTATGTTTTCTATTCATTGTTTTTTTGTGGTACATACATCACTCTTTTTCAGCAAACTGAATGATGCTGATAAGAAGACAATTCACAAATTGAATTCACAAACAAACCTGGAGATGAAGTCATATGCTTTGCATCAAAGGTAGCTTTTTACAGTTTAAGGAAAAGGAAATGTAATATTAAACTGCATGAGCTGTTGAAGTAATTTTTGCCTTCTCCTCAGTTTGTCAAAGAATCACAATGCTTAGAAGTTTATGTGAAGTCCAACGTCATGGGAACCATTGAACTGTTAGCCATGATTAATAAACCTAAAGTAAGTCTCTGTACAACTTTGCCTGCCTTGTTTGTAGGGGTTGGCGATATACCGGTACACATGATTGGCCGGTAGGAATTTGTCAACCGGTAGAGATTAAGATATCGTCTCTACTGTGGTTACATATTCACGTGATGTTGCTGTGCTATGTGGTTACTAAAACGTATCATTATTGAAGGCAAACAGCTGAGAAAGAAAACACGTAAGAGTATATTGAATCCGGGCAGCTCTTAAAGTGACAGCAGTCTAATATTCCTGCTGTCTGTCATTCATGTTTATCAACCAACAAAAGAGAGAAAATCTCTCACTGCTCTTGCCTGATTCACTTTTGTAACTTTAATAAGAAGAAATATATATTTAATTTACACAGTGAAGAATATACCGTGTTTTATACAGTTGATTACTTAAAACAATGTATGTATTTTTTCTTATTTGTTCTACTGTAGTTTTTTTGTACAATTGCTTGTAATTAGTTTCTTATTCTTATTTAATCGCTGACTGTTTACTTGTCTTCATTGAGTTTGAGGGTTTTTTTTTTTAAATTAAGGCTAGTGTTAGCTTTTTTTCTGATATTGATATTGGTGACAATTATGAAAATTTTGATATCATGAAGACCTTATTTAAAGCAAAAATAACTATAATGTGTTATATATTGTTTCAGTGAAATTAAATTACTTATGTCGTGAGAAGATTTTGATCATCTCGCCCACCCTGACTTGTTTGTTAATTGCAGTATTTGAAAAGTAATGTTACAATATTGCTTTGCTTATTATAAAAAGCATAGTTAATTTAACGGTGACTTAAATGTTACTTGTAAAAAATAATTTTAAGTCATGCACTTATTAAATGCATGTTTTGTAAAATTAATTTCAGAATAAACAAGCTATAATGTTTTCAAACACCACAAATACTTTTTAAACTGGGATAGACTATATCTGCAAAGGTTGTTGGTCTTGGTACCAGCAGGCCTTTTCGTCTTTCCCTTACACTCACAGGTAATACTTGTAGTTTCATCTGCAATCATAACTGTTTTGAAGCACAGCACTATCAGTACTGCCAGAGGAGATTCGATGTGACAACATTTGCTAGTTCATATTTTGTCCTCATTATACCAAACGCTGAGTCACACAGCTCTTGATGTCGCGCTCCTGTCATCATGACGCATGTGGCGGTCGTCCCTCGAGACTCTTTAGCATTTCCTGTGTGTGCCGTTGCTGTAGGGACGTACAAGCTGGAGCAAGGGGTGATCACCATGGCGAAGATTCGGAAAATTGTCCCTCACATGGGACTGTTTCTCCAACTCCCATTTGAGAATTCAGGTTTGGCTTCGGTAATGTATCTCTCTGATGCATTCGAAGACAACCCACTAGAGCCCTACAAGCTGGGCCAACTAGTCCGGTGAGTCATGACCTGGTTGGAATTGTTTATGACAAATGTCTGAAAGGATTTTTCCTGCGTAGAAGCACTAAAAAAGCTTAAAATGTGAAGTTTGTTTGTGTGTGTGCATTTCTTTTATCCAGGTGCTACATTATTGGGGAGGAAAATGGAAAGTTCAACACTTTTTTTTTTTTTTTTTTTTTTTTTTACGTCCCTCCAGGTACATAATCAAGCATCATTTCAAAATCAGATTAAATTTGGTTGTAGATCTGCCATCACTTTTCTTTAAAACATTCCATTAAATAAATTAATGTATGTATTTATTTATTTAGTTTTATTTTATTTTTCACATGTGTACCTGTTATACCATGTATACCATGTATATTTTTCATATTTCACCTATTAAATGTATTTTTTTATTTATTTTTTAAGTTTTTATATAATAAACAAATACAACTACAAGTACATTACCAAGATAAATATTACTTGACAATAATGTGATAATGACAATAATAACGTCAGTTATGCTAGTAATGATAAATGCTTGCTGTAACATTAATGAACAGTTTTGTATTTAATCAAAAGATTTTTTTTTTTTTTTTTTTTACATTTTTTCTTTTAACAATATACACAAAGAACCAGAGGATGATGCGCTTAATAATCTCATTGTAACTACTTTTCAGAATGTTACCTTATTTTTATATTATATTTTATTATTTTTATTTATTTATTTTTTTAGTTTTTTTTTTTTTCATGGGACATTGAAATTAGGCTTGTGACCAATAAATTGAGCCATTTAGATTTTTTTTTTTTTAACAAAAGTGTGAGACAAAACGGTTTTTAAAGTATATGTACTACTTTGAATGTTATAAAAAAACATTTGAAATGAACACTGCTGTGGTTTGTGCTCTTTCTATCCGGAGAAACCAGCAGCAGTGTGATGCGTTGCCTGAAGTAATAAATGGGATGTCTGTGTAGGTCTTTGACCCATATCATCTGTTGCTTTCTTCCCAGAATATTGAGAACATCCGGCCTGCATGTGCGTAATTGTGCAGATGATGACAAGGATTTTTTTTTTTTTCCTGTTGGCTTGTATATTTTGGCCACTGTCTGACAAGTCATTTGAAACTATTAAATAGTTCGTAAAACAGGCCTGCTCTCATGTGGACATCTGACAGGCCATTTCCATTTGTAGTCATCCTGAAAGCATTACAAATAAATCTTAAGACTTCAGTTTTGTTTTGTGTTAGATTTGAGTATGAAGATGATTTGAAATTTAGCATTGTCTCATTGTATTGTCCCAAAAGATTCAGCCTTTATTTTAATTTAGGCTATTAATTTAATTTAATTTTTTTTTTTTTATTATTTAGTTTTTTTTATTAAATTTTTAATTTTTTGCAAGTAATTTAAATTTTCCATTTTATTTATTTTATACTCAAATTTCTCCCCTTTCTGCAGATTGTATAAGGACCACAATAAGACTCTTACAGATCCAGACATTGTCAATTTCTGATATAAAAGAGGGCCAGATTATCAGGGGATATGTGACATCTGTTACTGATCTAGGCATATTTGTGAGGTAAAGTATGTTGATTTTGCTGCACATTTTAAAAAGAAACCATTCTAGCCTTATGAGTTGAATTAAAATTATTTTTCTTGTATGAAAGTTATCAAGGACCATCTCAGGAAGAGTTCTTTTCCAGAATGGCACCAAAAAACGTTTTCCGAACACATTTCCACGAATGCATTGCTGGCAGCCAAGGTTCTCAGGTAATGTATGTCTACATGTGAACAATGACCAGCTATTAATAACAAATTTAAATATTTGTAGTGCTATACGACTAAAGACAGTTGTTTGTAAATCAGTGTGAACACCAAGAACGAGCATGTGAACCTGTCGCTGCTGTCAAAGAACACTGGCAAACCAGATCTGCTCCCAGAATCCCTTGAGCTTCCATTGTGTTTGACAAAGCAAGAACAGAAGCAGATGCAAGAATGTGACAAGAAAGCCACCAAGAGGAAGCGGGTTAATTCTGAGAGCCAGGTAAGTGTGTGTGTTTTTGTTTAACTGATAGATTCAAAGAGGATGGATATGACCTTGTGCTTAATGCTTCTAGCAACAAGACGATGAGAAAAATGAACAGACGATTAAAAACAAAAAAGAAGGACCAGTAAAGGGCAAATCCGCAGAAAAGATTAAAAGAGAAAACTAAAACCGAGGATAATGACAGGTGGTGTAGAAGTGTTCTTCAGAGAGGAGGAAGAAACACCGTTGCGTAAAAATCAAGACCAAGTAAAGGTGACGCATCTTCTCTCTTCAGATTAATTCGATTGATTTTATATTTTAATATGGGTGTATAGCTGCTTCTCTGATGTGTAACAGCTGTCGTCTGATTGTTTAGGGTAAACAGGAGGCAAAGGAACCAGAATGGCTGCAGATGGCTTTTGGCATCCCATGGGAATCCACACTGTGCACTTTAACACCTTTTGCCGCAGTAGACGACACCCATGATTCCAGTGAGGATGAGCAGGAAGTCACGAGCAAGGTGAGCTCACACATGCTCCCATGTAGACTGTTGAATATCTATTTATTTAATTTTCCAGAATTGCAATGGAAGGTGCACATACTGAAACAATTTGGTGTAGAATTTATAGGGTCCTGAAAATTGTTTTATCAAATTTAAGGTAATAAAAATCTTTAATGTCTTAAATGAGTAGTTCACTCAAAAATGAACATTTGCTGAAAATTGACTTGCCTTCAGATCATGGAAAATATGGATGAGTTTGCGTCTTCATCACTATAGATGTGGAGAAATTGAACATTATATCACTTGCTCACCAATGGATCCTCTGCAGTGAATGGGTGCCGTCAGAATGAGAGTCCAAACAGCTGATAAAAACATCACAAGTAATCCACACAACTTAGTATGGATAGATGACACATATTTTGGCCAGAAGTGATGGTTTGTTTCTTACAAACACACAGCTTTTCGCTTCATAAGAGTTTAATTGATGGATTGGAGTTGTGTGGATTATTGTGATGTTTTTATCAGCTCTCATTCTGACGGCACCCATTCACTGCAGAGAATCCATTGGTGAGCAAGTGATGTAATGCTACATTTCTGATTTTCAAGAGGTCTTAAATTTTGGAATGGGAAAAATATTCGCAATACTGCCTGTGTGATAAAGTGTTATTAAACTTCAAAAAAAAAAAAACTTTGGTTTAATTAAATAATTACAAAGACATGGCAAGTAACACATTCAGTTAAATGTAAAGTAGAACATTTTGAATTTGAGAGAAGAAAATAGCATTTTCTTGTAAAACATACTCCAAAAAACTCCTCATTTTATTTGCAATCACTTTTTATAATTCATAGTCTGCAAACACTCTTTCTCTGCAGCCGGTGAAAATGTCCCGTAAAGAGCTGAAGCAGGAGCAGCAGAACACGGAGCAGCAGCTCAGCAAGCTGGAGGCGGTGCTCATGGACACGTCTGTGCGTCCGGACAGCACAGCAGCATTTGAGCGTCTGCTCCTGTCGTCCCCGGACAGCTCCCTCCTCTAGCTGCAGTACATGGCGTTCCATCTGCAGGCCACGCAGATCGAGCAGGCGCGCAGTCGGCGAGAGAGCCCTCAAAACCATCTCCTTTAGGTGAAAAGACTGTGGTTTAAGATGGTTGCGATTAAATCAAGTACAACTTGCATTCTGCTGCAGGACACATGTTTGAAAACGGCCGTTATTTTTTGCAATTCCACTTTGACACTAGTTGCAAATAAATGACAGGCCTTTGATCAAAGGGTTTAGTTTTTCAAATGGCATCTAAATGAAATCTCAATTTTGTCACAAGAGTTAACCGGTTTGTTTGTGTGTTTAGAGAGGAGCAGGAGAAGCTGAAACGTGTGGGTGGCCATGCTAAATCTTGAGAACATGTACGGGACACAAGAAAGCTTGCGGAAAGTCTTTGAACGGGCCATCCAGTATTGTGAACCTCTTCCTGTGTATCAACAGCTAGCCGACATTTACGCCAAGTCGGACAAGATCAAAGTAAGCATTGTGTCCAGTCATGTGATATGTGTGTGATTGTTAGAAGGGATGCAATGATATATATTTTTGCTTAAGGGTGGGCGGTCTGACCAAATTGGTTCAAAAGTTTAGAGTCATTAAGATTTCTTTATTGAGCAAGGCATTAAATTGACCAAAAGTGACAGTAAAACATTTATATTGTTACAAAAGATTTGAATGAAAAGAATGTTGTTCTTTGCTTGGATCCTGAGGATCCTGAAAAAGAATGTATTGCATTTCCACAAAAATAAGAAATGAAGGATCATGTGACACTGAAGACTGGAGTAATGATGCTGAAAATACAGCTTTGCATCACAGCAATAAATCATATTTTAAAATATATTTTAATAGAAAACTTGTTTTTAAATTGTAGAAATATTTCACAATAATTTTTACTGTATTTTTAATCAAATAACTGCAGCCATGGTGAGCATGAGACTTTTAAAAACATTTAAAAAATGTTTTACAGACCCCAAACTTTTTTTCCATAATGTTTAATTATTTAATTACTAAAATAATATTTAAAAATATGTAAATATATATGTATGTGTGTGTGTGTGTGTGTATATATATATATATATATATATATATATATATATATATATATATATATATATATATATATATATAATATGCTACAAACCATCTGAACATTACATTTTGTATTTTGTGTGTGTGTAGGAGGCTGAGAATCTTTATAAAAGCATGGTGAAACACTTTAAACAGGAGAAAACTGTATATCTGAGTTACGGCAACTTCCTGCTACGACAGCATCAGAGCAACGCTGCAAATGCCCTTCTGCAGAGGGCGCTGCAAAGCCTGTCCAATAAAGAACGTGAGTGCCAGCCACACTTCAGACATGCATACCTAATTCCCACATTTATGCATGCGTTGAGACTCACTAGGAATAGATTCATTCATAAATGGGAATCTGAAAGGCAGTTTGGATGATATTCAGGCCCTGCAGGTTTGCTGTTTACAGCTCATGCGTTGTTTCTTTGCTGTCTTTCCAGATGTTGACCTGATTGCCAAATTTGCCCGGTTGGAGTTTCAGTACGGGAACGCAGAGAGAGCCAAATCCATGTTTGACAAGGTCCTGAGTACCTAACCCAAACGCACAGACCTGTGGTCCGTGTTCATAGACTTGATGGTGAAGCACGGCTCTCAGAAGGAAGTGAGGTAAACACAGCTGCAGGGTGATACTAGTCAGAGAGAAAATGAGAACTTTTTACAAACACACCATATTATGAATTCTTAAAGGAATAGTTCAGCCAAAAATTAAAAATGTCATCATTTACTCACCCTCACGTTGTTCCAAACCTGTATGAATTTATTTCTTCCGTTTAGTACAAAAGAAGATACTTTTTAAGAATGTTAGTGACCAAACATTTGACGGTAGCCATTGATTTCCATAGCATGGAAAAAATACTATGGAAGTCAATGGCTACCGGCAACTGTTGGGTCACCCACATTCTTCAAAATATCATCTTTTGTGCTTAGCAGAAGAAAAGAAAAAAATCTTACAGGTTTGGAACGACTTGAGAGTGAGTAAATGATGACAGACTTTTAATTTTTGGCTGAACTATCCCTTTAAGAATAGACCCTTTTGATCAAATCACTTGCAACCAGATCAACCTACTGCATTATTTTGTTTTAATGGAGTAGAGAGGAATATGTAGAGTGGAATAGACTCTTAAAATTCTAATCTGAATTCAGATTTCTTGTGTTTTCGCACAACGCATAATCAAAATATTTTGCTGTTTCTTCCAGGGAGCTTTTTGATCGTGTGATTCACCTGAGCGGGTCAGTGAAGAAGATCAAGTTCTTCTTCAAGTGTTACCTGGAGTACGAGAAGAAGAACGGCACACTTGAGACCATCCAGGCGGTCAAACAGAAAGCTCTAGAATATGTGGAGTCCAAAGGAGCAGAAGCTGCCAGCTAGTGCCATCTATTTTACCTTAAGATTAATAGGATACTTGAGAAGCATCTTTAATCCTCCTACTTTTTTTTTTTTTTTTATCCCTTGTGCACCTTTTACATATTTCTGGGGCTGTATTCGTGTGTTTCCTGAGCTTTAATGTCATATCATTGAATATCTATAAGTGACCACATTTTCCTATTTCATAAATGATTATTACGGATTAAAATATTGCTGTAATATGAAGTCATACATGTTTTGCAATAAAAATTCTGCTATCAAACGCTCCAGATCCAGCATTTCTTTTATAAAAATGAAGGTTAACCACAAAAACATGACATTTTATTCAAAAACAAACAATACAAAATAACAATGAAAAGGGAACAATTCAAGCAATGAACACGATATTGGATAAGAACTGCTGGTTACTGATTATATATTTAATATTTCTGCAAGGACTACGCAGGATCTTCATGAAGACCTGTAGTACCGGTCAAACAGACAGTGCACTACACCTACAACCCTATTATCACATATATACGGCTGTCCATCGACAGCAGAAGTTTAATGTTTTCTTTTGTTGCCTGGTTAGATCCCCTGAGGCAAACTCCTGAGATATTTACCTCTCATTTTGACGTCCATTACCCAGCATGCACGGTGTCTCTCTCGCTTTAGAACCTCGGCACGATACTACTTTAAAGATTATTGTGGCACGATATATAGGAGATTATTCTTATGTTTGGCTACTGGCAATATGGTACTGAATCACTAGTGTCGTCCTGGTTTCTGGCGTTCTCCGGGTCCGCTGTTGCGGTGCATATAGATGGCTTTGGAGAGCCTTGGCAGGTCACATAATATGTTCCAACAATCGCAGAACTAGAGGGTGTTAATCTGGCCGTGGGCCGTACAGTTTCTGGGGTCACACCTCCTCGGGGTCTTGCAGCCCCTCGGCTCCTCGCGGGGCATCGGCATTGTGGAGACGCATGATGGGTTTATTGCACATTGGGCAGACGCTGCGGATCTCTAGCCATTTCAGCAGGCACCTGCAAGTTAAAACAACAAGAGATGTCTTCTTTAGAAATACTGGTGCAAATGGCAAACATTGTCAATGCAAAATGTGTCACCACAATGTTAGGCTGTTGCTTTGGAGTTGCTTGTAGTTTGATGCGTTTAGGGGTTTGTTAGCAGTCAGAAGTGTTAGCAATAGTAAGAGTGATACATATAATAAGCATATATTCTTCAAACAAATAAATTGCATTGCATTATAATATTAGTTGCTTTAATATCTGTTTTTATTTTTTTTTTTAATTTTAAATAGGAGTGTGTAAATGGATTTATTCACTTAAAATAGACTTTATTATTCATTTTATATATAACATCGCTCAAAGATTTGGGCTTGGTAAGATTTTTTTATGCTCACCAAGGCTGCATTTTGATCAAAAATACAGTAAAAAAAAAAAAAAAAAAACTGTAATATTGTGAAATATTATCATTTAAAATAACTTTTCTATTTTATTCTATTTTAAAATGGCATTTATTCCTGTGATGGTAAAACTGAATTTTCAGGATTTTACAATAAATAAATAAATAAATGAATAAAATATATTGTGCAAGGGCATGAACTGTGAATGATGAGTGTTCTATGGAATTCTGCTGGCTATTCCAAACAGGTCTTGGCATAAAGTAAATAATGTAACTTGTTTCAGTGGAACTCACTTCTTATGGAAGGTGTGTGAACATGGGCAGATGCCCAGCTCGTCTCTGGTCTTGAATTCCTCTAGACACACGGCACAGGGCTGCTGTGATACACAAGAAACAAGCTATTTTAGTCTCCTTTCTTTTACACACATAATTCAACCGCTTCAGCAGGACGCTACAGGAATGCCGGTTGTAACTTTGCCAACATTTCTCTGTGTTTTGATTTCAGCCACACTTTTTCCTACTGCATGATGGTGCAAAGGGTCTGGAGTTGCATTCTATTCTACTGGATATCATCAGTTTCACGTCTGGGTTCCCATAATGCAGGTCACCTGTTGGTTGAGAGGACCAAAAAAATCCTGCAGAGGTCTGTTTGCACAATCAAGAATTTCCCCTGAGGTTTTTATGAATCATATGAACACTTTATAACTTATTCGAGCCTCGCTTGTAAAGGAATTTTTAATGCTCTGCGAGGGGGATCTGAAATGCAGAACTAGCATCTTTGATTCTGAAGCTTAATGTTTATAAAAATAGTCACATAATTTAATATATTGAACCCTGTTTAGTGTGGAATGCAAATAAACTTTTCAAATAAAATTTATCAGCCAATTTGCATGTCCATATCCATTAGGCTACATTTTATTAATCATATTTAATAATAAAAAACTACCTAAATTTCACTTTTGTTAACTGAAATTAAAAATATCAATTTCAGTTTGACCCTTATATATTTTTTTTGCTTTGTTATTTTAATTTTTTTTTTAATTTCTAATGACATTTCCACTTTAAAAATAAAGTCATACACCCTTTAGACCACATAACAAGTTCAAACAGTCACACCCAGAGAGCTTATGACACTTACTCCCAGCAGGCTCAGCTTCTTTCCTGCGCCTTTCAACACCACCTTTTATGGGAAAAAAAAAAAAAAAAAAGAACAATGTGTTGTTTATAATTTTACAGTAAATCACTTTAAACTCAAAAGCTAATTTCTGCGCTACTAGCGCCATCAGCGCCACCGAACGGAACTGCATTTTCGGGAACAGCTCTCCGAACACGCCCCCCGTCAGCCATTGGTCGAACAAACAGATAACCACGCCCCCAGACGCATGCTATTGGTCGAGTCAGCGTCGTTGCAAGCAGAGCCATTGAGCCGAGCTCTCAACGGCTCTGAGGAGGACTCGAAAACAAGAAAGTAACGCCACAGGGACACCGTGTTTATCGTTTTTGAGGTACTTACAGTTGTTTAAATATTAAGCTGGTATCAAGTAAAGTATTTTAACACCGAAAAATAACATATTTCATCTTTACCAGGAAAAAATTGTACTTTTCCCAGCCACTGTGACTAACTACTATAACGTTAAGTAACTGAGAATAGACAAGTGTGCTTCATTAGTCATGACTAATTGATTGATTGATCTATTGATTGATTTAATGTTATGTGCTGGGTGTTTACATAGCATTTTCCCATATTTCATTGTGAGACCCATTAGATATTTTAGATGAATTAACCTATTATCTGACATAAAATTGAATGAGCTTGATCAACATTATGAAGGTTAAGTAGCCTTGAACCATTTTGAAAAAGACTAATTAATTTTTAGGCCTAGGTTTTAGTGCTTTTTGTTTGAAAATACCATCCTGTCTTGTGTTATATAGCTAATCCATATTAAAGCAATAAGCCCCAAGAAGCCGTGGTTTACAGTGAATTTATAACAGCTAAGGGGCGTGGTTAAAACCCCCTTAGCTGTTTTAAATTCACTGTAAACCACGGCTTCACGGGGCTTATTGGTTTTATTAAACGGTCATTCCATATACTTAGTAAGGTTTCACAAAATAAAACAGAGCAAATAAGTGTAATGATATTAATAAAAACAGTATTCTTCCACCAAACAGGTGGTAGGTTTGTAGTGTAATTTACAACGGCCTCGAACATGGCTCAACCAATCAGAATCAAGGACCGGAACTATCCGTTTTATAAAATAGTATCATATCTCACATTTGCTAACTTATATATATATATATATATATATATATATATATATATATATATATATATATAAGTGAAGTGACATGTGGCCAAGTATGGTGACCCATACTCGGAATTTGTGCTCTGCAATTAACCCATCCAAAGTGCACACACACAGCAGTGAACACACACACACCGTGAACACACACCCGGAGCAGTGGGCAGCCATTTTTATGCTGCGGCGCCCGGGGAGCAGTTGGGGGTTCGGTGCCTTGCTCAAGGGCACCTCAGTCATGGTATTGAGGGTGGAGAGAGCGCTGTACACTCACTCCCCCCACCTACAATTCCTGCCGGCCCGAGACTCGAACCCGCAACCTTTAGGGTACGAGTCCGACTCTCTAACCATTAGGCCACGACTTCCCCCCCTATATATATATATATGAGGAGCAAAGTATATCATGAAGGTCATCTGTTAGATTGGATTTCATATGGCTAAGACTATGCTATATTTACATCGAACTGTATTGTTTTAGGCCCACCTCATTGTAGCTGTACTGCTCTCTTGTACCTTGCTGTTTCAATCTGTAAAGAGAAGAGGAAAAAATTAAACACTTCTGCACTTCCTGAGTTGAACTGCAAAACTGCTGTGGGTGGTGCAAAAGAGAGATGTTGTGATTGTGTAATTCATTTTGCTGCAGCATTTCCTCTGTCAAACTCTCTCATATGCATATAAAACACTTCTACATAATATAAACACTAATTTATACTTTCTCAACTCAAAGTCTGATTAAATATGGGATTTAAAATGTAATTTAAATTGCACCATTTTAAAAAAAAAAAACTATGTGAATAGGATGACTATTAATTTTAGATAATAATAACTCAGACATGTCTTCCTGTGTCTTTCTACATGTGTTTACAGGAGCAGAGAGCAACAGAGGACACATCTGATTTGTGTAACAGCAGTTGTGCGGGTGTGGTGAATGCATTTGGGTTCTTGCCTGAACAGATAGCAGCAGAAGATTACACTGAGCATGAAGATGAACATGCCTATGCCCAGTACAATGACGTACACGTTGAGCGGCAGACGGTAGATGTCTTCCTCTGACATATCACAGTCTGAATGCTGCAGCCCTAGACCACAGAGGCAGCCTGCACGCAAACACACACTTTAAATCACACACGATGGCTCGAAAATATTTGAGCAGGAAGCACACAGTTCTTTAGTACGCCCATTTTCAGGGAATTCTGGGAAATTAGCTATGTACAAAACAAATACGAACAACTGTCTAATTGCCGCCAACAAACCACCATCTGGCCTTTCAGGAAGCCATATGTGTGTTAGTGTGTGTTAAAAAAGTTTACCATTCATACTTTACTGTTTTCTAACCATGTGAAGTTCATCTCCATTCATATTCTCCTGTCAGTCAGCATAAGAGTTAAAGATTAACGCAGCGTCTGCAAGAATCCCCCTCAGTCTGAATCTGTGGAACAATTCATCTAAGGTGCTTATATAGAGGGGCTTCCACAGAGATTATTGTAAGCTTGTGTCATTCTGATGAGACGGTAAAGTGAGATTTAATATGTGCCATATGCACAGGAGAATGTATGATATACAGTATTATTAATATATTTTGCCATATACTGAAGCAAAGATTACAGTTCTCTACAGCTGAATGTATTTTTATTGAATTATTATTCTTATTCTTATAATGTAAGGCTACTAAATGAATATCAGATATTTTATATATATATATATATATATATATATATTTTTTTTTTTTTTATTTTTTTTTTTTATTTACGTGTACAGGTTACTCATAGAATACCATAGTATTACCATGGTACATTTTTGTTAGTGGTTACTGTCATTTTCCATGTGCAATGCACACAATTTTCTAATTATGGTCCATATTCTGGTTATAATATGCTTTATTCAGAAGACGTTTGCTTGCTCAGCAGCTTCCTGTATACATATATTTACACATACACACACACATATGCATGTATGTATGTATGTATGTATTATTCTGTAAATAATACATACATACATATGCATGTATGTATGTATTATGTAAAGTTTGTGGTCAGTAGGATTTTATTTAATTTTTATTCATTTATTTTTTGAGCAGTATTTTATTTATTTGTTTGCCGGAAAATTAACACTTTTTTTTTTTTTACCAAGGACACATTAGATGGATCAAAAAGATACTTTTAATGTTACATAAGATTTCTATTTCAGATAAATGCTGTTTTTTTTTATGTTATATTCTGCAAGAATCCTGAAAAAAATGTAGTACTTTCCACAAAAATATGCTTGAGCTGCAAATCATCATATTAGAATTATTTCTGAAAGATCGTGTGACACTGAAGACTGGAGTATACTCTTAAAAATAAAGGTGCTTCAAAAGGTTCTTCACAGCGATGCCATAGAAGAACCATTTTTGGTTCCACAAAGAACCATTCAATCAAAGGTTCTTTAAAGAACCATCTCTTTCTTACCTTTTTAAAATCTGAAGAACCTTCTTTTGCAACAAACAACCTTTTGTGAAACAGAAAGGTTCTTCAGATGTTAAAGGTTCTTTATGGAACCATTTAGACAAAAAGGTTCTTCTATGGCATCGTGAAGCACCTTTATTTTTAAGAGTGTAATGATGCTGAAAATTCAGCTTTGCATCACAGGAATAAATTATGTTTTAAAATACATCAAAATAGAAATTAGTCATTTTAAATTGTAATAATATTTCACAATATTTCTTATTTCAATATTTCTTTATAATGTTTCTGTTGTATTTTTAATCAAATAAATACAGCCTTGGTGAGCATAAAATACTTCATTCAAAAACCAATCATACCAACCTCAAACTTTTGAGTGGTATAAACAGTATATGCATATATGTATACGTATATGACCCAAAAGTCTTAATAATATATAAATATGCCAGTATGCCAGCAGTTTTATTTGTTTTATCTGGTTAAGGCAATCAGATTGACACGTTTACTCGACATATGACGTATACATAATCAGAATCTGAGCAATTTCCGCTAATAATCAGAATGCGGTCCTCGTCTATTTGCTTAGTGTTACTGTTATTGAACATTTGACTCGTTATAGATCGATCCATGTTTTCATCTAAAAATAAAACTCTAGACATATCAGTTTTCAGAAGAGCAAAAGGCTGACAGCATGCGGGTTGTTAAAAACAGTCTAGGCATAGCACGAATACTTCCACAATCTTGACAAGCTACTCTTGACCTTTCCGAATAGTTCCCCTTGACTTCTTCAAACTAGTTTCAACATCCTGAGCAGCAACACCACTTCAGTGACTAATGCTGGTGGAAAAAACAAACTCAAGTTCAGCTTGGACTTTTCGCAAAGGCCACTCACCGTTACACCATTGGAATGGTTGCATGTAATCTGACTCCAAGCACTGCTGCTGCAAACTCACTGCTTGTCTGGAACAGGCAATGCGGGGGCTGGAGGACACAAGCGAAAGCTTGATTCCGGGTTGACTTATTCCCGACAATTTTGCTGACGTTCTTCCCGTAGGTCAGACGGGTCTAAAAAGCAGCTCTTCAAATGACAGGGTGTGCTGTCTTGATTATAGTTCAATTATTCCTCCATTCATCCCACTTTTATGATGTCAGCATCGAAGAACAAAAGATCTCAATCACTCTTTGGCTCCGTCGATGTGAATATGCACAAGGTGCTTTGTTACACAGACAAAGGGAGCATAATGTGCCCTTGATATTCTTCTTGTCTTTGAGGTCCAGTCCGAATGTGGCCGGATGGCACTTCGGATGTGATCTTCTTTGTGTTGTCATACACAAAAGTTAACAAATTTCTTAATAATAATTCCTGCGTATGGTGGTTTAGCGAGCACTAAACATCCATAACATACAAGCTGATAGAAGACTCCATCTACAGCCTTTGTCTTCCCTCAAACCCTTATTGCAAAAGATTTTGGCATGTCTCTCTCTGTCGATTTTTCTAGCTTCTATTCCTTGACGTCGCTCTCGATGCGTCTGTTTTTTTTTTTAGGTATATTCCTTTATCGAACAGCAAGCCGTTTAGAGATCGAAGAGAACAGTATCTTCAACACCATCAAGCCACTGGAGTGTTTATGTGTGCGCCTGTGTGGGGGAGTATTTTTTCTCTCCACCTAAAACCATCTGCTCCCTCAATCCTTCCATCAAGAAAGTGGACAAAAAAAATTAACAGTCCCTTAGCTCATTCAAGAAATATCCAAGCCAAAACGCAAGCATCTGGGGGTTAAAGATGCGTTCTAGTCAGGCCAGCCAGTAATAAGCTTCAGGAAGGCTCCTGCGTCTTTCCTGGCCGCACAGTTTCAGTTTGTAAACAGATCTGTGCTCATGTGATCCTGGTTTGCCTCGCAACTCTGTCCTCCAATCCCTCCCTCTCTTCCTGAGTGATTCCCCTCCTCCAATCCTCTGCGTGACTGCAATCACAGGATGGCCTCCGCTGCTTCTATATGTCTCGCTCAGAGGGCTGCAACATTTTAAAGGAAGTAAGGCCGCATGCATGCACGCTGCTGCAGAAAACTGAAACCAAAGGTGACAGACAAAACAAGCAAGTGAGAATAAAGCGAGAGTAATAAAAAAAAAAATAGGGCAGACTGAATTAGTGAACGCAGTGACACGTATATGCAGCAGATCTGATGCAGATCATGTTGCTGTCTGACCTACTAAAGCATTGACATGATCAAAGCCTGTTTATGTTCAACCACAGAATATAATTGTAGCTTTTAATCGG
This sequence comes from Spinibarbus caldwelli, assembly GCA_039654775.1. Classification (NCBI taxonomy): domain Eukaryota; kingdom Metazoa; phylum Chordata; class Actinopteri; order Cypriniformes; family Cyprinidae; genus Spinibarbus; species Spinibarbus caldwelli. The sequence goes on from CM077224.1 coordinate 33,703,812, forward strand.
AGAAAGAGGGGAAAAATACAACAGACTCATGTGACCAGCCCCCAACACTAGTGCGGGATTCAGCTCTAGAGACAACAGCTGCTGCTTGCCTAACAACCATGTGCTCTCTGTGTGTCTCTGTTTGTCGCACTCAGCGATCTTGATGACTTATCGGTGGTGTACGAGTTCAGTTTTGTGTTAAGCATATTGTTTGCTGGTTATCTAACAAATCACAGGTTACATTTCATTCTGAGAATGCCATTTGCTGTCATACGGGTGTTTTTTTTTTTCCAGAGCTGTTAATGAAAACTAAAACTATTAAAAAAGTTGTTTTCGGTAATTGAAATTAAGCTGAAATAAAGTAAAATATAAATATTGGATGAAAAACACAAACTTAAATGAAAATTTGAAATGTTGCTTTGGCAATTAACTGAAATAAGCAATTAAGTTTAAAGGGATAGTTCACCCCAAAATGAAAATTCTGTCATTAATTGCTCACCCTCACGTCGTTCTAAACCCGTAAGACCTTCATTCATCTTCAGAACACAAATTAAGATATTTTTGATGAAATCTGAGAGCTTTCTGATCCTGCATAGACAGCAACACATCTGAAAATGTTCCCAGACCCAGAAACAAAGGACATCGATAAAACAGTCCATGTGACATCAGTGGCTCAACTTCAATTTTGCGAAGCTACGAGAATACTTTTTGTGCGCAAAGAAAACAAAAATAACTATTTATTCAACAGAACGTAACCAACATAATCAGCGTTGTTTACGTTCAGGAGAGAGCGTGCACATGCTGAATGTAAACAACGCTGAATTTTGTTAATTAAGCATGCGTCATGGTACGCTACAAAATGGCGGAAGACGGTAACTCGGGGAGAAGAATTGTTGAATAAATTATGTCCTTGCTATGTTTCTGGGTCTGGGAACATTTCAGTTGTTTTGCTGTCTATGCAGGATCAGAAAGCCCTCAGATTTCATCAAAAATATCTTATGGTCTTATGGGTTTGGAAAGACATGAGGGTGAGTAATTAATGACAGAATTTTCATTTTTGGGTGAACTAAACCTTCAAGTTGAAACTAAAACTGAAATATGTATAAATAAAAGCTAAACAGAAATATTTTGTCACATAAAAATATGACAAAAGCACATAACAGAATAACTAAAACTTTAAAATTAAACTGAAAATTAAAAAAAAATGTAAAGATGAATAAATATTATAATAGTATATAAAACAACACGGTTTATTCAGTGTACTTAATGTGATTATTAAAATAAACAATTATTTATTTATTTATTATTTATTTATTTTTCTTAAATGAAAATCACATTTAAAGCTCTTGGAAAAAAGTTCTCCTAATTTTCAAATATACAGATTTTATTGTTTTACCCATAATAAAATATCCATAATAATAATTTATCCGTAATATTTGTAATGGATTTTTAGATGTTTAAAACAGTCATAATTTAAACTAAAAGTAAAATAATCACACACAATTTCAGTATTTATTGTGCGTAAATTATTTATATTAATCCCCCCTCCCCATTCCCCTCAAAAAAAAAAAAAAGTCCTCCAGTTTGTCCCTAACAAAGTTTGTGCACATGGTTACACTTGGTTAATGCTGTCAGTAAAACAGAGATCATATATATATATATATATATATATATATTTATAAATATGCAGGTGCATCTCAATAAATTAGAATGTCGTGGAAAAGTTCATTTATTTCAGTAATTCAACTCAAATTGTGAAACTCGTGTATTAAATAAATTCAATGCACACAGACTGAAGTAATTTAAGTCTTTGGTTCTTTTAATTGTGATGATTTTGGCTCACATTTAACAAAAACCCACCAATTCACTATCTCAACAAATTAGAATACTTCATAAGACCAATAAAAAAAGCATGTTTAGTGAATTGTTGGCCTTCTGGAAAGTATGTTCATTTACTGTATATGTACTCAATACTTGGTAGGTGCTCCTTTTGCTTTAATTACTGCCTCAATTCGGCGTGGCATGGAGGTGATCAGTTTGTGGCACTGCTGAGGTGGTATGGAAGCCCAGGTTTCTTTGACAGTGGCCTTCAGCTCATCTCCATTTTTTGGTCTCTTGTTTCTCATTTTCCTCTTGACAATACCCCATAGATTCTCTATGGGGTTCAGGTCTGGTGAGTTTGCTGGCCAGTCAAGCACACCAACACCATGGTCATTTAACCAACTTTTGGTGCTTTTGGCAGTGTGGGCAGGTGCCAAATCCTGCTGGAAAATGAAATCAGCATCTTTAAAAAGCTGGTCAGCAGAAGGAAGCATGAAGCGCTCCAAAACTTCTTGGTAAACGGGTGCAGTGACTGGTTTTCAAAAAACACAATGGACCAACACCAGCAGATGACATTGCACCCCAAATCATCACACACTGTGGAAACTTAACACTGGACTTCAAGCAACTTGGGCTATGAGCTTCTCCACCCTTCCTCCAGACTCTAGGACCTTGGTTTCCAAATGAAATACAAAACTTGCTCTCATCTGAAAAGAGGACTTTGGACCACTGGGCAACAGTCCAGTTCTTCTTCTCCTTAGCCCAGGTAAGACGCCTCTGACGTTGTCTGTGGTTCAGGAGTGGCTTAACAAGAGGAATACGACAACTGTAGCCAAATTCCTTGACACGTCTGTGTGTGGTGGCTCTTGATGCCTTGACCCCAGCCTCAGTCCATTCCTTGTGAAGTTCATCCAAATTCTTGAATCGATTTTGCTTGACAATCCTCATAAGGCTTCAGTTCTCTCGGTTGGTTGTGCATCTTTTCTTCCGCACTTTTTCCTTCCACTCAACTTTCTGTTAACATGCTTGGATACAGCACTCTGTGAACAGCCAGCTTCTTTGGCAATGAATGTTTGTGGCTTACCCTCTTGTGAAGGGTGTCAGTGATTGTCTTCTGGACAACTGTCAGATCAGCAGTCTTCCCCATTATTGTATAGCCTAGTGAACCAAACTGAGAGACCATTTTGAAGGCTCAGGAAACTTTTGCAGGTGTTTTGAGTTGATTAGCTGATTGGCATGTCACCATATTCTAATTTGTTGAGGTAGTGAATTGGTGGGTTTTTGTTAAATGTGAGCCAAAATCATCCCAATTAAAAGAACCAAAGACTTAAACTACTTCAGTCTGTGTGCATTGAATTTATTTAATACACGAGTTTCAAAATTTGAGTGGAATTACTGAAATAAATGAACTTTTCCACGACATTATAATTTATTGAGATGCACCTGTACATACATACATTTTAATAGAAAAATTACATCAACTACAGAGTATATCTAGTGTGTCAAATGTGGTGAGTTGTGCTGTATAGTGGCCTCTGGTGGCACAAAGCGAGACAGCATTTTATTTAAAATCTTGTGCTTTATTCATCATCTGCTCACATTAATTTACTATTTTTACTGACAGATATATTTTTCACTCTAAAAAGTAGAGCAAATAATATAAAATTAGAGATTATGATTTATTGCTTTGGTTATATAATGTGATACATAATGTATAACTGAAAAGACCTTAATGTATTTTGATGGTTAAGACAAGATACATTAGAAAAGCAATATAGTAGGATTTCTAGTCAGATGTGACATTAATATATCTCAAACTTTGCTATAATACACTGCCCATGCTTTCCTTTGAGTATTGCATGGAGAAGAGACACCACCATTTATGACTCCATTTTGGCTTGTGCTAGCATTGTTACATCTATTCGTAAAAGCATTTTGTTCTATGCTAAAGCTAGCATTCTCATATCCCTTGTCCAAATCGCTTTGGGCAGTATCAAGGCCAGGATTCACATAACCGCATTTGAAGCCATTTTGGACCTCATTACGGTCAGTTTTATCACAGACATTTTGGTCTTGAGTTTTATTAGCATTCATGCTACAGTTGCCATTTTGTCCAGTGCTAGCATCTCCAGACGTTCTCAGACTCAGCGGAGGTTTGCACGTGTGCCAGTCCCACAACACCTTATTCATGGTGTCCTGGCGCCGAACACCCATCAGTTTGTCTTCCTCTGTAGCAGATTTATCATCCTCATCATCGCTATCATTTCCATGTGAATGATCATGAAAGCCTTGAATCTCACCGCTAATACCCTCAAAGTATTGCTTGATGTAGATCTTGGCGAAACTTTTGGCATGTTCTGTGCAAGTCTCATCAAACATCTTGCGCTCCGTGTCTACGTAGTGGGACCAGTATTTAGTTTTGAGAAAGGCGGCCTGAGTGAAGCAGGGACGAATGGCTCTGATCAGAAATGCAGCAATTGTGATGATCAACAAGAACAACCATCCAAAAGCCTGGAACATTTAGAATACAGACAAACAAAATGTATATATTAGTAACATTATTTTCAGCCTCATTGTACAATGCCATTAAGAAGTCTAAATGTTTAACTTAGTCTATGCCAATAGTTTTAGGCTTGTGCAGAGTGCTACATTTTCGCCAACGTTTTCAGCAGTCATATTTCTTTAAGTATTTTCTTAATTCCTTTTGTCAACAAATATGTGTGTGTTAGTTTTGTTATATGTTCATAAAATTTATTAATTTTTATTTCAGTTTTAGTTATTTTAGTACATCAAGTTAAACTTTATGAAAATGAGAAATGTTGCCTTGGCAGCTAGCTTAAATAGGTTTATGTTTTTCGATATTTTAAGTTACCATTTATTTTATTTCAAGTAACAATTTTTTTTTTATTTTTTTATTTAATTTACAGTTTTTTACACGTGTAATTTTTTCTTTTTTTTTTTTTTTTTTTACATTTTTAGAATTACACTTTTTAAACACTTTTTCCACATTTATGTAGACAAATTAATTATTTTTACTTCTAGAACCCAACTGTTGTGCTCCAAGTCTGAGTACTTTGTGAGTTTAGGCAGCATAGAAACATCAATGTAATTTTTTTAATGTAATCCTACTACTGTTTTGAATTAAAGGGATAGTTCACCCAAAAAAAGAAAATTCTGTCATTAATTACTCAACCTAATGTCGTTCCAAACCCTGTAAGACAGTGGTCTCAAACTCAATTCCTGGAGGGCCACAGCTCTGCACGGTTTAGTTCCAACCAGCTCCAACTTACACCTGCTTGGAAGTGTCTAGTAATCCTGAAGACCTTGATTAGCTGGATCAGGTGTGTTTGATTAGGGTTGGAGCAAAACTGTGCAGCGCTGTGGCCCTCCAGGAACTGAGTTTGAGACGACTTTTGTAAGACCTTCATTCAACTTCGAAACACAAGTTAAGATATTTTTGATGAAATCATAGAGCTTTCTGAATGAATACTTTTTGTGCATAAAGGACACAAAAATAATGACTTTATTCAACGATTTCTCTTCTGTGTCACTGTCCACTGCCATTCATACGTGACATACAGACATACAGACATGAGGGTGAGTAATTAATAACAGAATTTTCATTTTCATTTTCATTTTGTAAACTATCCCTTTAATATCAAGCAGTGGCAAATACTGCAGTAAGCAGATCATCTTACCTGTGAAATACAGCATATGTATCTGGTGGCGGCCTCTCTCGACAGGATGTGTTGGCCATCATATATATGCTTGCATGGTATTTTGGCCAGTGTTCGTAAGAGTTCCTCCTGAGACAGTCCATGTCCACTAACATTCTTGCCAAATTCAGACATGTCCAGGTCCATACTATAGGCACACAGGAAGCTTTTACCATCCATTAGAGTCACTGAGATCCAAACGGCTGGTGCGATGAGCGACCGCTGGGATATGGACACACACATGTACCGCTTAACCGCGGGGTCCTTCCTCCTCTGTCCCACCGGCCGTTTCCACTCCTCCGCCAGCATCGAGACATTGTTGTTTAGTACAAATCCCAAAAGGAAGAACCATATAGGTGGAATAACTAGCATACTGATCCCATATGAGTAGTTGTATTCAGGGATACAGGGACAGTTGAATTCAAAAGACGTATAGAGCTGAGCACTCGCCAGGGCCATGATGCCACAAATACCGTTCATAAAAGACTCTTGGTTGGACTGAAGAATTTGGGCCATCATACGGAACTTATCCATGTTGATATCTTGGATTGGTCTATCCGGATATTAACCTGTATGAGAAGAAATTGTTACTTAAGGGCCAATATTGATATTGTACATGCAGAATGTCTTTCTTAAAAAGTTTTCTACAATCTTAAAAATAAAGGTCCTAAAGGGCAGTTTTCGCAGTGATCTGAAGAACGTTTTTTCACTATAAAGAACCTTTTGTGCAAAAGAAAGGTTCCACTAATGTTAAAGGTTCTTCATGCAACCACAGATGTACAGTGGCCCAGTAGTGCACAACACATTGAAATTAGCACAACACAACAGAAACAAACCACAATACAACGAAATTAGCAAAACACAACGGAAACAACCCGCAACACAATGAACTTAGCACAACACAATGGAAACAAACCACAATTCAATGAAATTAGCACAACGCAACGCAAGCCAAGGCGAGTTTATTTATATAGCACATTTCATACACAGTGGTAATTCAAAGTGCTTTACATAAAAGGAAGTAAAATAGTCATTAAAAAAATAATCACAACAATAAAAACAAGGAATTAAAAAAAATAATAATCAAAACTGATTTAAAATGAATTTAAAACAGTTAAGAATAGAAAATGATTATACATAAAATACAATGCAATCATTTCGGACGTAGCATAGTGCTCATTCAACAAATGCACAGCTAAACAGATGAGTTTTGAGTCTGGATTTAAATGTGGCTAATGTTTTAGCACATCTGATCTCTTCTGGAATCTGGTTCCAACTGCGGGCGGCATAATAGCTAAATGCGGACTCCCCTTGTTTTGTGTGAACCCTTGGTATTTCTAACTGACTCGATCCTAATGATCTGAGTGGTCTGTTAGGTTTATATTCAGTGAGCATATCTACAATGTATTTAGGTCCTAGGCCATTGAGTGATTTATAAACGAGTAAAAGTACTTTAAAATCAATCCTAAATGTAACTGGAAGCCAGTGTAAAGACCTGAGGACTGGTGTGATATGCTCACATTTTCTGGTTCTAGTCAGAATCCTGGCAGCAGCGTTCTGGATGAGCTGCAGAGGTCTAATTGACCTATCGGTAAGCCCCTCCCCTCGAACGCAGACTAGCCAATGGCAGTCGAGTATCAGTTGCACGGGGAGCGGAACTCGGACATCTTTAGGTTTCAGCACCATAGAGAAACACTGGAAGATCCGAAGCTCGCATCGGTTTTATGGGGTTTATGCTTCAAAAATGGAAAACCGATGTGCCTGGGGTACTTGTAACACTGATTCCAGGTATCCTGAGAGGATGGGCAATATAATTTATTGTATTACATTTCCTGAATCCAAACAAAACAGAGCAAAATGTCCCTAAGTATTCAACCCCAATACAAATGAAGAAAAAACACATTCATTTTCTGGTTGTCATACACTCATTAAGTTACAGTTTTCATCTGCTCAAGCAGAACGTTAAAGTTATCTTGTGCTTCAGCAAGGTATCTCTGGCTAAAACTAGCTAGTGAGTCCATGCTAATGTACAAACCTAAATAGCGGACTCGCGTCTTGTACAGTGTAAGTCAAAAACACATAAACGAAGGTCTACATTTCAGTGCCTCTCCATATTAAACTGGTTAAATGTACATTAATTTAATCGTACCCTGCGATACATGAACAGTGTTGATCCTGCATGTTGTCATCTGCGATCATGCTGACCAACTGTAATATAAGACTACTCCCGCTTGCATGGTGATCTGTAAACCCTCGCTTCGAGTTACCCACGTATTTATTTTTAAATATTTTATAAATCCTTCCATGGAATATTTAATTCCCTTTGTGTGGCCTTCTGTGTCCAAAATTGTGCAAAAACATTGTGGGACAGAGTTTTTACACTGTAGCTGTCAATGTAAGACAGTGAGCAACTCCTTTTGTTTGTCCGAGGGAGCAACAGTAACTAAGGGGGGCGGGTCTTAACGATAGGTCAATTGTCTTCTTGGGAAGGCCAGTGAGGAGACCATTACAATAATCCACCCTTCTGGTGATAAAGGCATGAATAAGTTTCTCCAGGTCTTGACTGGAAACAAAATATCTAATTCTTGCAATGTTTTTGAGATTAATGTATGCTGATTTAGTTACTGTTTTGACATGACTGTTATTAAAACTAAGGTCTGTATCCAGAATCACCCCAAGATTTTTGACTTGATTTTTAGTTGACCCCTAGAGTCAAGGTATGCATTCACCTTGAGAACTTCATCTTTGTTTCCAAATGCAATGACTTCAGTTTTCTCCTTGTTTAACTGAAGAAAGTTTTGGCACATCCAACTGTTAATTTCATCAATGCATTGGCAGAGGGAGTCAATGGGGCTATAGTCATTTGGAGATAAGGCTAGGTAAATCTGGGTATCATCAGCATAGCTGTGATAGGCAATTTGGTTCTTTCTCATTATTTGACTTAGTGGAAGCATATACAGGCTAAACAAGAGCGGTGCAAGAATTGAGCCTTGTGGGACTCCATATGTCATGGATGTCCACTTAAGACTTATGCTCTCCAATACTCACATAATAACCTCTCCCTTCTAAGTATGACCTGAACCATTTGAATACCATCCCAGAAAGCCTGACTCAATTTTCCAGTCTCTCTAGAACTATGTCATGATCGACAGAGTCAAACGCAGCACTAAGATCTAGTAGTACCAGCACTGATGTTTTGCCAGAATCAGACTTAAAGAGAATATCATTTATTATCTTAATCAGTGCTGTCTCTGTGCTGTGATGCGTTCGGAAACCAGATTGAAAATTGTCCAGGTATCCATTTGAGTTTAAGTAGTTGTTCAGCTGATTAAAAACTACCTTTTCAATAATCTTACCTATGAAAAGGAAGATTTGATATTGGTCTATAGTTGCTCAATATGGTGTTATCGAGATTGCACTTTTTCAGAAGGGGCTTAAGAACTGCAATTTTCAGGGAGTTTGGAAAAGTCCCAGAAAGAACTGAGGTGTTCACCACTTCTAAGAGATCTGCTTCTAAACTGTTAAGCACACTTTTGAAAAAAAGATGTGGGAAGTGTGTCAAGATAGCAGGTTGACGATTTAAGGTGCTTTACTATTTCTTCCAAAATTTTGCTATCAATTGCTTCAAAAACAGTCATAGTTACTTCTTTTTGAAATTGCGGTCGAATCTGTATGACCTCTGCATAACTAGGAGATGTGCCAATCGTCTTTCTGATATTATTGATCTTCTCAGAAAAGAAGGAAGCTAACTCATTGCATTTGCTGTCGAAAAGCATTTCACTGGGAATCTGACTTAGGGGGTTTGTTAGTCTCTCAACAGTAGCAAAAAGAGCGCGAGTGTTATTTAAGTTACTGTTTATAAGGTTTAAGAAGAAGGTCTGTCTTTATAGATGCTATAGTGAATTTTGAGTTTTGTCTTCCGCCACATCCGCTCAGCTTTTCTGAATTGTCTCTTCATACTCTTTCAACACAACTGAAACAAGCCACAATAATTAGCCATAATTAGATTTTGTTGTGTTGTGCACTCCTGGGCCATCGTACAGATGCCAATAAAAATATGTATAAAGTCGATTTGGAATTAACTGAATAATGAAAAATGGATAACATTAGTTAACAGGAACTAGCAATGAACAATACTAGCATTTATTAATTTTAGTTCATGTTAATCTCAGCATTTACTAAATCAAGGTTAAAAGGTCAAAAGTTAACATTAGTTAATGCACTGTGAGCTAACATGAACATTTTTCATGAACCAACATTAGGTTAATAAATGCTGTAAATATACATTGCTCTCTGTTAGCTCATGTTAGTTAAAGCATTAACTAATGTTAACAAATGAGACCTTATTGTAAAGTGTTACTGAAAAATCTACAGTATGCAGTAACTTGTAGACAACAATTTTTTTTTCTTTAGAATAATGCACAATGCTGAATAATTAGACCAAGTACTGTAAATAGGGTCACGAGACAATTCACTGACTAAATTATTAATAACTTAAATATACAAATCAGAAATAATTGTGCAGCAAAATGCTGAAAAGACAGCTCTGTCTACTTACGGAATTTTGCAATGTGCTGCCAAATATTCATCCGCCTGTGAAAGCAAAGGATTTTGTGTTATCTGTTTCAGCCCTCATTATCTCTCTCTGACACACAAAACAAAATACACACCTTCTTCCACGTGATGCGAAAGATTCTAAACTCTTAAGTGAAAATGTGAATCTGTTGATATCCTAAACTTCTGTCTGTTTGTATTTTTGTCCTTGCAAACATCATGATTTCGGTATCAATGCAAAAAAGTGTCTTTGTATTTTTTCATAGTATATATAGTTGATTGCATGTATTTACATAGGTGGTGATACCATGGTAACAGGAGGTGTGGCTCAGAGCGCATGCAAAGGCATTGCCTCTCCCTATTCAAATGAAATCTTCTGTGGGATTGCAGGTACAGTTGGTGAAAAACTTTGAATCATTTACAATGATTATTAAATCAACCATATTTCCTTTAAAAACCTTAAATATACACTCTATTGTTAGCTATACAGTACGTAGTATGTACTAGTATATACAACATAGCAGAATATATGCGTACCAGTGCTAATGAAACTGATAATTGAAGGTGGAAGAGAGCGCCATTCATTCACTCCACCCACTGACAATTCCTGCCGGTACTGGGAATCGACCCCGCAACCTTCAGGTTACAAGTCGATTAGACCATGACTGCCCTAGTAGTTATCAACTCCACTGAAGGGCTTGACTTGACAAATGCCATATTCACCAACTCGATTACTAAACCATGATGCATCTCAGAAAATATTAATAGTGGGATTTTGATTCACCTCACTGAATACATATTTCATCAAAAAGGTTTGCTCAGTTGGCACCGATAGCAACATGGTTAGTGCAGCGACACATAGCGCGACTGTGCTCACGGTGACCCAAGTTCGATTTCCTTCCCGTCTCCTTTGCCGATCCCATCCCCCTCGCTGCCCAATCAAAAATGCTTTCCTGTCTAACCTCTACTTTCCTATTCAATAAAGGCATAAAAGCCCATAAATATAACTTTAAAAATAAGAAGTTTGCTCATATTCGTTCACCACTTCATATGGAATTTTTATTAGGTAACATCTTTATTCCTGAATGTGGTGACCAGTGAGTGTGGAATGTTATGAGTGAATCTTTAAAAATTATTTACTCAAAAGATTCATTCAAAAATACAGCATAACACCATAACAGCAAAAAAATTAAACCCAATTTTTTAAAAACATGACAGCTAAAGGATTGCAATTATTTTAGTGATCAAAGACTTGTCTTAAAAAGGTAAGTGGACACAAGCACCATTAAAGCATATCAAACTAAACAGTTTTTAACTTCAAAATTTTACATGCCTTATTGCTGTGGCATCAACCTCAGCTGGCAGGGACTGAGACTTAATTTTGTTCTTACAAAGAAAATAATGGATGATGTAAATGAATTAATATTTCAGCATGGCAAACACTAAGTCTATCAGAACTTTAAAGCAGTAATATTATTTCAAAAGCGATTCAATACTTCATTTTTTTATTGCTAAGGATGTAGTTTATGAATATTTTCATAGAGAATATACAGCTTTGTGTGCAGGAAGTAACTTTTTTTTTTAGGATGGAGGACACATTACTAAAGGTGTTTGTCGTGGTCGTCAGTCTGCTCCTCTCAAAGTATCAAAATGTCTTTCACGACCAAGATGACGATCTCATGGTGAGCATGCAACACCATGAGCACTTTCTATTGGAGGAGGGGGCAAAGCTAGAACAAGGGGAGGCAAATGTTGCCATGGAGCTGCCACATTCAAATCAGGAAGTGTCACAAAGTCATTGCAGGGTGTCGAGAGGAGAGGGGGACACATCAGATGTTCAACAAATTACGCCAAATGTCAAGACCACGGTGCTGCACGAGGACCAAATGTCACCAGTGGGAGAGCAAAATGACTTCTGCCAAAAGGCATTTGCACCAGATGACCAGAAAATATTGGATTTTGACACAGACAACAGACATTGCATGTGTCAAAGGAAAGCCTAACACATGAGCATGTCAACATGGACCAATCAGGGCCCACTGTGGTCCAGAATGTCTCTCAGGGGGATGTGGCACACCCGGAAAAGCCACAAGCTGGCCGGACTGACACCCATCACGAACATCAAGTTGATCAGGGATTACTCATTGACCAAAAAAAAAAAATAAAAAAAAAAATAATTATATATTATAATAATAATAATAATAATAATAATAATAATAATAATAATAAATACCAACTTCAAGTCAAAGGCTGACAACGATAACTCAAGGGAAACAATTTAGTGACCAAGAGAACACCTACAGTTGGTACTTTTGGAAGACACTCTCCTTGATTTAATTTTTTCGTATTTTAGAAAATTGCCTCAGAAAGGGTTCCAAGCTGCAAAGGAAGACACTGAGATGCCTGAACATCTCAAGTTGCAGATCTTGATTTCAAGATCATAACTAGCTTCCTTAACCAGTGTATCCTGGTTCCACCCAGTCACAGTTGGCAAACTTGTGAGTTTGTAGAGGGTTTTGTGAATGACCTGCTGGAAGCTGCGAGGACTACAGGTTCAGACATGGAGATTGAGGACTTTGTTGACGTTGGGAGCTTATACGAGCAATGGGCTTCAAGAAAGAGCATCGTGTGCAACATACATGTACCCATCGTCCCGCCAAAGCCGTATAGCTTCGAGTTTGAGCTTCTGAAAGAAAGTAGAGGTTCTTCAACCATCCAGTACTGTTGCAGAGTCAAGATGGTCAAAGGCAGCACCAGTTCAACCATTTGCCCTTGCAGCAATTCCAACCTAGATGACGATACGTTGGGTCTTCTACATCCAGATAAAACAGATCATGTGACTGAAAAGTACATTAATGATCTTCTATGCCAAGAAAATAGCTCAATTCCAGAAGAGAGAAAACCCTGGAAGTCTCATAAGTTCGTTTCAGGTCAGGTCATTCTGTTGAACCTCACACCTGTGGTCAGATTTAAAGACTCAGAAGTACATCTGATCCCATATTCTCCCTCTGCCATATTCTCAGACACCCATTGGCCTGTATGTTTTACACGCTACGAAAACACCTTTCTTCAACACACAACCAAAACGCTTCCAGACAATACATGCCATATTCATTGCTTACAGATCCTTTTCCTTCCTACACAAACACCAGACTGGCGTCACTGGACCATGTGGGCTTACAAACTACCACTTGAAGAACGCAGTGTTACATTTTCTGGTCAACAAAACCTTATCTTGGGACCCTGAGCAGATGGCTTTCAGGCTTAATGATCTGCTGACTTTCTTACAGCAGAAACGCAAAAGCTAAATCACTGAACCATGCTCTGGTTGGGAACCCTCTCTTTCCTAGCAAGATAGGATTTCCAAAAGAGCTGAGAGTGGGAAAATCTGTTAACTTGTTTCTGCCTTTGTCAAATGAAGAGTTATACTTAAACAAATAGACACTTACAGGAGATGATTAGAAACATGCCAGTGCTGATATATGAATATGGATCAATGAGAAACAGTTTATCCATCCATCATCTTATGAGATGCTGTGCCAGAAATGCTTAAATGTACTTTTGCTCAGGTGTTCATCATTTCATAATGCATTTACTCTTTTGGTGACAAATGTAAAGAGACGAAAGAATTTGAATTCAGTTTATCATATTAACTAAAGGCATAACTACATAGTTGGCACTTTTAGAGTCCTTAAGACATCCGTCATCTGTAAAACACATCCTCCTAATAATCATCATCAGATTCCCAGAACAACTCAAAGTCATCATGGCCAGCTAAAGAAAAATCAGGTATGGACTCTTCTGGTGAAAGAGGTGATGAGGTTTCTGGGCCCATCTTCAAATTCCAAGACTCACTGGTGATCATTGTCTTATCTGATGAAAATAGAAAAACTTGGTCAGCAAGGAAGAAATTTGGATAAAATCAAACTTCTTTTAGGAGGTTAACCCATTTGTACAGACCAGATGCAACTGAAGGCGCAGGACATGTAGTTGCACAACAGTTGCAGACTGTGGAATCACCATATAGCTCAGTCCACCTACAGCACACAAACACCTACAATTACTACTCTCAGACTTGAGTGGATGGACTTAAAACTTAAGGGGGCAGAGAGAAGAAAAAAAAAAAAAAAAAACAAAAAAAAACCCCTACAAACAGTTTGATAATAGAATATGCAAGGGGAACCTATTCATTAGAGCAGAAATTTTGCACATTTTGAGAGTACATTTGCGCTCCTTATGTGCTTGAAAACTCACTTCTTGGTTTTTGCGTTATACGTGCATGACTTGGCACTTGGTGTAGGAGTCTGTGGTCCAAAATCCAACTCACAATGCATAAACAGAGTCTACAAAGGGAAGAGAGGAGTTTTTAAAGAGGTAAAAACAAACCAAGAATTCATTTGAATGTCATAAATGTCTCATGTTTTTACCTTTTTGGACTGTGGCAGAGAAACCATGTTTTTAAACAGAAAAGCTGCAACACAAAGCCTCACGGTCATCTTGTTAGTACTGGTGTGGAACTTTGTCAGAATGCTGTTCTTACTGTCCACCAGGCATCTACACACAGATTATATAAAAGTTGGAACGAAATGGAAAAGTTGTGATTTTTCACCATTGTGACAATTGAAACAGCTTATTGTATAATGAAAAGGGAGGATTTAAAATTTATCCATTGGTAATTTAGATCATTGTCACTTGCTAATTTGGTGGGGATGTGTTAATGTAATATTTAAATTAAAAAAATAATTCCATTTTGATTTAATGTGGACTTCAATACAATGAGCCAAGCAAATCTAAACTATGGTCAAACTTAAATTTGACCATAAACAATGACTTAATTTGTGGAAACCACAACGCAAGTTGACTTTTGTACTGCTTTATGAAAGATCATATTTACCCATAATTCTCAACCACAGAATATTTCTCCATTGACTGAGGGCTGGGAGAGGAAGTGACAAAACAACTGTTCAGGTAGAGCCGTTTGCCTGCCTCACTGCTGGGGCCTTTGGCTTCAAAGCATATTGGCTTGCCAAGGACAAAACTCTGGCCATCAGCAAGCAAGTTCCAAGATGCTGAAACCACAAACCAGTTCAGTACAAGTTACTCAATCAACATAATTTGGGGCACAACGCAGATTATCACAAACCATAAATTTGACCAGTCCCTCAAACAAGCAAAGCAACAAGGAAGTAAATGGGGCCAATCATGGGGAACTTAAACATGAAGCTCATTTAAAAAAAAAAAAAAAAAAAAAAAAAAAAAAAAAAAATCAAACTGATAAGTAATAATATACCATCCATTGCCATGATTGAGAGCCCTGCATGAGTTTGTAGGCCCCTGTACACAGTTCCACCAACTATCTTGGGTTTGAATCCAACCTGATAAGAGCGATGAAACCTTAGAATTAAAAAAAAATGAATAAATAAGCCTATAGAAATCTGAATTTAAAGTATTTACCAATTCAAAACAAATGAAAGACCACTTTACTTTGTGTAGCTACAATGAATAGGCATCGAAAACGGCAGGTCCCTCACAATCAACCCAGTGACAGCTGGTTTATAGTGGAGTGTGTTTGTGTAAGTCACTTGATTGGCATCCTCCTGAAATAAAACACGTTACCAAAAGGCCACGTACACACTGTAAAGTTTCAGGAGTGAAACTGCATTAAACCACGGGAGTGAATCCCCCATAGACTCGTTGTGTTCTGCCATTTAAATCAAACTACCATCTACATAGTCGTGCACATCTCTAATAAGAGTTTAAATACATCATTAACAGCTATATGGTTAATGTATGAATTTTAATTAACCTAATTTAGCTACAGTGTGTACGTGACCATACAGTCACCCACCTCTCGTTTTATGCCACATCCTTTCAGATAGTACAGAAAATAATAGTGAGTAGCCGTGGCTTTATTGACAGCACACGTTCCCAGTTTCAAGTATCTCCACGCGCCGGGACTGCTACAAAAACTCTTCAGGACTCTCACGAACATCCGGTCCAGGTGACACAAAACCTCCACTATCTTCGTCTCACCGGAGACAGATTTTGCCGGTTTCGCGGCAGGTACTCTGGGCAGAAGTATTGACTTGACCTGCGGAGGTATCGGTTTACCGCCCTTTTCTGGGGTGAAAAGATCTTTGTAGAGTTCAGCCGCTGGTATTCGTACCGACACCGGTAGATTTAGCGGACGAACCGGTTTTGAGTGCGTTCTTGGTTGTGGCATAAACAAATCACTGTCATAACCATCTGCGCTTAATGTTAAACTTTCCACCGAGTCCCAGTCATCCTCTGGATCAATTTCACCAGGTTCCAAAGAGAATGAGTCCACTAAATGATTAGCGTTGAGAAAAACAATCAAAAGACAGTTAAGCCACATCCTCTGCTGTTTTCTGTTATCGTTTCTGTGCTTCATTACTTTTCTGAGGCTATCCAGCCACCTCAATGAGGTGAAACTGCTGGAAGGACATTTGTAGTAACAGTGTGACAAGAAACACCTGCTGTTAATTAAATCAAACCTGTCAACCAAACAAATTATGAAGGAGCGCCACAAAAACAGGTAAAGTTTGACGTCTGCTGGATAAAAACTGGTATTGCATGTAGAGACCTGCTTGTAAGACTTCATATCTTTGTCAGTTGTGAAAAAAATTGGTTGAATTTGAATTTTGTGTCATTGCTTCATATAAAATCAAAATAATGACTTGGTACATACGCTTTTTCCAGTTCTGTTGCCGTTTATGTTCCATGTCTTATGATATTTATATCATTTAAAAGATAGATAATATGAGAATTATTTAGGAGAATGTCTTTTTATTTAAACATCAAATAACAGAACATATAATAAGATTATGAGGTGACATACCAAAATATATTTTATAATGTGATAAAAATTACAAAGTAGTGCTAAACATTTGTATTGTTTATTTACAAATGTTTAATTTTTTTTATGATAAATATATAAATCTGCATAAATAATATGACAACATTAAGTAAAATGTTTTGCTCCCAACAAGAGTGATCTGTGTTACGTCTGTGTGGCAAATCTGTGACTCTATGGCCTATATTTTGGGGTTGGAACCTTGTAGGAATTTCACAATCGTCCAAAAACCTCACAAAAGCTGATTGCATGTATAAGCTTGTTGCTAAGTGTGTTGATATCACTGTATTTGGGAAGAATTAATCTGCCAAAACAGATCTGGGCCTCTGGCAGTCGGTCTTCTGCATCAGAACAGCTTGACAGTAAAATCTTCAGAGAGTGCTTTGAGAAACCTCCCACAGGTACACGGTCCGTCCCATACAGGAAAACTACAGAAAAATAAATAATGTGAGGATGTGAAGCAAATAATAATGATATTCCTTAAATAATGTAATACATCAAGACAAAACCTACTTGGAAACCTCTTCTTGTTCTCTTCAGATAACTCAAAGAAAACAGCTCATCAGAGGCAGAACAGCTTTCATAGGAAGCACACTGAAGATGAAGCAGAAAAACTCAGGTACTGTAAAATATTTAAAACATCAAAAATTGGCAAGTTTCTTGAACAAGTTTACCTGCTGAAGCTCCTTCCACTCATATTTAAGGGAGCCGTGGAGAAGCTCCTGGAGTTCCTCAGGGTGAAACATGCTCCAGACATCAAGTGGACAGCCCTTAAAGAAACCTCTTGAAAAATGTTTGAATTCTTTCTTCACTGACTCGTTGAAAACGAAGTCAACATACAAATCCACATACTTCTGTCTGGGAAAAAAAAAAAAGTTCTGACTTTGCAATGCACAAAACGAACTTCTGCAGCAGGGGTCATCAGACTTGATCCTGGAGGGCTGGTGTCCTGCAGAGTTTAGCTCCAACTTGCCTCAACACATCTGCCTTGAAGTTTCAAGTATACCTGGCAAGACCTTGATTAGCTAGTTCGGGTGTGTTTGATTAGGGTTGTAGCTAAACTCTGCAGGACACCAGCACTCCAGGAGCAAGATTTGTGACCCCTGATCTACAGCATCTATAGACTAATTTGCCTTTTTATGTTGTTTTGTCATGTATATATTTCAGAAGTAATGTATAATTCATTGAAGTCTATTATAACATCAAGAGGACATTTATAAAATGAATCTGTTGCTAGTTATAAACTTTGGCCAGATGGATAGATAGTTTCTACCAATTAACTTTGGTCACTTTGGAATTAGCTTTTTTCCTTTGACCTGAAGGAGGTAAATAACAGCACAAATGTAAGCATTTAAACAACAGCTGCGCACACTTTTATACAAATGAACCATAGAAACTGTATTACCGTGAAATCCAAAAAGAGCATATCCACTACTTCGTCCTCGTCCTCAAGAAGGCATTTCAGACTTCTAATGAGATTTTTGAAATACAATTATAAATATGACCTACTCTGTAACACTACAATGTAAAAAGTCTAATGGCTCGTAGTCTTTAATCGTTTACCTGGCCTCCACAGGAGATAGTTCCTCCAGATCAATCAGAGTGGGACTTTGCCAGTGGGAAGTCAATGTTTATATAATGATTGTTGTAGAGCGCTATTCCACGGATAACGCCAAGATAGTAAAAATCCCTATTAGCTTGCATGCCCTGAAAAGACACAAGCATCGTGGCACATGTATGTGATATATGAGAAAGACCACATTAGGAAGAACAAGGAATGTTTGGTGTAAAACTTACATCAGGATTGAACCAAACCAGTGAACTCTCATGGACTTCCAGGACTTTCTTCTCCCATTTCAGAAGAGACTGGGAAAGGAGGGAGAAAAATTCTGCTGATAAACCCCTCATATCTACTCCATTCTCCCCAATGAACGTCACCTGCACAGGAGATTTTCATTAAAATACCATATCAGACATTTCAACTCCGATTTCAATTCTGTAATTCTTTTACCAATGGATTACGAAATGAGTGGGTTTTTTGTCTGTGATTCCCTTTTTATGTGCAACACATTGCCGTTGGCCCTGGGTCTGAAGAGTTGCCACCGCAAGTACTAAGAAGAGTAAAATTATGTTAGCTTTTAAAGGGATAGTCCACCCAAAAATGCAAATTCTGTCAAACTGTTTGGCATATTCTGTTTGGCATATTCATATGGCATATGTATGGCTAAACGACAACATCCCGGACTCCGCCATTCAGCTGCACGGCCTAACCTGCTACCGAGCGGATAGAGATTCATCACTGTCTGGTAAGACTCGCGGGGGTGGCTTGTGTGTGTATATCAACAAAGAATGGTGTAACAATGCTGCGGTAGTGACAAAACACTGTTCATCACTGGTGGAGTTTATGTTTGTGAAGTGTCGACCGTTCTATCTGCCGCGGGAGTTCACGGCCATTGTTATTGTCGCGGTTTACATTCCTCCGTGTGCAAACGCAAAGGACGCGCTTCGCGAGCTGTACAGCGCCATCAGCGAACAACAAACAAATAACCCTGACGGCTTTTTCATCATAGCCGGTGACTTCAACCACGCAAACTTAAAGACAGTTTTGCCAAAGTTCTACCAACATGTGAACTTTGCAACAAGGGGAAACAACACGCTGGACTTTGTTTACACAACAGTTAAGAACGCATACAAAGCCGAACCCCGCCCCCACCTCGGGTACTCAGACCACATCTCTGTTATGCTAATCCCAGCATACAGACCACTTCTCAAACTCACCAAACCGGTTCAAAAGCAGATCACAGTATGGCCAGACAATGCCACCTCAGCACTGCAGGACTGCTTCCAGGACACAGACTGGAACATGTTTAAAGAGGCGGCCACCTACAACAACCACACAGACCTGCAGGAGTACACCGAAACTGTGACTGCTTACATCAAAAAGTGCATAGATGATGTGACAGTCACCAAAACCATCACCACACGTGCCAACCAGAAGCCATGGATGACAGCAGAGGTTCGTGGGCTGCTAAAGACCAGAGATGAAGCATTCAGATCAGGAGATAAAGCAGCCCTCAAAACAGCAAGAACCAATCTGTCTCATGGCATCAAGAAGGCAAAACATCAGTATGCTAAAAAAATCAACAATCACTTCACAGACAGCAGAGACACTCGGACCCTATGGCAAGCCATTCAGACCATCACTGACTACAAGCCCCTGCCACAGGCCAGTGATGATGACACATCTTTACCAGAGGCACTCAACCACTTCTACTCACGATTTGAGATACAGAACGACACACCTGCACAGAAACTACTCACATCTCCAAACGACCAGGTACTCTGTCTCTCTCCAGTCGACGTAAGGAAGACCCTATCCAGGATTAACCCACGAAAGGCTGCGGGCCCTGACAACATACCTGGACGTGTACTGAAAGACTGTGCTGCACAGCTGACGGATGTCCTAACAGACATCTTCAACATCTCGCTGAGCCAGGCAGTCGTCCCCACGTGTCTCAAATCCACCTCCATAATTCCAGTACCAAAGAAGTCACCTGTGTCCTGTCTGAATGACTATCGTCCCATAGCACTGACCCCAATCATGATGAAGTGCTTTGAGAGGTTAGTCATGCAGCACATCAAGTCCAGTCTTCCAAACACGCTGGACCCACTCCAGTTTGCATACCGTCCAAACCGTTCCACGGACGATGCAATATCCACCACTCTCCACCTAGCTCTTACCCATCTGGAACAGAAAGACTCTTATGTAAGAATGCTGTTCATTGACTTCAGCTCAGCATTCAACACAATAATCCCACAACAGCTCATCCACAAACTAAACCTGCTGGGCCTTAACACCTCCCTCTGTAATTGGATCCTGGACTTTTTAACTGCAAGACCTCAGTCAGTCCGTGTCGGCCGCAACACCTCCAGCACTACCACACTGAACACAGGTGCCCCACAAGGCTGTGTGCTCAGCCCGCTGCTCTTCACGCTGCTGACCCACGACTGCACTGCCAAGTCCAGCTCCAACCACATCATCAAGTTTGCTGATGACACAACTGTGGTAGGCCTCATCAGCAACAACGATGAAACGCACTACAGAGAGGAAGTGGCACAGCTGGCTGAATGGTGTGGTGCTAACAACCTGTCCCTCAATGTGGGTAAGACGAAAGAGGTTGTGATGGACTTTAGGAGAAACTCTGTTGACCACCCCCCGCTGACCATCGACGGCTCAACCGTGGAGAGAGTCGGCAGCACTAAATTCCTGGGAGTGCACATCACAGAGGATCTCACCTGGACCACCAACGTCACGTCACTCAACAAGAAGGGACAACAGCGCCTCCACTTTCTCCGCCGGCTGAAAAGGGCAAGTCTCCCTCCACCCATCCTCACCACTTTTTACAGGGGCACCATTGAGAGTGTGCTGACCACCTGCATCACTGTCTGGTATGGGAACTGCAGTGCTGCTGACCGCAAGACCCTACAAAGGACAGTGAACACTGCCGCAAAGATCATTGGTGCCCCTCTCCCCTCCATCCTGGACATTTTCCTTTCACGATGCTCCAACAAGGCCACCAGCATCGTGAAGGACCCCACCCACCCCTCTCACAACCTCTTCCAGCTCCTGCCATCAGGTAGAAGGTACCGGAGCATCAGAGCTCGCTCTGTCAGATTGCTCAACAGCTTTTTTCCCCAGGCTGTGAGAGCTCTTAACTCCAATCCCCCTGTCCCCCTCTGAAACCATGAACACCTCAGCCCTCCCACCCCCCAACTCATTAAAAACTGTTGACAATATTACTAAGTGCAATTCTGGACCAAACCCCTGAATGTGCTACACACAGGTGAGTGGGCTATACAAACCACCTGTAGTAACGCACTCATCCCACTATATGCACACTAGACACTTTCTACAAACACTCCCTGCCACAAAGACTCTTAAGAAAATATATGTCTACTTGAACATTGCACTACAAAATAATACATGTTTACTTGAGCATTGCACTACAAAATCTTTTTGCACTATGCACTGTCTCCCACAAAATCTGCACAATAATGTACAAAATATATATTTTTTCTGCACAATTTCATGTACATATATCTCTTTTGCACAATTTCATGTACAGTATTTATGTAAAGTTTTTTGTACAGTCTCAGTTTGTGTATGTGTGGACAACTAGGTATAGCAGTTATAGTATTTTTAGTATATGTATAGTCAGATAGTTAACTGTTGTATAGCTCTATTGCTTTTCCTATACTTGCATTGTTGTATGTTTATCTTATGTTTAACTAGTATGTAGCACCGTGGTCCTGCGAGACACGACATTTCGTTCCACTATATGTCCACACATGTAGCAGAATGACAATAAAGCTCGACTTGACTTGACTTGACTTGACTGAGTACATCCTTGTGTTTGGCACTCACATGAAACATTCTCCATTTAGATACAGTGTCAGCCACAAAAGGGAACTTGACCAATATGTTAATAGTTCCCTGAAAGAAAAATGCAATGAAGCAATATAAGATTTCTGGTAGTTATTGCTTTATGTAATGCAAATCTATTTGAAATTTATTGATATGTATCATGTCCGAAGTCTTCAATACCCACAAAGTAGTAATCTTTCAATTTTGGCATATCCTGACAAAAATCAGTAATAACTGCAATAACAGATCCTCCAAGGTGGCTTGGAGGGGAGTTTGGACCAGTATTTCTCTGAGAATATAACACACAAAAACTTATACCTAACACCTTTTGAGCATCAAGATCCAGCTGAAGGATTTTGGAGGCCAGAGCTTCAGTGAGTTCAGTTCTTTGTTGTTTCTTGAGACGTCTGATGAGCTCAGGGAGGAGAAGATAAACTCTCAGAGCTTCCACACCAGTTGGATTTGGATTCAGAGATCGCAACACCTGTTCAACCACCTTCACTACCTGAGATACACAAACTATTAACTGCATCTTATTTTTTAAATTGTAATTAAAACGTTTTTATGTTTATAAATGTACACCATTACCTCTGATCTCAAGCTTTTATTCTCTGATAACTTTGCAAAGGATGTTTTAACCAGACCAAAATCTAAACCAATGCTCTTCAGGCGTCTGATAATGATCATCACAACTACAAAAACAGACATTTACATTAATATCTGTAATGGAAGAAGACACAAAAAATGAGAAAATATTAAATAGAACTACGTAATTTTACCTCATTTTGAGAAAACTTCCATTCAGAGAGGCAGCAGAGGAAAACACTGTTTATTTCCCTGTAAATAACAAACTACTTTTAAAAATTCTTTCTGAGTCTATTTATATGCATTGATATATACGATTGCTCAATTATATTATTAGGGTACAACTCTTCTAATTACATAATAGTAAGAATCATAAGATCGAAATTCACTTACTGGATTGGGTAAATAAACATTATATTCATTATTTACTCACTGGTATTTCTTCTATTTAATAGTAAGTTTAAAAAGAAGGACAAATGCATTGTGTCAGAGGTCCTGACACACAGTTCCACTTGCAATTTCCCAGTATTTTAAGAATGACATGGAAATAGTATACATAAACTCTGGATTTATATCAGTATCAGTAAATGGAAACACTCTATGAAACACTCACTGTTTTATTGTTTTCAATGCATCAGTTCCAGACAGCCATCAGTCAATCATTCTGTCATTTAATGTCAAAACCCCTCTGCTTGGATTGGATTTGCCCTTACTTTCAAGTTCCTACAAAATACAAGTAAAACATGAGTAATCACAATGCAGTAATCACAATAATTTGTTAAACTATCAATGAATGAAAACTGTCATGTCCTACTTTGAAAAACAAGGCAAAGGAATGATTCTCCCCAGCGATGCTTTTTTCAGTCTTATATTCATGATTACATTCTGTGTGCAACAAATACTTAGTTTAGATCTTTGAGCATCATCATGAATATAAAAATATTCATAACAAAATACCCTGCTAAAAGATGACGTTTGCTTACCAGTTGGCAGATCCACAGGGAAAGGCACAGACTGTGTGATCATTTCTCCGTTTCCCAGCTGCCCTTGCATCCCACATCCAAATGAGTAGATCAGCTTTGACGATGCGACTGATACAAGCGTGTGATGTCTTTGAAAGGAAGACTTAATAATGAATTTAAACCATACAAAAACTTGTATTTGGGCTAATATTTGTCTTGTGAGGAATTATCAATATTTGTTATGGTACAATGATAGCTAAGTGCATAAAGAAATCTAGTTTTTCTCTGAACACTGATTGCTTACGAACAGTCTTTACCTCCCACATGTGACCTGTGACACTTCAGATCCCCACAGTTCAGCAACCACCCGCGGACGATGTTCATCTCTAAATGATTTGTGCCCAAGCTGACCAGAACCTCCGGATCCAAATGTGAACACTGTGCCGCCCTAATGATACAACTATAAGAGCAGCATCTATTTCAGATATTGTTACTTTACCATACACTGGCAAGACATCTCATAATTCATATCATTTAAAAATAGTACAGTTAGGTCCATATATATTTGGACAATTTTCATAATTTCGGTTCTGTATGCCACCAGAATAGAATTAAAATGAAACAATCAATATGAAAATGTAGTGCAGACTTTAAGCTTTAATTCAAAGGGTTGAACAAAAATATAACATAAATTCTTAGGAATTACAACCATTTTTATACACAGCCCCCCATTTTCAGGGGCTTAAATGTAATTGGACAAATAAATATATTCATAAATAAAATGTTAATTTTTTATATTTTGTTGAGAATCCTGTGCAGGCAATGACTGCCTTAAGTCTGGAACTCAAGGACATCACCAGAGACTGGGTTTCCTCCTTTGTGATGCTTTACTGCAGCTGACTTTGGTTGTTGTTTGTTTGTGGGTCTTTCTGCCTTTAGTTTTAATAATAATAATAATAATAAAAATAATGCATTTTATTTAAGGGCCCATTTCAAAACACCCAAGGTCACCTCACAAGCAAGCAAAGATAAAATATAAAAATACAAATCACTACACAAGACAAAAACACACTACAAACACTCGGCATATACATAAAACATATAAAAAAGCCTGTATAAAAAGATATGTCTAAAGACGCGTTTTAAAAGTCAGCAGGCAATCACTGTTGCGAATATCAAGGGGAAGGGAGTTCCATAGGTGGGGGGGTTTGTCTTCAGCAAGTGAAATGCATGCTCAATCAGGCTGAGATCAGGAGATTGACTTGGCCATTGCAGAATATTCTACTTTTTTACCTTCAAAAACTCCTGGGTTGATTTTGCTGTATATTTTTTGTCATTTCCATTTGTACTACGAAGCGCCGTCCAATCAGCTTTGCTCCATTTGACTGAATCTGGGCAGACAGTATATCCCAATACATTTCAGAATTCATCTGGCTGCTTCTGTACACCAGTAACCCAGTGCCACTGGAAGCCATGCAGCTCATGCCATCACACTGCTCCATCGTGTTTCACAGATGATGTATGCATGATGTATGCATGATGATGATGTTGTATGCTTTGGATCACGAGCTGTTGGAAGCCTTCTTCATACTTTTTTCTTAAAATCATTCTGGTACAGGTTGATATTAATTTCATCCATCCAAAGAATGCTTTTCCAGAAGTGGTCTGGCTTTTTTAGCTGTTTTTTAGCGAAGTCTAATCTGGCTTTGTTTGCACCTTGTGGTGAACCTTCTGTATTTGCTCTCTGAAGTCTTCTCTTGATTGTAGACTTTGACAGTGACACACCTACCTCCTGGAGAGTGTTCTTCACTTGGCTGGAAAGGGTTTTCATTATCATGGAGAGAATCCTCCAGTCATCCACCACTGTTGTCCTCCGTGGACATCCAGGCCTTTTTATGTTGCTGAGCTCACCAGTTTGTTTTTTTGTTTTTTTCTCAGAAGGTACCAAACTGTTGATTTGGCCACTCCTAATGTTCCTGCTGTCTCTCTGATGGATTTATTTTGTTTTTGAAGCCTAACAATTGTCTGTTTCACCTGCATGGAGAGCTCCTTTGACCGCATGATGTGGGTCAACAGCAACAGCTTCCAAATGCAAATGGCACACTTCAGACCTTTTACCTGCTTAATTGATGTAGAAATAACGAAGGAATAGCCCACATCTGTCCATGACACAGATTTTGAGTTAACTGTCCAATTTATGGTCCTTATGGTCCAATTTATGGTCCTGGACTTATGGTCCCTTGAAAAGGGGGGAGGTACATATTAAAGAGCTGTAATACCTTTCCTCTAATTTTGATGTGAATACTCTCAAATTAAAGATCAGAGTGTGCACTTTAATCCTATATTCATATAACTGCAACTATATGAATATGTTTGGTCAGCAACTAAAATAATAAAAAATTGTGCGTGTGTCCAAAAATATATGGACTTAACTGTATGTAATGATAATAATAATAAAATAAATAATAATTATAATAATAATTATTATTATTATTATTATAAAATAATGATACTATACCTTTGATAAATTGGCAGTGTGTTCCTCTCCACATGAGATGGACACAGTTTTCTTCAATTGAAGACTATTTATAATTGTTGGGATATGTGTCTTTGGTGACAAGAATTGTGAATTGAATTCATCACTTCCAAATGCACCATTTTCATGCTTTGATATAGATTTGACACAATTTAGTACCTTTACATGTATTTTCATACTGTTACATGGATCACAAAAAGAGGTGTTTGGCAAAATGTAATGGACTGAAAACTCACTACAGTCTCCATTATTCATCTGTTTTTCATACAGAAAAAGTGGATGGTGAAGCTTGTAATTATGTATAAGTTCTGCATAAGTCCTGTATTTTTAGAACGCGAAATCATTGTAATTATTTTTCATTCTAACTTATAACTGATACAAATCGACCTATAGGAGGGTATGTAAGTTTTTTTAACAAATTGAAATGGCCAATGAAGAAAATAATAAAAATCAGATGTACTCTTTTTCAAAAAGAAGAATTTCTGCTGTTTCATGCGAATGTTTCTGTGCTTCATTACTTTTCTGAGGCTGTCCAGCCACCTCAATGAGGGAAAAGTGCTGGGAGGACATTAGTAGTAACAGTGTGACAAGAAACACCTGCTGATAATTGGCTCAAACCTGTTAACCAAACAGATTATGAAGGAGCGCCAACAGTGTTTACTAAAACATGTATTTTTATTTAAGCAATTAAATATGTTTGAAGAAAGAATAAATAACAGGTTATAAGTTGACATACCAGAATATCCACATATTAATGCATTATATTATATAATATAAAAATTACAAAGTGCTTTAGTTAAGTTATTCTGCCAGCTGTAAATCATAAACAATGAAAGGTCATTATTTTTACGCTATATATAAAATAGAATATGTATAGCTCTCATATTGTGTTTATTTAGCCTACAAATATTTACAGGTTTTTATGACAACTATAAATTTACAAAAATAATGTGACAATATTAAGCAAAACAGTAACATCTATACTGCAAATCTATGACTGAAAGAAGCTCAGGCAAAACTGATTAACAGTTCATGTAACATTTAAAACTAATAAGATACAAAGCTTAGCAACATATGCTTGACTGCATATATTTTGGGGTTTGGAACTTCGAGGGAAGTTCACTCTCGTCCAAAGACCTCACAAAAGCTGATTGCGTGTATAAGCTTGTTGCGAAGTGTGTTGATATCACTGTATTTGGGAAGAATTAATCTGCCAAAACAGGTCTGGGCCTCTGGCAGTCGGTCTTCTGCATCAGGACAGTCTGACAGTAAAATCTTCAGAGAGCGCTTTGAGAAACCTCCCACAGGTACACGGTCCGTCCCATACAGGAAAACTAGAGAAAAATAAATGAAATGTGAAGATGTGAAGGAATAACAATGATATTCCCTAAATGTGCATGTGACGTAGATGCTTCAGGATGCTCATATGTTAAAAGGTTACTCTACCCCAAAATGAAAATTTTGTCATTAATCACTTACCCCCATGTCGTTCCAAACCCGTAAAAGCTTCGTTTGTCTTCGGAACACAATTTCAGATATTTTGGATGAAAACCGTGAGGCTTGTGACTGTCCCATTGACTGCCAAGTAAATTACACTGTCAAGGCCCAGAAAAGTGTGAAAAGCATCGTCAAAATAGTTAATTTGCCATCATTCGTTTCCTCTGGTTCAGCGTAGCGCCATTTTGGAGAATATCTGCTGGACGCAAGCAGCGTACACTCTTCTGTGTCAGCCGCGCCACGAGGATACGTCTTCTACGTTTGTTTACGCTTTGATTTGAATAAAAACAGCATATTCGGTATGCGGCTGACACAGAAGAGTGTACACTGCTTGCGTCCTGCAGATATTCTCCAAAATGGCGCTACACTGAACCAGAGGAGACGAATTATTGAATAAAGTCGTTGTTTTGTTTTCTTTGCACAGAAAAAGTGTTCTCGTCACTTCATTAAATTTAGATTGAACCACTGACGCCAGATGGATTATTTTGACGATGCTTTTCATACTTTTCTGGGCCTTGACAGTGTTATTTACTTGGCAGTCAATGGGACAATCACAAGCCCCCCAGTTTTCATCCAAAATATCATAAATTGTGTTCTGAAGACGATCGAAGCTTTTACAGTTTGGAACAATATGGGGGTAAGTGATTAATGACGAAGCTTTCACAGTTTGGAACGACATGGGGGTAAGTGATTAATGACAAAATTTTCATTTTGGGGTGGAGTAACCCTTTAAAGCCAACACTTACTCAGAAATTTCCTCTTGTTCTCTTCAGAGAGCTCAAAGAAAACAGTCCAGAAGTTCTTGATGAGCTCATCAGAGGCAGAGCGCTTTTCATAGGAAGCACACTGAAGAAGAAACAGAAAAACTCAGGTACTGTGAGATATTTAAAATGTAAAAAATTGGCAAGTCTCTTGAACATGTTTACCTGCTGAAGCTCCTTCCACTCGTATTTAGGGGAGCCGTGGAGAAGCTCCTGGAGTTCCTCAGGGTGAAACATGCTCCAGAAATCGAACGGGCAGCCCTTAAAGAAACCTTCTGAAAAATGCTCGAACTGACTTTTTACTGACTTGTTGAAAACGAAGTCGACATACAAATCCACATATTTCTGTCTGCAAAAAACACAGTGTTCTTACTTTGCAATAAAACATAAGGAAATACAGTACTGCCAAAACAGGGAACATATACAACATCTATAGGCTAAATTCTCTGTTTTATGTTGTCTTTTCATGTAATATCCATTCAGATGTAATGCATAATTCATTAAAGTATTTTACAGTTTTTCTCAGTCACTTTGGTACATTTCTTGAATCAATTTTAATATCGGCTAACCAATTTGTACGAACAGCACAACACAATGGATTACTTGCAAAAGCCTGTAGCAATTCATCAATTCAGAACACATTTACAAAAAAGTATAATAGAAATGTATGAAAAATATGCTTGACAGATTATGACAACTAGCTTAACCATTTTGCATTGAAAGGCTTAAGCAATGAACTATAATGCCTAGATGTTTTGGGAGTAAGACTATTCAATGAAGAACCAGTATAATATATTTTGATCAACATATAAACAACTGTAGGAAACAGCAGACAATTGTACATAATCAATTGCATGAACATACAAAATCATTCACAACGATTTTGAAGAATGAGAAATTGCTTTTGATGTGCATAAGTGACTACATGATGTAGAGGTTGAACTAGCAGTTTGGAGAAGTTCAATTCTGATCTGAGAAATGTACCAAAGTGATTTAGTAAAACTGTATAACATCACAAGGACATATAGAAAAGGAATGTTTTATCAAGACAAGCTTGATTGAAAGATTGAAAGATATTTTGAAGAGTTTGAAGAGTTGAGATAGACAGACAGACGTCTGACAGACAGATAGACAGATAGATAGACAGATAGATAGATAGATAGATAGATAGATAGATAGATAGATAGATAGATAGACAGACAGACAGACAGACAGACAGCTAATTACACAAGTAGAGCAAACAGTTTCTACCTATTAACTTTGGTCACTGGAATCAGATTTCCATTTGGAATGAGCTCTTGCCCTTTGACCTGAAGGAGGTAAATAACAGCACAAATGTAAGTTTTACAATAACAGTTGTGTACAATTATATAAATGAACAATAGAAACTGTATTACCGTGAAATCCAAAAAGAGCGTATCCACTACCTCGTCCTCGTCCTCCTCGAGAAGGCATTTCAGACTTCTAATGTAGGATTTTTGAAATACAATTATAAATATGACCTGCTCTGTAACACTACAATGTAAAAAGTCTAATGGCTCGTAGTCTTTAATTGTTTACCTGGCCTCCACAGGAGATAGTTCCTCCAGATCATTCAGAGTGGGACTCTGCTGGAGGAGTTTTTTGAACAAGGCCAGTGGGAAGTCAATGTTTATATGATGATTGTTGTAGAGCGCCATTCCATAGATAACACCAAGATAGTAAAAATCATCTTGCATGTTCTGAAAAAAACACAAGAATCATAGCACATACTGATAAATAGGGGAAACCAGGAAGAATGAGGAATGTTTGGTGAACTTACATCAGGATTGAACCAAACCAGTGAACTCTCATGGACTTCCAGGACCTTCTTCTCCCATTTCAGAAGAGACTGGGAAAGGAGGGAGAAGAATTCTGCCGATAAACCCCTTATATCTACTCCATTCTCCCCAATGAACGTCACCTGCAGAGGAGATATTTTTACCCCCCAAAAAAGTTTCATAAAACGAGGCCTTACAGTATGGTAAAATGGCATATCAGATATTTCAAATAGTCAACTAGTGCTATTCCATTTACCTCCAATCGATGGAAAAATGAGTGGATGTTTTGTCTGAGATACTCAAGTGTGTCCGTCAACAATGATTCCCTGTTTATACGCAACATGTTGGTATTGTCCTTAAGTATGAATAAGTCTGGAATGCTCTGTATCCTTTCAGCCCGCAGGTACTTAAAAAAGTACAATAATGTTAGCTGGATATTTGCATAAAATGATTCACAGGGAGTTTACACGACACTGTTTTCTAAAACTAAAAATGGAAGAAAAAAAATTGGGGTTTTCAACAGCATTTTGGGGTTCTGAAAACAAACTTTTGAGAACATGTTGCAAGTTTTTGAAAACAATATCTCCGTTTAAACTACAAAAACGTGAAATTGTGTATTCTGTGATCAGTCTATATGTGCGCAGGTGCATAGTGTTTCTTTACAAAGTGACATTGCTCAGATCTGTGTGAATGAAGATTGTTTTGCCAATGTTGCTGTCTGTATGCAAAGCTTTTCAAAAACTCCATGGAAAAACTTCTCCGTTTTTAGTACATCATTGTCGTGTAAACATACCCTCAGTTTAGCATGGCATATGTCACTTACACAACACATTCTCCATTTAGATGCAGTATCAGCTGCAAAAGGGAACTTGAATAATATTTTAATAGTTCTCTGAAAGAAAGATGCACGGGAGAAATATAGTTATTGAACAAAAAACAGAAAAAGTTCATGCAAATATTCACATGTATCATATTAGAAGCCTTCAATACCCACAATGTAGTAACTTTTGAAAACTATATCAGAGAAATCAATGCACTCTTCCAGGTATTCCAAGGTGGCTTGCAGCTATTGATGTAGAAAAAGAGAATTTTCTTGTATTTAAGTATTCCTCAAAGAAAAAACATTCTGTGCAGCAGAATTCACTATTGGTTTTGTTCTTACCGTATCTAGTAGATCATTGATCTCATGAATGATGAAATCCCTGTTTGGGATGTCTCTGTTGGCACTGCAGCAGACCTTCACAATAAAGTATAAGCAACTATTATACAATGATAGATTAAATTACATCTTTGATTCAGTGTTTAAAAAAGGCACCTGATAGATAATCTGAAGGATCTTCAAAAACTTCTCCAAGTGTTGTATATCCTCCTGATTCATTTTACCACGAGAAATCTGGCCAATCAGCTCAGCAGATGCTTTACGAAATAACTTCACCAAGCTTTTAAGCCAATCATCAGGGAGTTTGGACCAGTACTTCTCTGAGATTATAACATAAAAATACTTAGACAAATGCAACAAGGCCAAAAACACAAAGGCTGAAAAGGTCTTCAGCTTTACCTAACACCCTCTGAATAGCAGGATTCAGCTCATGAATTTTGGAGGCCAGAGCTTCAGTGAGTTCAGTTCTTTGTTGTTTCTGGAGACGTCTGATGAGCTCAGGGAGGAGAATGTAAAGTCTCAGCGATTCCTCACCAACTGGATTTGGATTCAGAGAACGCAGCATCTGCTGAACCACCTTCACTACCTGTGATACACAAATTAAAGGAATTTCAGGTTGTATACAGTTTAGTTCTCTCAGTTTGTGAAAGTAAACAAAAAAGTAAATAGACACCACACAGAAGACCACTTTCAGCACCTTTAAGTTGTATTAAATGTGCATCTTTTAATGTTAAACAAACTGAATATTTTGAATTTATTATTACCTTTGATATCACCTTTTCATTCCCTAATAACTTTGAAAAAGCTTTTTCAGCCAGCTCAAAATCCTGTTCATCATGACTGCAAAAACAAAAAAATGTACGTAAATATTTGTGATGCTTTCAGCAGATTCGTTTTGGCTTCAAAAATTGCTAGACATATCTACTTCTGAGTTACCTTGCTTTGAGAAA
Source organism: Spinibarbus caldwelli (assembly GCA_039654775.1). Classification (NCBI taxonomy): domain Eukaryota; kingdom Metazoa; phylum Chordata; class Actinopteri; order Cypriniformes; family Cyprinidae; genus Spinibarbus; species Spinibarbus caldwelli. The sequence goes on from CM077224.1 coordinate 33,736,430, forward strand.
ACTTCCATTCAAACAGGCAGCAGAGGAGAACACTTTTGTTATTTCCCTGTAAATATAGTCCATATATAAATTACAGCCCACAACATTAAATACTAGTGAGACTTCTAACATACTCTACTTATAAGTCTATTTGCTGAATCCTTCAGCAAAACTCAGGCAAGAACTGACAAACACTTTGACGATATTTTTTTTTAAGGGTGATGTGGACATAAATGAAAACTCTGTCTATAGAAGCACTCACCTCTTTATCGCTAGCCATGAGTCTCTTTCAGACACCCAGCGGTCAATCATACTCTCATTTAATGTCACAACCCTTCTACGAGGAATGGGCTTAGACTTTGCAGACTCATTCCCAAGTTCCTACAAAAAAGCAAAAATATAATCACAGTAATCACAGTGCAGCAATAATTTAAATTATGAATGAAAACTGCCATGTCTTACTTTGAAAAACAAGGCAAAGGAATGATTCTCCCCAGCAACGAGTTTTTCAATTGTATATTCATGATTACATTCTGTGTGCAACAAATACTTAAATTAGATCTCTGAGCATCATTATGAATATAAAAATATTCATAATAAAACAAACTATCGCTATTAAATGATTTTTAATTACTAGTTGACAGATCCACAGGGTAAGGCACAGACTTCTTTATCATTTTGTCATTTCCCAGCTTCCCTTGGATCCAACATCCAAATGAGTAGATCAGCTTTGATGATGTGATTGATACAAGCGTGTGATATCTTTATGCAAGAAATAATCAAAAGCCTAATTACTGAGCAGAACTCAACATGTTAAACATGTGAGGAATTATGCATGAGAGCTAAAGACGTAGCACAGTGCATAAAAAACTCTACTATTGCTCTGAGATGGTGATTGCTAATAAAGCTTATGAACAGTTGTTACCTCCCACATGTGACCTGTGACACTTCAGATCCCCACAGTTCAGCAACCACCCGCGGATGACGTTCATCTCTAAATGATTTGTGCCCAAGCTGACCAGAACCTCCGGATCCAAATGTGAACACTGTGCCGCCCTGAAACATAAACCATTACACTTTCTGTCCAGTTTGTTGTATGCTAAATATGGTATACATAAAATATTACAAAATAACACCTTTGACAAAGTGGCAGTGTGTTCCCCTCCACATGAGATGGACACAGTTTTCTTCCGGTTCAGACTATTTACAACCGTTGGGATGTGTCTGTCTGTGGTAGTAAAACAGTACATTCATCACTTCCAAATACATCATATTCATGCCTTGTTTGACACAGTATTGCACAGATTTAGAACATTTATGTGTACTTTCATACTGTTACTAATTTAGCTTTTACATGATGAATCAGACCTGTAGTGTCTCCGAGGCCCAGCTGTCCAGCAGAGTTCTTTCCCCATCCAAACACGACTCCAGAGAGAGACAACACAAAGCTGTGGTCTCCTCCAGCGCTGATCTGAGCCAGCGGGATCCCAGTCAGACTCTGAACATGTTGAGCAGACGGAGAGCCGGGATGATCTTTCCTCAAACCCAGCTGACCATGAGAGTTCTCACCCCATACGAACACCTGACCATCTGAAAGACCAACAGCTCTGAACAGCTACACTCAAATCTCAATCAGTTCATGTCAATCATAAGATAAGCAAAATGGCAGATGTTAGATGGAATAGTTGTTAATACCATTAGTTAGTGCAATTGAATGATGGTCTCCACATGTGATCTGAATCACCTGCCTGTTATCCAGACCTTTGAGAGGTCTAAAGAGACAAAAAAATTTTTTTTAAAAAAAGTCATATTTATTTGTTTTAATTTATGGTCATTTATGCTGCCTGTTATGTCTCCATAAACAAACCTGCACACAGTAGATTTGTCCATAATGACAACATTTCCTCCATAAGCAAGAAGAACTGCACCATCTCCTCCACAGACAATCAGTCTGATTTTGTTCTTCTTCAGCTGTAGTTCCTCTGTAGTAAATAAATTATTTTCACCAGTTCAACTTCTCTTCATACTATAAAATAAACACACCTTCAATTATGATGCCATTAATAAACATACAGTATCAGTAGATCATACGGAAGAGGCCATTACGCATTATTTTTCTATCTTGTTTTCTCGTTATCACGACATAATTTTCTCGTGATCTCGACATAACGAAAGGGTTTATTTATTTATTTTTTTTATTTAATACAATGATTGATTTTTAAAACAATGCGTCGTGAGTCTACTGTTGCTATAGTAACGAACGTAACTCTGACGCGCATCTGATCGACAGATTGCTCTTTTATACTGTATGTTATGGATATTTCAGCAACTTCGCTTCGCGTAGTACTAATAAAATCTACAATAAACAAATATAGGCTAATTAATCACTGTTGATTTTTCTCCAGAGTATGCTAAACATTTTGGTTGTGTAATTAACATGTTTAAATCTTTAAATCTTTTTATACAGTCTATGGTTTAAATGGTCTAACATCAGAGCATTGAACACCGAAAGCGCAGGTGCGCCTTCAGAAGAATGCAGAGAGTTATTCTAAAGTAGAGCTGCTTGGATTCAACTCACTTTGTTTCCTCATTCGTTTTGAAATAAAATTATATATAATTTGTTTGTGATTTTTATTAGTCATGTAGGATGTGTTGTGAATAATATGTGCCTTACAAGCTTGGGATGCTGTTTGAAAAGAGTGTTTATTTGTGTGTGTGTGTGTGTGTGTGTGCGTGTGTGTGTGCGTGTGTGTGTGTGTGTGTGTGAGATTTCCTACAAAGAAATGTAGAAAATATTACAACACTGTATAACCTCGCTTAACTAAATTAGCTTATCCACATTTTTACATATACCCAGCAGGCACCAGACGTCTATGTAACGTCAGGTTGACGTTGGACATGACGTCGGACAGACGTTGTATTTTGGTTGAAAATGAAAATCGGGTTGACGTCAATATTTGACGTCAATTTGACGTTGACTTAATGTTGGATTTTGGTTGCACAACCTAAAAACAACAAAATCTCAACGTCATCTGGCGTCGGTATTGGACATCAATTTAACATTGACATTAGACGTTGAATTTACGTTGAATTTTGGTCACCCGACGTCGCAACCGAAATTTAACCAAATATCAACGTCTTATGACGTTGTGTGCCTGTTTTGTGCCTGCTGGGTATAAATCACATTTCTTATCAATATATATTTATTAACAATAAAGATTAAAAATAAGGACAAAGATGCATATTACAAATTGTAGCGCGTTCTACAAACACATTATCCCCACTTAACTAACAATCGTGTACTTCAAAGATGCACAAATAAAGATATAAAGAAAAGAAATAAAGAAAAGCCTATAGGTATTAGGTTGCAAACAGAATACTATCCAGTGACCTCAACATTGGTTTTAATAAGCAATAAGTTCACTGAATGTTATTGTGGTAGTGAAACGATCGTGCAACAGTAGGAACGTAACGATAACAGATACACTTTCAAGCAAAAATAATCATTCCTATTCAAGCATTTAATATTTATAAGTTAATTAAATGTCAGTAATGAACTGCACAAATCATAGCAATCACGGAGAGGTCCTTACTCTGTCCCAAACATTTACAGTAAGGCTACAGTATACAGGTCCCAATCATTACTTCTACACTGCCACCTGTTGACGCAGTTGTGTAACTTAGAAAGCAACTTCTGTTATGTCGAGATAACGAGAAAAATAAGTCGTGATCACGAGAAAACAACATTTGTTATGTCGAGATAACGAGAAAAATAAGTCGTGATCACGAGAAAACAAGACGAAAAAAAAAAAACAATACATGGGCTTTTAGAACTTCCGTAAATCATGTTCTCTCAAATATAAATATATGGCATTTATCTTAAGTTTATAACTTTCAATTATGACATAATGTGTCATTAGTGTATCATACTTAGTTTTCCATCATGATTGTAATCTTCACTGCGCAATCTCAGGACCGACACCTTCCCATCCCGGATGAATCCAGCAAAACTCCTTCCAGATGACAGGTCCTGAACTGCTGTTTTCGGACACACAGATCATAATCCACATTTGCCATGTGTGACTTGGTCAGGCTTTACCAACCCCAAACCCTCTCTGACCTGCGCTCCCCAAAAACACAACATGATGCTCACAGCTGATGCACGAGACGATCAGACTCCAGAAGAGTCTCTCTCTGCAGTGCATCCCGGACTGACAAACACACTCATGTTAAACTGAAAGCAAACACGAAAGTTAAACAGGAAAGGTTAGTTTCAGGCTAAACGATACTTATTCGACTTCCCACAAAATGAAAGTATTGAATCTTATCGTCTATATTTGTTGTTTTTAACACCGAGTGAAAGAAAAAATGTTTTAAATGTGGTCAACCTGTCCACAATGACTTTAAGGCCTGGTTTCACAGACAGGGCTTAGACTAAACCAGGATTAGACCATAGTTAAATTAGGACATTTAAGTAATTTTTTATAAACGTGCTTAGAAAAAAAAAAACATTACTGGGGTGCATCTTGAGACAAAACAAAGGCACTGATATATTTTAAGATCAGTCAGTGTAAGTTTCTTTCAGTTGAAACAGCTCAGACTTACATTTTAGTCTAGGACTAGGCTTAAGCCTTGTCTGTGAAACCAGGGGTAAGTTTTTCCACAGACCATAAAGGTGATGTTAGGTAAAATACCAGGGAATGAAAACTCAGAAGTCACAATTCACATTCATGTTTTCCATTCAAAAACGTGAATGGTGACATAACATGACATCCCTCTTCAAGCTTTTTATGCCAGTAGTTCTCTGCATGATTAAATTTAGATAAATATTTAGTCGCTATGAAACATTTTATAAAGGCATGTAAAACATAATATCCACAAGCTTAGAGCGCTGAGTTTAGAACGCCTACTACTACAGTTTCGCTTAACTCATTGGTTTAGATCCATGTCAATCACATTAGTCTGGCCAATCAACTGATTGAACCCCACCGACGAAACGGAGGGATCTGATTGGCTCAAATGTATTTTCCTTCGTAGGCGGTTGATGTGCAGCTAAAAAAAAAACCGACGCTGAGAAGAAATGACCTACTGTACGATATTACATATATGTTAACCCGTTAAGTTAAACAAATACATACCAGATATCATTTTTATCATACAATTTAAAGGTAAGTAGGAAATAAAAGACCATAACGAATACAATATTCGCGTTTTGCTGATGCGAAATCAGTTTGCTAGCAGCTCCGAAAGGCACAGCTCGAGGATTCATCTCCATTTTGCTTGTCACGATGAATGTTTACGTTCAATAATCCGCTTAGTGTATAATTTATATCTGTTTCAGCTATTTTGCGTTAGCATTTTTGTTTAAAACTTGAATAAAGACTGGTTTGAAGGTTTTGCTAGCATGTTGTTATATAAGCGGAGTGTTGCGTCATGTTTATTTACCCTCTATTCATATTTAACTTGTTGATTCTTCGTCCATGTATCTATAATGTGGTTATTCCCATTAGAAATGACCGTATTGATGTTGTTTTTGCAGGTTATGTGTTTATAATATATGAATTGTAGTATGAATTAAATAGGGGGTGGGGCTCTGTCGTGTATAATGTGTTACTGAATGCCTCCATTGGGACAGGCAGTTAACACACTGTTTAGTGTTTAAGCAAAGGCTTCTTATAACCTAAGCAGCATTTTTAGGCGTGTATTATATACATATGTCTTATGTTTTTAATCAGTGACTTCAGTGGGAGGGGCTGTAAGCATATTATTAGTGTTCAAACAAAGGCTGTGTTTTAAAAACCAGTGAGCTGACTACCTTAATAGCTATTTTTGGAATTCATAGGTGACTAAAATGTGCTGTCTGTGTAGGCATCTCACTACGTTTTGAGACACCTGAAAGCTACGTGCTTCATGTTGCATAGTATGTACACTCTAGGGAATAACAAGCCTCGGGGCAAGTCATTCATTTGTTCTTTTCCTTGTTTTTCAGAGAACTCCTGGTCAAGACTGAATATTTACAGAGACCAGTGTACCCACGTTCTGCACTGATTTTTGAAGTAAATTTAAAGGCCATTTGTTTCAGACTCTTCTTGCCTGTTCAGAAAGTGTGGTACCCTGCCACTGAGTATGTCAGTGGCTCTTCTCGTGCGATATGCCACGCTCAGCGGGTCCCGTGTTTGCTGCAGGGCTGCCCTCGGCCTAACCGGCATCTACCAAGAAGACCCGAAACGGGCTCTACACACGCCATCATCTCCTCGCTGCAGCAGCTCTCGCTTTGATCCAGACAGCAGTGGCCGTCCGACTACCTGGGACTCCTTTGGGATCTGGGACAACCGCATTGATGAGCCCATCTTGCTTCCGTCAAGCATCCGATATGGTAAACTCATTCCCAAAGTTAGCCTGTCTAAGGTGGGCTGTGCATCGCAGATTGGCCAGCGGAAGGTGAACGAAGACCGCTATCAGCTATCGCAGATGACGGACAACATCATGTACTTTGCAGTGTTTGATGGGCACGGAGGTGCAGAGGCTGCTGAATTCTGCCACAGAAACATGGAGAAGCATATTAAGTAAGGATCAGTGGTATAGTTCATTAATAAATCTCCATCACCTGTTTTCAAATGGAGCGGCATTTAATACACAGAGCCGTAGTTTACTGACAAGCTACGCAATATCACGTTCAATATCGCAGGTGATTCATCTGCGATTCTGAACATGAATTGCGTAGCTTGTCAGTGAACTATGGCTCTGTGTATTAAATGCCGCTCCAATTGAAAACAGGTGATGGAGATTTATTAATAATCACAGAACCGAGATGCGCATGACAGTCGCATGCAATATATTGTGCAGCCCTAGAAATAATTGACTTAAAACCATTTTTAGCTGGTGAAAATACTAGTGTTCTAATCATTTTGGCCACCACTGTAAAAATAAAAATTTGCTGAGATTTTACTCTCCCTTAGGCCATTCAAGATGTAGATGAGTTTTTCTAAATTCAGCATTACATCATTTGCTCACCAATGGATCCTCTGCAGTGAATGGGTACCGTCAGAGCGAGAGTTGAAACGGCTGATAAAAACATTACAACAATCCACATGACTCCAGTTCATCAGTTAATGTCTTGTGAAATGAAAAGCTCCATGCCAAAAAGTGAATGGTGAAACAAATCCATTTTCATCTCACATCAAAACTCACCAGTATATTTCTCTCCTGATTCAGATGAGAAAATTTTCCTCTGGATAAAGCAATATTATTAATATTTTAATTAAAAATGTCTTGATGTAAACACACAGATTTTCACTTCACAAGATGTTGATGGACTGGAGTGGTGTGGATTATTGTGATGTTTTTATCAGCTGTTTGGACTCTCATTCTGACGGCACCCATTCACTGCAGAGGCTCCATTGGTGAGCAAGCGATGTAATGCTACATTTCTCCAAAACTGTTTAGATGAAGAAACAAACTCTACATCTTGGATGGCCTGAGAGTGAGTAAATTTTCATCAAGTTTAATTTTTGGGTGAAATATTTAATTATTGTGCTTGTATTTTATTTTTATATCTCTATTTTCTTATTTTGTCAAGAATATGCAAGAAGTCCCATATACAACAAATGCTCATGATTTTACTCACATAGAGCTCTGTTGTGATGCAAGCTCTGTATTTACTGACATAAGACTAGTTCTTGTAATTCCTATAAGAGGACTGAGTTTCTAAACCTGTTTAAACCATTATGGGCTTCTGAATCAGGGCATGTGGTGTTTCAGAATAACTAACTGTTTATATTGAATATTTATTTGTGTTTCAGAGACATAGCAGAGGAGGAGGATAACTTGGAATTAGTTTTAACCAAAGCATTTCTTGAGGTGGACAAAGCGTTAGCAAGGCATCTTCACTTTAGTGCAGATGGTAGGTCCTATTTTACAGATTTTTTTAAGCATGCTTAGTCTCTCAGCTTCTGTTTTAGAGTCTTAAATAAGTATTGCTTTGATGCATCAGGTAAACATGTAACAGAGCCAAATGGACATTTATGAACAGAACATGACAAGGCAGACTAAATAAATGATTTTGACAATGATCCCTAATACAGAGCATGAAGTTGTGATTCTTGTTGTGATTATTCACAGATTTCTCTTTGGCTCTGTAAAATGCATCCATCCCAACATAGATAGCACTTACATGCATGTGTATACTAGGGGTGGGTTAAAAAAAATGATTCCACAATGCATCAGTATTCTTACAATGCAAATAATTAGCAAACATTTTATTATATAAAATAAATACATAAATAGCAGATATTTATATATTTATTTTTTAACGTCATGTGTCAGTTTTATCATGTAAATATAGGGAACTGTCCTTTATAGTTGCTGTTTTTATAAAAATATCCTAAATGATTTTCCTAAAATATTTGCTAAACAAAACTGACATGATACAACAAGTGTGTTATCAAAATTAATATCTTAGTGAAAATGTTTGCTCCTTTACTCTGCTTGTGTCTGAACAGTTGACATAACTAGTTGGATATCTGCACTGTGGCATGCAGAACCTTTATCAGTTGATAATAGAAATTAGCTGGTTTTATTTTCTTTGTTTTCTTTCTATTTGTATTTTAGGGCTGAAAAATTAAGTTAAACTTCTAAGTTATTACACTCATTTATTCCATTTCTGTTCATCTTAACAGAGATTTAGCCTATAAACCTTGATATAGTAAAGATTTGCATCTAATGGTGTTGCTGAAAAAATTGATGCATCAGGAATTATAGCATCATCTTGAATTGAAAGAGTATGAAAGATGACCTTTGACTCCCACCTTTAGTATATAATATTAACGCATAGTTAAATTTTTTTTTATTTTTTTAGATTCATCTTTGTTGATAAGGATATTAAATGCTGTTGTGATAGAATAAATACAGTTATGCTAGGTCCATCATATTCATGTAGTGTGCGGTCCACTAGTGTGGCCTGCTGCGTGACATGTCCAATCTTGCCCTGTGTGTGTGCGTGTTATATTTACAACAGCCGCGGACCCAGCTTACCCCTATAAGAGCTGCAGCTCTGCGGTACCTTTATGGAGGCCGGAGGGTTAGATTGCTCCAGCGGGTCCTTTCGTGGACTTTTGGAAGGTTCCTGACCTTTCTCTCTTTCTTTCCTTTCTGTCTTTCTCTTTATCTCTCTTTACTGTGCTCTGCCTTCTTCACATGTGTTGGTTGCTGGAAAATGATTGATTAGTTGTTGTGTTCAAAGCTTGTTTTTTTGTGTATGGATAACACTAGTTTTATTTGATGTCAGAGAAAAACACATTTAGAATATTTACTGTGGGAGTCATTTTCAGTGAAGAAATGCTATTTGCTAAAAGAGATGTACCTCTTAAAATTAATTGCTTTTATGCTTTTTAATGCTTTTTTTCTATGCTAAGCATAATGTTTTGCCTAAACAATGGTGTTTACTTTTCTAATGCGCGTCCTATGTGCCTTAGCTAGTCAAAAAGGCACAATGCTACCTGCTTGCCTTGACCAATCCAGTACATCAGTTCTTTTGGAAACTCCCTTTTCTTGTTTCAGTTTACAATAGTTTTTATCAGATGCTTGAATACCAAAGCAATGTGTACCTATCTCATAAATATGCACAGTATTGTGTAGTATAGTGCACTAGTATTACATGCAAATCTAAGAACAGGACTAAGAGTAAATAGTTTGTGTGTGATTGTGCTTTGTAAACTCTGTATTTCATGTTATACTGTTTCTGTGACCTTCAACGCTTCACAAACTAACCATTCTGCCTCGTTCTCTGGTGTGTTTCAGCCTCTCTGTTGAGTGCAGGGACCACGGCCACTGTGGCCCTGCTGAGAGACGGGATTGAGCTGGTGGTGGGCAGCGTGGGGGACAGCCGAGCCATGCTGTGCCGCAAAGGCAAAGCCCTCAAACTCACCGTGGATCACACGCCTGAGAGAAAGGATGAAAAAGAGAGGTACACTAACTGCTCTGAGCAGACTGAGACATCACATTGCAGAGCGCGTGTGTTTTGATCACCATGTGTTTGTTTCTGAAGGATACGGAAGACTGGAGGTTGTATTACATGGAACAGTTTGGGTCAGCCTCACGTCAATGGCAGACTGGCCATGACACGCAGCATTGGAGATTTCGACCTCAAAACGTCAGGTGTCATCGCAGAACCAGAGACTAAGAGGGTTTCAGTGAGAGCTTTTTCTTTTAAATTCACTTTTACATATTCAAAATGTACTGACAATAGCCATAATATAATAATTATCTAATAAAATATTTTATATGTCTATATATATTAGGGGTGCACGATAAATATCGGGTGATATTTAATGCGCATCTTGTCAGTAAAGCCGGTTCTCTAATCAGCGGTAAATTCCAACACGTGCGTGATTTCACATTGAGCAGCATTTACTACACAGAGCCGTTGTTAACTGACAAGCTGCGCAAATCCACACTGATAATGAACGTGGATTTGCGCAGCTTGTCAGTTAACAACGGAAATGTTAACGCGTTTGGAAATGTTATGTGTGATAGCTCGTTGCGATAACTCTCTGTGTTCATAAAGCTACACTCCTTTGATTTATTGTTTTATTGTTTAGCAACTCTTGGTAAGATCTCGTGTATTTGTTCCATTTAACTACAGTAAAACTTTTTAGTATCAAAATACAATTCATTTCAGAGCGGCATTACAGAGGGTCGTACTGTTATTTTATCCCTTAATGCTTTAACATTAAGAAATTAGGGAGGTATGATGATATGCGTTGATCAACTGAGATCAAGCTATATTGTGTTTATTATTTTATCTGGTAGATATATCTGTGCAACTTAGTTATTAGAAATGAGAAATCAGTTTGGTTCTGTGTGTGGTACAGAAGACGGCCATATGATTTATATGATCGTGTTCTCGCCATATGACTGAGTGCTCGAATTAACGCAAGGGATTCAAATATTAGTCCGTTTATTCTATGCAAGTGCAAGCAGCTATTAAAAATATTAACGCAAATACGGGCGTTTTTTCCTCTGGTGATTTGTATTTGTTGACATTGTAGGCTACTTAGCGTATCCCAAAATTGAAAGCACAGGCACATGTAAACACCATATCGGATTAGATTACGTCTCATGTAAACAGTCCACTGAATCTTTCAATCGGAATGATTTTAATCGGAATGACAAAAAAAGTGTACATGTAAACGTGGCTAATGATTCAAAGGCCCATTCATAAAGTGAGCAGTTTACTCAATTCCTGAATGAATCAGCCGTTTGAATGAATCAAATGAATGAATGACTCATAAAGACATTTACTGTCACCTGCTGGCAGTTTTAGTTTTTTATTTAGAGTATTATTTCATTTAAAAAAAAAAAAAGGAGAAAAAAATTTAAAGGATTAGTTCACCCAAGAAAATTAAATTGTTATCATTTACTAAAACCTGAATGACTTTCTTTTGTGGAACATTACAGGAGGTATTTTGAAGACTGTTGGTAACAAAGCTGTTTTGGTTATGACTTCCATTGCATGAATGAAAAAACATGAGATGTTTCTCAAATGATCTTTTCGTTTATGTTGGGCTGTTGTAGCCTAAACATTTATGTGTAATAAATTTTATGTTGAATCAAATAAAATTTCATTCTAAAGCTACTATTTGTAGTGTCTACTTAAAAGTTGACATTACAAATAGTAGCTTTAGAATGAAATATTTTATTTTAAATATTTCCCATTTAACACAAAAATAGCTTTAAATAATCTTTGGGGGTATTTTCATGTTATTTGCGATTAATTAGATTAATTAATCGACACATCATTTAATTAATTAGATTAAAAATATAATCGACTGACAGCCCTAATATGTATGCATACAGTTTTACATTGAGTACTTTTGAGTAAATATTTTTTACATATAAAATATTTTAAAATAAATATAATTATCTTTGAAATGAAATAATTTAAATAAATATTCAAATATAATTTATATTTCAAGTTGTTATTGATTTAAGTCTACCTGTATTGTCAGCTGCATCACGTCCACGACTCCTTTCTGGCCCTCACCACTGATGGCATTAACTTCATCATGAACAGTCAGGAGATCTGTGACATCATTAACCAATGTAACGACCCTAAAGAGGCTGCGCAACGCATATCTGAGCAGGTGAGTCATAGAATCCAACATCCACCATTATATTTTTTTAGTTCTAGTTATTACCTTCTTTAGCCCTCTATGGGAAACATAAATTGTTCAATGATTGCTAGTTTTACTCCAGGTATTTAGATGATGTCTTTTTGTTTTTTAGTGTGTATCAGAGTTCTAAATAAAAAAAAGAAAGTTAGTAATCAAATGAGATAACAGTTTTTTTTTTGTAAAGTGCTGATTCAGTAGATTGTTTACAGAAAGGACAAATAAAATTGACTCCTGGTTATTTTGATTTCTAAACCATTTTTGAATGTCCAGCAAAAACGACTGTATACTTGTCTTTATAGTGAATGTGGCAGGTTTAAACATACATAAGATTCGCATTATAACTTCATAGTTTTTTTTTTTTTTCTTGTCATACTCTTCCGTCCCTCTCAGGCTCTTCAATACGGATCTGAAGACAACAGCACTATCATCGTGGTGCCATTCGGTGCCTGGGGCAAACACAAAAGCTCCGATGTGAGCTACTCCTTCAGTCGCAGTTTCGTCTCCAGTGGCCGCTGGGCCTAATCAAAAATAAGAAGACAATGATGGTTTAACCGTTGCGCAGAAGTGACTCCCTAGTCTGAATTTACCAATGTGCAATATTCTCCTAATCCATCATGTGAGGATCACCTCAAAAAAAGACCATTACAGCCAGAACCCACATTTAATGTGGTTTTGGAGTTGATATTGACTCAACAGAATGATGATACAGAGCTGTTTTGCCTAGAGAAGCGGGTTTCTGAACCGCTGGAGATAAAGTTCCTCTGAGGTTCGAGTTTATCCTTGTCTTGAAAATGGTTCTTTCTCGCTTTTAGCTCTTAACCTGTGGTGCTATCTTTCATTTGGTTACTTCAGTTCTGGTTTTCACTTTCGCAGATACTATACTGTAGAATAGTGTGCTATAGTGGAATCAGCAATTATTCTCCATACTGTTATTGTGAATCTCATTTCATTTTCAGAACAGGAATTTTAAGCACTTTCAGATTTTGGGAGGTTCCATATTTTTGTAATCCTCATAACTCTAATCTTTCAGTGGTCTACAGGCTTTTTCTGATGGCTGTGCACATTCATAAGCCCATATTTATAGTTAGACCACTGTACATACTGAAGTATGGAATCCTATTCCTTGTGAAAGCACATATTTCTATAACTTTGTCTCCTATTTGTAGTGTGAATATTCATTCATGCTTTATTCCAACTTAACAACCAGCAATTTTAAAGCTACTCTAAGAAAAAGTACTACTAAGTGAATTTGCAACTTAACTTGAGGACCATTTCACAAACGAATCAATGTTTTTTCTGTGCCTTTTCCATAAACATCTGTTCTTTTCTGACGTGCTTGTCATTCTGGTAAGGAACTCAACTTTAGGTTTATAACTGAAGTTTTAAACTGTGACTTGTGCTTGTTTAGTGTTACTAAACTATTTTTGTTCAGATTGTACAGTTCAGTGGTATTCCCTACAACGCATAGAGCAAAGTCCAGATATTTGTTTTATGTTATTTATATAATGTACATGATGGACAGTTAACTTTATGGTATATGTGATTATATATTATATTTAAATACATATTTTAAGACTCCTGGTTAAAGCAGAAATGTGAAATTTCATTCATTCATCCGCTGATATGATTGTAGTTGCAGCCATTCTGCTGTAACTTTAAAACCTAAAGCTTTTAATTGGAAAGGCTTCTGTCGTAATCTCTGATTTGCAGTGATTTTTATTTGTAGAGCCATACACATGTGACCTCAAGTCGGTATCTTTGTCCACGTCTGCAGGACTGGTTCATATTTTGATGATGTTTTTTGATTTATTGATTTCTGCATTAACACTCTTGTCATTCTCATTCAGCATTTACTCTCATTTTAGACTTTTAACAGCCTTTTTCCTTTAATGTCTTCCTCTTTAAGGTCCAAAAGCACATCCAGTATGATGGGGTCTTTTTTCATATGTACTGTTCTTCAATTAATATGTTTCTGTTAGAATGTATTATATTCAGTGTTAATACAACTGTGCATGGATCTTGCCCAGAACAATCTGTAAAACAACTGCAATTGTTTCCTGCTCTAAATATGGACCTAACTTTGCTTTATTGATATGCAGTTTATTGTGAAGTATAATGCAGCTGTGAATAAAGTTTCACCAGAAACATCTCTGTTGGATAAACATGATTTAATTTTGCCTGTTGATTTGTTGTCTGATCTACTTTATATTATATTCAAGGGGTCATCAAAAGGCTCGTCTCAACAAATTTCTCTTTATTTCATTATTAAACATATTTTGCATCCCAATAAATGTAATACAGGAAAATGTTCAATGGAGGCTTAAACCCTGATTCCTGTCCCCAAATCCCTCCCTCCGCTCCATCTATATAAGATCTCTGCTTCACCGCCTCAAGCACAGTCAGATTTGAATTTTTTCCCCCATCTGATACTCCTGAGAAGAGCTTAAACCCCAGACGTCCAGCGGTCACTGCAGCGGTGCGAGGAGGTAAGCACCTTTCTCTAATGTTTCACCTATGTTGTATTAATACTGTAAATTGGAGCTTGTGCGATATTTATTTTAGTGCAACACTAAAAATTTTTGTTTTTGCACCTACATTAGTGCTGTCTCATCCAAAATAAGGTTTTGTTTACATAATGTGTGTACTGTGTATATTTATTATGTATATATAAATACACACGCACGTGTATATTTAAGAAAAATGTTTTAATGAATATAAATGTATCCATGTAAATATTTTCAAAATATATGCTGTATGTGTGTGTCTTTATATATACATAATACATATACACAATACACACACAAACAAAATCTTTTATTTTGGATGCGATTAATCACGATTAATCGTTTGACAGCACTAACCTACATACAAATTAAGCACGTTTCTTCTCTTTTTCATATTGCATATGTCTTCTAAGGGAGAAAGCCTGTCAGAAAATGACTGATAATGCTGTCTTTGAGCATGATCAAATCACTGAGGAGACGGGCAGAAATAGGACGTCTGGATCAAATGTCATCACCATGGAGCTCATAAAGAAGCAACATGGAGCTACTGTCAGTTTCCACAGCATCTGTTATAGAGTGGAGCAGAAGAGCGGACCCATCTGCAGGAGGATAACAGTCCATAAAGAGATTCTGGTGGACCTCAAGTGAGTCAATATCACACAGACAAAAAGGTCAAATGAATAATGATTAGGGCTCATTTACCCTCTTCATTATGTTAAAGGTTCATTTTCCATTGGAGCTTTTCAACATCTTTTTCAGTTTAGCTTCTGATGTTCTTACAACCTTTTTTACATCATCATATTAGTTATATTCAAGTATTCAGTAACATAAGAATATTAAAATATTCTCTTTTTTGCATCATTGAAATTAAAAAAAAAAAAGGTTCTCCTATGACATCACAAGAACTTTATCTCCATGGCAACAGGAATTCAAAAAGGTTCTTCTATGACATCAAAAGACCTTCTATGACAACATAGGAATTTATAAAAGTTCTCCTATGGCAGTAGTAGCATTGTCCTGCTTTCAAATCATTCAATTCATTGTAACTATTTTATTGACAACCTAGTTCAAAAATAAATTTGCATCATTTTGTGAAGCATTTTCTCTTTCTTTGCCAAGTACATGTGTTCAAGAACATGTTACTTATATACTATATTTTATATAAATACTACTGCAAATATATTTGCCTCCCAATGTGATTAGGGGTCCTTGGCATAAAAAATAAATCAATAAAAATAAAAACATAAAAGAGTGGTATCTATAAATCTTAAAACATTTCTTGTGGCCTCACAGAAACAGAGAAAATTGTCATATTAAGCATACAAAAGGTTTCTTGTGACATCAAAGAAACTTCAATAGATTCTCTTGTGGCATGAGGATGTATAAAACCCTTTTACCTTTACATGTGCTGCATAACGTGTTCACCAGAACAATGGAGAGCAGGAAACCAAAATGCTTCTTCTAAAGGCATTAAATGAGCTTGACATTTCCCAGAGCCAAGAGCATAGTTTCTTTGGGCATTCTTCTCTATAGTGTTAGTGTCAATTATATGATGTTATAAATGGGTTTGTGAGTCTAATCTCTTGATCTCTTGGCTTACAAACCACCAGGGTTAAATGCAGTCAAGTGTGATCTTGACCTAATAAAAGACTTAGTTAAACTGAAGGTCTCAGCTTCACCTAGATGACCTAGTTTTAACAGTATTATAGTTTGATAAGCATTTCAAATCTACTAAGTGTTTCGTCAGCAATGCAGCGACATTCAGATACATTGCTTAGATGAGCAGCATTTGCTCATAGCACTCTACTTTTAGACTGTGCAATAAGTGTGCCTCATTTTTTTTCCACAGCGCCTGATGAATTCCGTAGCAAGTGACATGAACATAATCTCATTTTTATCTCCCTTTTTAGTGGGATCATGAGACCTGGTTTAAATGCTATTTTGGGTCCTACGGGAAGTGGCAAATCTTCGTGAGTACCTATTTGACTTCTACACATCTTAAGATATCAGTGCCAAATGGATTCCGGATTTGTTTAACAAGCTTTTGGAGTATCTCTCCTGACATTTTCCTCCAGTAATGCGGAATAAATTAGATGAATGCTAATGAAACATTACTAACTTCCTCAAATGGAGTCCTCTTCTCGCTCTCTCTTTCAGTTTTTTGGATGTACTCGCAGCCTGGAAGGATCCTGCAGGTCTTTCTGGTGAAGTTCTCATCAATGGAGCCCTACAGCCACCCAATTTCAAATGTCTTTCTGGTTATGTTGTCCAGGTACAATGCATGATCACTATATTGAGATGTGAGGTCTTAAAAGCTTTTTGATGCTTATATGCTTTTAAGGTGTAGGACAGTATATTGGGATTCTGAATTAAGTTTTCTTGCTGGCTATATCAATACATTATCTACAACATTTGTGGTTGTGTGTTAAGGATGACATAGTGATGGGGACTCTGACGGTGAGAGAGAACCTCTGTTTCTCAGCTGCGCTACGTTTGTCCTCCCAAACCAGTCCAAGAGAGAAAGAGGCGAAAGTGAACCACCTCATCTCAGAGCTGGGCCTCAATAAAGTCGCTGATGCAAAGGTGAAATAGTATATATAATATATTTGGTAGTATATATCAATTCTGTAATTGGTCTTCATATTATTCACCATTTTTAATCATCCTTTTGGAATGAATTCTAGCATGTAAGAAACTGCTTGACATTTCATGTCAAATATTACACAGAACCTCACTAGTATCCCATTATAAAGGATATAAACCATAAGTGTATGTCTGTACAGGTAGGCACGCAGCTGATCCGAGGTATCTCAGGTGGCGAGAGGAAGAGGACCAGCATTGGGATGGAGCTGATCATAGACCCCTCTGTGCTGTTTCTGGACGAGCCCACCACCGGTCTGGACGCTAGTACGGCTTATTCTGTGCTCCTGCTGCTGAAGAGGTCTGTATATTCATATGCAGACATTGTAAAAATAAATTTGTAAAATGAAGCAGCCACTGGTTGAGCTTCAGTTTTCAGTATCCATTTCTGAGATATGCAAGTTATCATATAAACTACCATTCAAAAGTTTGGGGTCAGTTAGATTCTTCTTTTTTTCTTTTTTTTTTTAGTGTTTTAGAAAAAAGGCTTCATTTGATCCAAAATACAGTAAAAACTTTATTACAATTTTAAAAAATGTATTAAAATGTATTTTAATATATTTAAGATATAATTTATTCCTGTGATGCAAAGCTGAATATTATTAATGCTCAGGTGAGATGCTTAATATTTTTGTGAAAACCATGATGCATTTTTTTTTTTTTCAGGATTCTCTGAAAAATAGAAAGTCCAAAAGAACAGCATTCATTTGAAATTAAGCTTACACTTTATTTTAGGGTGTTCTTGTTACAGTGTAATTATACATTTAAGTACTGAGTAATATTAATTAACAACATGCACTTACTATATGGTTAGGATTTGGGTTTGGTTTAGGGTTACTTGCATGTAATTATGCATAATTTATTGTTATTATAATAGTAAGTACATGTAACGTGTAACAAGGACACCTTAAAATAAAGTGTTACCGAAAAAAAAGAATTATAATAAAATATTAATTTTCTAAGTTAATTTCCTTAAAGCAGTGCTGTCAAACGATTAATCGTGATTAATCGCATCCAAAATAAGTTATTGTTCACACATGTATGTGTACTCTGTGTATATTTATTATGTGTATATATAAATACACACGCATGCAGTAAATATTTTGAAAATATTTACATGTATATACATTTATATATTTATATTCTTATATTTTCTATTATATATAAATATATTTAATATATAAACATAACATTATACATGCATATGTTTGTATTTATATATACATAATAAATATACACAGTATACACAAATATATTTTGTAAACAAAAACTGTTATTTTGGATGCGATTTAATCGTTTGACAGCACTAAAAAAAAGTAATGTTGTTTTAACATCTCAACCCTGTGTCTGTTTGTTTTCAGAATGGCCGGTCAGGGACGCACCATCATCATGTCTATTCATCAGCCGCGATACTCCATTTACCGGCTCTTCGACAGCCTCACCCTGCTGGCCAATGGCAAACAAGTTTATCACGGACCCGCTCAAGATGCTCTAGACTACTTTGGCAAAATTGGTAGAATAATTTACAGATACAATGACTAAAATCTCTAAAAGTTTATAATCTGTTAAAATATTATTAGTTCAAAGAGCTGACCTGTCAGGTGTCAAAAGATGTGAATGATTTACAGAAATACAATATTTTAAATACTAATATTTCTTATCTTAATGGTGTTTTTTCAAATGATATCGTAGGATATGCTTGTGAAGCTCATAATAACCCGGCTGATTTCTTCTTGGACATCATTAATGGCAGCTCTGCAGCTATCAACATGACAAAAATTCAGAATAATGGAGGTACTTGGTTATATTTCTACAACCCGAATTCCGGAAATATTGGGACGTTTTTTAAATTTGAATAAAATGAAAACTAAAAGAATTTCAAATCACATGAGCCAATATTTTATTCACAATAGAACATAGATAACATAACAAATGTTTAAAATGACAAATGTTACACTTTTATGCACAAAATGAGCTCATTTCAAATTTGATGCCTGCTACAGGTCTCAAAATAGTTGGGACGGGGGCATGTTTACCATGGTGTAGCATCTCCTCTTCTTTTCAAAACAGTTTGAAGACGTCTGGGCATCGAGGTTATGAGTTTCTGGAGTTTTGGTGTTGGAATTTGTTCCTATTCTTGCTTGATATAGGCTTCCAGCTGCTGAAGAATTCGTGGTCATCTTTGACATATTTTTCGTTTAATGATGCGCCAAATGTTCTCTATAGGTGAAAGATCTGGACTGCAGGCAGGCCAATTCAGCACCCGGACTCTTCTACTACGAAGCCATGCTGTTGTAATAGCTGCAGTATGTGGTTTTGCATTGTCCTGCTGAAATACACAAGGCCTTCCCTGAAATAGATGTCGTCTGGAGGGGAGCATGTGTTGCTCTAAAACCTTTATATAACTTTCAGCATTCATAGTGGCTTCCAAAACATGCAAGCTGCCCATACCGTATGCACTTATGCACCCCCATACCATCAGAGATGCTGGCTTTTGAACTGAACGCTGATAACACGCTCGAAGGTCTCCCTCCTCTTTAGCCCGGAGGACACGGCGTTCGTGATTTCCAACAAGAATGTCAAATTTGGACTCGTCTGACCATAGAACACTTTTCCACTTTGAAACAGTCCATTTTAAATGAGCCTTGGCCCACAGGACACAACGGCGCTTCTGGACCATGTTCACATATGGTTTCTTTTTTGCATGATGGAGCTTTAGTTGGCATCTGCAGATGGCACGGCGGATTGTGTTTCCCGACAGTGGTTTCTGGAAGTATTCCTGGGCCCATTTAGTAATGTCAATGACAGAATCATGCCAATGAGTGATGCAGTTCTGTCTGAGGGCCCGAAGACCCTCAAAGGTCTTCAGCCTTGTCCCTAACACACAGAGATTTCTCCAGTTTCTCTGAATCTTTTGATGATGTTATGCACTGTGGATGATGAGATTTGCAAAGCCTTTGCAATTTGACGTTGAGAAACGTTGTTTTTAAAGTATTCCACAATCTTTTTACGCACTCTTTCACAGATTGGAGAGCCTCTGCCCATCTTTACTTCTGAGAGACTCTGCCTCTCTAAGACATCCCTTTTATAGCTAATCATGTTACAGACCTGATATCAGTTAACTTAATTAGTTGCTAGATGTTCTCCCAGCTGAATCTTTTCAAAATTTCTTGCTTTTTTAGCCCTTTGTTGCCCCCGTTACTTTTTTGAGACCTGTAGCAGGCATCAAATTTGAAATGAGCTTATTTAGTGGATAAAAGTGTAAAATTTCTCAGTTTAAACATTTATGTTCTCTATGTTCTGTTGTGAATAAAATATTGGCTCACGTGATTTGAAAGTCTTTTAGTTTTAATTTTATTCAAATTTAAAAAACGTCCCAATATTTCCAGAATTCAGGTTGTATTTAAATGGATTTTGAGGACCCAGATTTGCTTGTTAAGTGATTTCCTCATCAGATATGCTTCTAATTAAAATACATTTACAAAGCATTTAGAAAAAAATAAAAGAAATAAGCTGTTGGGTTTATATATTATTAGTGTTGTCAACAATTTGTCTTCAGCAGTGTAGATTATGAATTGTGTATCACTTAAATGAACTTACACATTATGTGTAATACTGTTGGCACATTTAGAGTTTGAAGTGGCTGCCGTCAGCCAGCAGTCTATTGAGGATCAGCTGGTGGAGAAGTACAAAAACTGCTGTTATGCACGGAGCATCAAAGCTGAGCTAGAGCGCATCACCCGGGCCAAAGACAACAACATCAGAGCCAAGTGTCACACCATCACCTACAACAGCTCGTTCTTCCACCAGCTTCACTGGGTGTTGTGGAGAACCTTCTGGAATCTAATGCTGAACCCACAGACTTCAGTAGCACAGGTACAGTCCCACTGTTTATATGGCTAAGGTTCTCATTCGATCTGTCTATCTGTCTGACCTTTCTCTAAACTGTTTACATTTTCATTTACAAGCATTATATATGAGGACAATAGAAGCAATCAAAACCAACAAAAGCTTGTTATTAGGTCCATTAGTTTCTGTATTTGTATTTTCCTCCCAATTCCTATTATTGTAATGCCAGAAAAATGTTAAAATATTTATGGTGTATATTGTACTGCCTTCTATTTTGTTCTGCTTTGTAGTGCAATACAATTATGCTTGGCAGTATATTTTATTTTATTCCTGTATTGCAGTACTGAGAATTGTAGTAACTGAGAGTCATGGTAATTACACAAACAAAATTAAATCTCAAGACACATGGTAAATTAATTATGAAAATAATGTTACAATGTGAAATCATCTAAATCTAATGGTTCTAATATAGACTTCATCTTTTTAATGAAAAACATAATTCCGGTAACACTTTAGTATAGGGGCCAATTCTCACTATTAACTAGTTGCTTATTAGTATGTCAATTATTAAAATATTGGCTGTTTATTAGTACTTATAAAGCACATATTGTGCATAACCATATTCTATATCCCTAATCCTACCCAATACCTAAACTTGACAACTACCTTAATAACTATAAATAAGCAGCAAATTAGGAGTTAATTGAGGCAAGTCGTAGTTAATGGTTTCTTAATAGTGAGAACTGGACGTTAAAATATAGTTTGACCATAATTCCTTCTTTTGTAATGTAACCAGCTCATGTTTTCATGAGATTCAAGCATTCAGCTTAAGGAATGTAGGGACAGATTACACTAAACAAAGATTTATTGCCGAATCCATTTCCTCCCTCCCAATGACCATCCCACTCCAGATTTTCCTCAAAAGAGACTTTCTGGAGATTTAGATGCTCATTAACCACCAAATACCATCAGAGGAGCCCTCGATTTACAAATTATTAACAGCTGATTGCTCCTAGAGGCTTTCGACTAATTTCTCGAAGTCAAAGCTAAGTGGATTTGGTGACTGTTGTGATCTGGGTCTCCCCACCTCATAGATTTGAAGTGATATGATTTCTGACCATGCAGTGTGGAGAAATAACAGAATGGTGTCTATCAGATCATCACCTGACTGGAGTTAGTTGAGTGCTGGCTCCTCGACATCAAGAGTGAAGAGTGGTTTATCATCCACAGCTCTGCTGTATTTGCTTAGCCTTTTATCCAGGGAACGACTTTCACACTGCTCAGAAACTCATAAGCTTTCAAGAGATTATTGTCAAACTCGCTGGCTGTCACTCCTTCTGCCTATTACCTTTATTGAGTAAATGATCATGCTCAGCCGTTTATGTGTGGATGCCAAGATGTTCAATTTGTGTAACTGGTTCATTTGATTTGTTATTAGTAGTTATTTCCTATGCATTTTCTTGACAAATTTCTATATTTACCTTCAAAATAATATCTTAATGAAAGCATGTTCATTTGTCAATTACACTGAAATCATTTATTACCAGTTTTAAAGCACACTGATAGAATTACGATCTTTATTTTTGGCAGCTGACTGTCATGATCCTCATGGCTGCCATTGTTGGTGCAATCTTCTATGGAGTCAAAGATGACCAGAGTGGCATACAAAACAGGTGAGATAATCATTCTTAAGTAAATGGAATTGAGTAACTTAATTTTAATACCTTTATTAAAGCTGTGTGTGTGTGTATAGCTTCAAATTATTCTGGACAAAGTACACAAATCCTGTACTATTTCTATATATCCTGTACTTGGCGTAAAAGCTATGATATTATTCTTTAAAATGCAGTGAAATAAATGTGAAGACTTCAAATGAAAATATTATGATAAAGAACATACCATATACTTGAAAAATGTACTTGCATAAATGTATATAAATACTTTGAGTACACTGAGAAGAAAAACAAGCAAGATTTACTATTTAAGTCAAATCTGTTTGTCAGTAAATTAAGAGAAAAATAAACTTAACTAATTCCCTGCGTTTGGAAAAAGGTAATAAGTTCAAATAAATAAAACACACTACCTGGCCAAAAAAAAAAAAGAGGCAACGTCTGGATTTAAATAAACGAATACATGAGATTTTAGGATTGAATCATTATTGTAGTGATTAATACATTTCTTTCATGTTGTATGTTTGGCAATAATTCTTTTAACCCTAACTGATGCATTGTGTTGCTTATTACTTTTCAAACAACCATGTCAGAAGATGATATTCCACGAAGGCAATGCCAAGATTGATCATACTCAAATTGTGAAAGAGTAATTCAGTGAGCTTGCGGAATCATTTTCACACATGAATTCCCTTTTCACACGTGCTCCCTTGTTTTAGGTTTTATTAGTTAAATGCAGATGTCACCATTTTCTTTTCAGGTTTGGTGTTTTGTTCTTCATCACAACGAATCAGTGTTTCAGCACACTCTCGGCTGCCGAACTCTTCATCACCGAACGCAAACTGTTTATGTAAGTGCTTCAACACCTGTTTGACATTTAGAAAAGCTCAAGAAATATTTTATTTGCTACTAAGGAGTATCAGATGCTGGGGTACTGTATATTTTCAAGCAAATAACCACACATACATAATGAGAAACTGAAAAGAAGTTCTTGCGAGTGATTTTATTTCTGTATTTGCATATCCTGGGGTCTCTAAATTATTTGTAATAATTAGTGCTGTCAAACGATTAATCGCGATTAATCGCATCCAAAATAAAAGTTTTTGTTTACATAATATATGTGTGTATACTGTGTATATTTATTATGTATATATAAATACATACACATGCATGTATATATTTAAGAAAAATTTTACATTTATATCTTAAATATATTTATATATAATATAAATTATATGAATATAAATATGTACATGTAAATATTTTCAAAACATATACTGTATGTGTATGTCTTTATATAGACATAATAAATATACACAGTACACACACATACATTATCTAAACAACAACTTTTATATTGGATGTGATTAATCGTTTGACAGCACTAGTAATAAAGCTGTGCTGCATAAAAAATTGTCTCAGTCCCTAATATCAAAAAGCTGCTTTGATGCAGTTTTGGTTCTGCATCTACATTTGATTAAACTTGTTTTTAAATATGCCATTAGAGAGTATGTTTTTTTTTAAATTATTATTGCTATTTTAATTATTTTATAATTTATTTTATTATAATTAAAATGTTTATTACAATATATAATAAATATACAATTTAAAAATAAAAAATATAATTCAAATAAATGAAAATATAATTAAAGAATTATATTTTAAAATTCTATACATAATTTAACATTTCTATATTTATAATTTTATTTATAATTAATATTATTTTTGTTGTATTATTACATTACATGTATTATTTCTCTACTTAATTTCTGCGATTCACCTTTTTTTCTATGCAGGTTCAGATGCATCTTCTGTTCCGCCTCTACAGTGTAAATTAGCATGTTATTTATTTACTTTTTTTTTTTTTTTTGCAGTCATGAATACACAAGTGGATACTACAGAGTGTCTGTCTACTTCCTGTCTAAGATCCTGTCTGACATCATCACTCAGAGCACAGTCCCCACCGTACTCTTCACCTGTGTTGTTTATTTCATGATTGGTATGTTGTAAGTGATTATACCTTAAAGAAACGGTGCATAACTTCTTAATTGCTTACTTGAATTGCAAGATCCACCAGTTTTCTGTAAACATTAATTTACAGTTTTAATTTAACGTATCTTTGCATGCATGTTTGCAGTGTTCTAAGATGTTGAAATCTTTGTTTTGCAGGGTTAAAACCCACAGTGGCAGCGTTCTTCATCTTCATGTTGACAGTGATTCTGGTTTCATGCGCGGCTGCGTCCATGACCATGGCCATCTCAGCCGACCAATCAGTGGTGGCCGTGGCCAACATCTTCATGACCATCAGCTTCATCTTCATGATGGCAAGTTCACACAATCACATGCCTCAGAACAAGTCTTTTTACTGCAGAGAAGGCCTGTTCTTCTAATTTGAATTGCATGTGTGTCCAGATCTTCTCTGGTCTGCTGGTTAACCTGAAGAGCATCATGGACTGGCTGTCCTGGCTGAAGTACCTCAGCATCCCTCGCTACGGGCTCGAGGTATTCCGCTTCTGTCTCTACATCTGAGTGACTAAAAGACTTTGTTGAGATAATATTTTAAGGATGGTTGAGGAATGTCTAATTATTTGAACAGGCATTGGAGATAAATGAGTTTGTGGGGCTGAAGTTTTGTGGGAATGTCTCTACCGTGATGAGCAGCCCTCCCGCTGACATCTTCATGTATGTAAAAATATATGTATATATGAAATATGAACTACCAGTCTTCTAATAAGTTTGGTTTTGCACTTAGAAATATTTATAATTGTGTAGGGTTGGCGTGCAAGTAGTGCCACTTAACTATGCCACTTTATCTTACTAATTAGTAGAGTTGCAAAAAAGGTGGAACATTTCCAGTGAATTTTGGAAAATATCTATAGGATTTTTTTGGAATCTTCCAGGAATTTTTGTGAAGTTTTTCCAGAAATTTACCAGAAATGTTCCACCCCTTTGCAACCCCACTAATTAGTTTAAGAACATAATTAGTTAAATCCTGAATTAGTTAAATTTCATTCAAATGTTTTGGTGTCAGTATGATGGTAGTGTATATATACACAATAGATTTTTAGTGTAATCTTCTACTACATTATATTTTACAGGTGCACAGGAGAACAGTATCTGACGTTCCAAGGAATCGATTACTCATCCTGGGGTTTATGGCACAACCACATAACACTTACAGTCATGACTTTGATTTTTCTCATCATCGCTTACATCAAGCTCAGATTCATTCCTAAGTTCTCGTAAATGTTCTGATTAATGTTAGCTTTATGAGTCATCACACATTAGCACACTCAATTCTGCTGTCTTACAATATCATTTTGTCCTTTACATTAAGGATGAATGTAGATGGAATAGTTGTGCTTTCTTTCAATACTGATTTCATCCCAAATTCAAGACTGTAAAAGTCATATTAAAATTGGCACTATTTACTTTACAAATACACTGGTCTTACTGTGAATAGTTAATCAGTTCACATTATTTTTCTGGTAATCAATGTTGTCCCTACATTTACTTTCTTTCTTATTCTGTTCAAACGTATCGCATTAGAGGAATAAAATGGGCTGTGAATGTTTCGTTGACTTGTTAGTGTACTATTACATCGTAACATTATTAGAATATTATAGTAAAAAATAAGAGATCCTAAATGAGAGTATTTCATAAGGTTATATTATGTTACCTTTACTGAAATGATTTATTAATCAAGTTAAATGTAAATATTTTGTCATCTCTTTCATTGTTCCCTCAGTCACAGGCCTGGTACAACTCGCTCCTTCATAATCCGTGTAACTGGTCTTAATGTGGCCTAATCCACAGCCAGCAAACATCAATGAGAGAACTGAAGAACACTGTTTGCTGTGCTAAAACCACGGGTAAAAGCTAGTAAACTTTGTGACTCTGCTGATAACTACACAATATCCCTATTTTACAGATCTTACAGTCGCTTTGGATCAAGCCAAATAATGAGCACATGATGAGTCTGAATGGATTTTATTTTCAATGACTGTCATATTAAACTGTGAAAGAATCTGTCAACTACAGAGGTACCACAAAGAGTTAGAGGAAATTGCACAAAAAAAGTAAAAAAATAAAATAAAATAAAGTTTGACATTTTTATTAAGCTTTCAGAAGTGTGTAATTTCTGCTTCTTTAGCAGCACCAAACACTGATTTGTTTGAGCGACCCAACTTAACACATCTGCCACATTTGGCACAAGTGACTACCTGTTTGACCATATATTTACACTACCTCTGAAAACAATTATTTTTCAGTTTGTTGATGCTAGTTGTGCAGAAACTATACACTTTACATTTAGGGAATCATGAAAAACTCTGTAAATCCTACCTTAAGACAAATACACATGGGTTTCCCATGAAATCGGATGCACTCCAAATCGAAGTTTGTTTAAAATGCAAAAAGTATCAAAATGATTTAAGAATCATAATTATTAAAAATAAATTTAAGTATATATGTTTAACAAAACATGCCACACTTGTACTAAAACTGAACTGCAAAATATGCAAAGCAAACCAAAAACCCGAGGAAAAATTGCACCAAAGCTCATTACCAAATACATAGTTTATAAAAAAAAAAAAAAGCATTGTGTGACCACCTTCATTGTTTGAAAATTATGAATGTTAACTTTTCATGTGAGAGATGCATTATAAGGTATACTTTTGTGTATGAATAGCTATTTTCATACATTTCTTCCGTTCCATCATATATATATATATATATATATATATATATATATATATATATATAGAGAGAGAGAGAGATAGATAGATAGATAGATAGATAGATAGATAGATAGATAGATACTGATCCTTGTTGAACACTATTTCCTTCATTACATTCATTACTGTAAGCTTTCCATCTGGTTTCTTCATTACTGATGAAAATGGACTTTAATACTGTAGGTTAGTGAAAGCATAATGCATATCTAATATATATTGCATTTCAACCACAATGTAAGCGGTGCATTCAATCATAGCAGGATACAGTACAAAAAATGTGATATATACTTATGATATACTTTTCCAAGCCATTTTTACAATGACTTCTAACCAAATGGTGACATGGAGATTTTTAGTGACTATAAGGTTCACATACAGTAGATGTATTCATTTTATTTATTTATTTATTTATTTTTGTTTGTTTAGATGCCATTACTAATGTAATGAAAATGGTTTAAGAGAAATTTTGGGATCAATGCATTCTGTAAATTAGTTATAGCTTGATGGGAAATAATATACTAAATAGAAGTAATCATAGCTAAGATTGCTGGAAAAAGCAAAATGTACCTCAATTTCAAAATGCATTTAAATGTACCTGGTTAATACGTTAATACAGGCAAATCAAAGCTAAGCTGCCACTGACTGACCCTAAAATCTAATTTGTTTCATTAGCATATCCACAAAAATGTATTTTTATGAAACAGTGTTTTAGAACTTCCTTGTCACATAAAAAAAAACAAAAAACATTTATCTTAATTTTTGCATTATAAAGCTCCAATTAACTTTAATATAAAGAAACCCAAATAAATAGCTTTTTGCAGAACTATTTAACTCAACTGCTGTGGCTTTGGGGCGGACCTTTAATACTGTTTAAGTAAATTTTGCCCAGTGCGCTGCACTGGAGAACAAATTGTGGACTTCATGATCTGTAGGAATGTTTTTATAATCAAAACTCTTCACATGTGGGCGGCCCCACTGGTCGCACCATCTGGTCCCTCGTTGGACAGTGAGGATAGTGAGCGGGAACTGCGGGGGCGGAGCTGAGCAGATGGGATGATGGGAGTGGCCTGATGGTGGCTCACCTGTGACATGGTGTCATCAGACTCCCAGCGCTCCAGTTCTTCTCTCACCAGCCTGTCCATTTGCTCTCGGTGCAGCTCTGGATCTCGGCCCATCCTCTCGTCCTGAGAGAATCAAATTATATTTCTTAATGTATGCTACAATATTTTGGTCTAATCCACAATTAAACATAAAAATGACTAAAGCTGTGTCCCAAAACCTACTGTCTTCAAAGCATTTTTTGGGAATCATACACTTCTATTTAGTAGTAAATGATGTTGGAAAGTTGTAAATATTTTTTAATCAATTACTTTTTAAAAGTAAATAGTAATTTAACTAATAAAGTGAAATATATTTAAAAATATATAAATTATTAAACATAAAATGTACACTAACAGGCAAAAGTTTGGAAATAATTTCTATTTTTAATTTTTTAATACTTTTATTCAACACTAATGCATGAAATTAATCAAAAGTTACAGAAGATTTCAATTTCAATGCTGTTTAATGCTGTTCTTTAAACATTCTATTCATCAAAGAATGCTAAAAAAATCAAATTTACAACAAATAAATATTAACCAGTAAAAACTTTTCAACACTGATAATAATACTGATTATTAATAATTGAGCACCAAATCAGCATATTAGAATGATTTCTGAAGGATCACGTGACACTGGAGTAGTGATGCTCTAAAATCTTGGGAATAAACTACATTTTAAATATATTCAAATAGAAAAGAGTTATTTTAAATTTCACAATACTACTTTTTTACTCTATTGCATAAGTGACTTCTTTTGAAAACACTGATTAATTTGAATTATTCCAGACTTTGACTGGTGTGTATAATGTATTAAAAAATATACAATGCACACATATTTGTAAAGTTAAATTTTTTTTATCAGCACCTCCATGACTCCATCCAGGATCCGTCCAAGCACATCTCTCCTCTTCATCTTGGCTCTCTCCATGGCCTCTAACTTCACGATAACAGCATCAATCTTTGACACGATGCTGCCGATGGAGTGCTCCATGCGGTCCACTCGACGCACAAGTCTGATGGGCCACAACACATACAAAAAACATTTTATTTAGAGCTCTAGCATTCAATTTATTGTGAAAATGTAATCCTAGCTAAAAGATTTTGAGTGAATGGCGATGTTTACACTTGGAACTCCTCGTATGACACGCCCCCTGAGCTGCTGCCACGGCGACGAGAGCTGTGTCCACTGTCCTCATCATCGTCCTCCTCAGAGTCATCCTGGCTGCGCGAGAAGCTCCGCCCACTCACTGGCCTGGGCAGCGAACTGTGCTCCAGATCCAAGTCCTCCTGGCGAGTGTTCAAGAGATACTAAGCATCCGTTCCAGTGTAATTTAGCAATTTGCTTCTTTATTTTACATGTTTTAACTGTGTTCTTGAATTTTTTAGCTCTGAAGGTCATGGGTACAATTCCCAAAGAAAACTTTGAATGCAATGTAAATTGCTTTGGATAAAAGTGTCTGCCACATGCAAAAACAAAACCGTTTATGCAACATCCTGTAGCATTAGCTTTTCACTCACTCTCTCTTTCTCCAGGTCATCTCTCATTTGCTGGTGCTCGTGTTCGGTCAGTTCCTGATCTCCGTCAAGGTCATACTTGGCAAAAATGGCTTCAATCTCAGCATCCGAATGGCCCTTTCTGTGTACAAATGCATATAAAACAGTTCACACTTGATAGTTGCAAGGGTTTCATTTGTATCATACAGTGGGGGCAAATGTTTTTCACCCTCTGAGGTCCTGCCGGAGCTCATCAAAGCTGAGTTTGGCTGCAGCCTGGTGTAAACTGTCTGGGATGTCATTGATGGAGGTCTTCTTCAGCTTGAGTTTGACCATCGCTCTGTTGTAGCCCTTCTTGATGAGGTCTGTGATCTCCATCTCCGATCTCTGTTGGGCCATGTCAGCTTTCACCTCAGAGTACGTGTCATTGATGATGGCCAAGAACATATTCTGAACAAAACAAAAGGCCCAGTAAAACATTAGCATCTTTAAATTTAAGATTGATTGATTTCTGTCATGTTCCTCTTGTTGTGTTTACCAGTAGAATCATGAAGATGAAAAACACAAAGGTAGTGAAGTAAATCGGCCCCAACACGCTGTCGGCCTCCTCGATTTCTGAGAAGTCAAAATCTCCCAGAATGATCCGGAACTGTGTGAAACTGTGAGCAACCACCAACATTAATAATATTCATAGAAGTATGAAAATATTTTTAAAAAAAAAAATGTCTTAAAGGGACGGTTCACCCAAAAATTTAAATTCTGTCATCATTTACAAGCTGTTCTAAACCTGTATGAGTTTCTTTCTTCTGTTGAACACAAAAGATATTTTGAAGAATGTGGGTATTCAAACAGTTGCTGTTCCTCATTGACTTCCATTGCATTTTTTTTCCGTATTAAAAGCTTGATGGTGAGTAAATAATGACAGATTTTTTATTTTGGGTGGACTATCCCTTTAAAAGTACCAAGTAAATGTATTGATTTATAATTAAATGAATAACTGAAAACAAATATTCTTTCAGAAATAAAAAGTAAGTAAAAAGAATATTATAAAAAGAAAAGTGACACTTTTTATGATATGCTCATTTAAAGTTGTGGTAAAACAGCAGTAGCGAAAACAAGCAGCGACAAATCTGTTCTTCTTTGTTTTTAACGTACATCCGAATAAAAAAAAAAAACGTAGGGAGGGACTGTAATTAAATAAAATTTTATTTAAGCTAAAAAAAATTGTAAAATTTTAAAGTAAAAAAGGTAAAAGTAAGAAAATGTAAAAATTAGACATACAAGGATGAATCATACACAATAAGATCTATAGCATGCATTTAGAATGTATGCATGCTGACTTCAATCTCGTATTAAATTTTTCAAAATAGCTAACAACTAATTGTCACGTTTTCGTGTATTATTGCATATTTTTATTTATATGATACTATATTCTAAGTATATTTTTGGTTATTTAGATGCCTCCAAAACTCACATGCAGGCCTGGAAGGTGCTGAAGTCGTTGACTTGAGTTCCAAACACTAAATACGCCAGCTGAGCGTAGGCCAGGAACACGATGAAAAACATGATAGCGAAGCCCATCAGGTCCTTGGCACAGCGTGACATGGTGGTGGACAGCTGATTCATGGTCTTGTTGAAATTAATAAACTTAAAAAGCTGTGGGAAAAGCAAGATGGCTGTATTTTGATGAAACAAACAACAACAAAAAATTGTTTTTGCAAGTCAAATATTAGGAGACGAGACCTCACCTTCACCCATGAGAGGAAGACAATGACGGCAGCCAGGTTGTTGAAGTGAACCTGAAGGCGAGCAAGTGGCTCAAAGTTGGGGTATGTGCTGTGGTTCTCCAGCAGGAAGTGAAGTCTATGACTGACTGCTGACGTTCTGCAGATGTTCATAATGATGGCTGGAACACTGAGCTGTGACAGTGATGAACAAAGACCAGAGGTGTCATAGTCAGCAGCACAAATGACGTTGGCTGGAGTAAGCCATGTCTCAAAATCTATCATTATGCACTTTAACCTACTGCGACGATGAGAACATCCAAGCAGTTCCACAGGCTCTTGAAGTAACGCAAACGATGCAGGCGGATCTCTAGAACTTCCTCCACCAGGTAATACAGCACAAAGAGGCAGAAGGCCACTTCACACATCCCCACAAAGTAGTCCCAGCTGGACACGTACCGGATAAGACGTACCGTCTGAAACTGCCAGGAGGTCACAGCGCCCCCCGTGGCTGGAAACTCCACCAGTAACCTAAAGCAAAGCAGTCAGTGACAGATCTTTGAGGAAACATTGTATATTGAGTCAAGAAGAGTAAAGCGTGGATGCTAAAGCTATGCTATATTTTATTACATAAAATAACGATTTAAAATTTACGAATCCCTACACATAACATGCATAAAAAAAAAACTAAAATCATGGCCACAAATTAAGAATTTGTTCCCACAATTTGATAATTAGCTCTTTTGTTTTAAGTAAACTGCATAGTCATGTAGTACTAATACGTTCTCATAATTTGCTAATTTCTTCTCTCTTTTCAGTTAAATTGTGGCCTGAATTGAACTAAAATGAGGGAACAAATTAATAAGTTGTGGTAACAAATTCTTAATAAGTGGCACCAATATCTTTTGTTTTCCTCTGCATGTCATGTCCAAGGCTCCGTAAAATGAAGTTATGTAAATTAAAACTGTTTTACATTTAAATATTCATTTAAATTATTTAATATATTTATAATTAAATAAGAGTGTGCAAATGGTGGGCAAATTACACCATCGCAAATGCTAAACTTAAATCCTAAAAAATGTTCTTAAATTTAAAAAAAAAAAAAAAAGTACAAATATAAAAAGTTATACTTTATAAGTAAAAGTAGAGAAATGCTTGATATTTTAAATGGAGTGTGTATGCTAAAAGTGGAAGAATGTTAAACCTACGCTAGGCTATATTTTATTATTAGTGCTGTCAAACGATTAATCGTGATTAATCGCACCCAAAATAAAAGTTTTTGTTTACATATGTTTGTGTACTGTGTATATTTATTATGTATATGGAAATACACACACATACAGTATGATTTGAAAATATTTACATGTATTTACATGCATAAATTTATATTATATATAAATATATTTAATATATAAACAATTTTTTCTTAAATATATACATGTGTGTGTATTTATATATACATAATAAATATACACAGCACACGCACATATATTATGTAAACAAAAACTTTTATTTTGGATGTGATTAATGTGATTAATCGTTTGACAGCACTATTTATTATATAAAATACCTATTAAAAATGTAGTTATTTACGTTAATTTTCATTTAAATAGTAATTTAAATGATATATTAACGTTAAACAAATGCAAACAAGAAAACAATCACAATTCAGTACTCAATCCATCATGAAACCTTAACCATTAATGGATGATTTTCAAACTTTAATCGTAAAAATTTTTTTTTTTAAAGTACAAGTATAAAAAGTTTACAAAAAGCTTGATAGTTTAAATGGAGTCTGTATGTTAAAGGTTTGGGCAGAATAAATAGCAAAAATTTAATACTTGGTATTCTTGGTTTAATCATTTTTATAGTAACAATCCAAAATGAGCATTAAATCTAATGCACTTGTAACACAGCTTCAGTTCATTACCTGACAATACAAAACAGGTTAACGTTGCCATTGTAGATGGAGAAGTCCAGGAACACTGCTCTGGTGCCACGGTCCAACCAGAGGTTGTTTTTTAACTCCTGCAGCTGATTGGCTGACTTCTCTCGAGTGCGTGACAGGTCCTGGTAGTATCCTCCACCACCATACGTCGACACTTGACCCCAGTAACTGCTCTCACCCAGCCTGCTCTCCTCTGAGTACCTCCACCTGACAAATAAACGGGATGACAAACCTGTTTAAGACCAAAGATCAGTCACTATTTTATTATTCAAAATATATGTGTATTTTTACATACGCTGTGCCATTCTTCGGTCCGAATGGTGACTTGTCCTCATTGGCGGGAGAATAGACACTGTAGCAGTCGTAAACCTGATCCTGCAGGTCCTCATGGACAGAACAGGACTCATTGCATACTTTGAGTTGCCGGAGACGTGGGACACCCAACAGGAGGTTCTCGTAGTAGATCAGACTCTGGTTTTCTGGGAGGCTCTTGTTGTTGTACCAGAACTCCCAGTACATGCCATTAAGAAAAGGGCCTTCTGTGAACTACAGATAATGTTTTCATTAGCATCTGTTATGCAATTGGAACTAATATGCATTTTCATACTGTAAAAAAGCATTAAAGTCTGGAATAATTACTTTCCAGAAGTCCTCCATGGTTGAAAGAGTCTTGAAGGTCATCGGTTCTCCGCTTGTCAGTGGTGTATCCAAGAAGAGTTGGGACATGACTTTGGTGTAGTAGTACATGTTGGTACTCACCATTCCGTAGGTTACTAAAACAAATATCAATAATGTGTTTTAAACAGAATAACATGTTGTGTTTCCGTAGATGGTAGAGCATATTGGAGAGCAGTTAGATGCTCCTAAAATTTTCACTGTATAAAATATTGAGCACTTTTAATATGGATGCAGTTATTTGTGTTCCTGTAGCTCAAGCTGTAAAGCATGGTACAAGCCGATGTCATGAGTTCAATTCCCAAAGGATGCATTAACTGATAAAATATACTGTATACTGTATATGCAAGGTAAGTTGTTTAAAAATCTGAAAAGTCTGAAATGCATAAACGTGACCCTGGACCACAAAACCAGTCATTAAGGTCAGTTTTTCAAAATTGAGATTTATACATCATATGAAAGCTGAATAGATAAGCTTTCCATTGATGTGTGGTTTGTTATGATAGGACAATATTTGGCCGAGATACAACTATTTGAATATCTGGAATCTGAGGGTGCAAAAAAATCTAAATATCGAGAAAATCGCCTTTAAATTGTCCAAATGAAGTTCTTAGCGATGCATATTACTAATTAAAAATTACGTTTTGATATATTTACAGTAGGAAATTTATTAAATAACTTCATGGAACATGATCTTTACTTAATGTCCTAATGATTTTTGGCATAAAAGAAAAATCTATCATTTTGACCCATACAATGTATTTTTGACTATTGCTACAAATGTACCCCAGCGACTTAAAACTGGTTTTGTGGTCCAGGGTCACAAATGTAAAATGAAAATGCATTTGAGCAGACTCTAAGTACTCAAATGCAAATTGTTGCTTTGGTTGTTACGAGGATTAAAGTGTCTGTTATTCCAAAAAGAAAGACCGCCAGAGCTGGAGCAGACCAGGGAAACTGACAATTTGAGCAATATTTTTTCCATTATGACATATGATTCTCTATGCTGAATGGCAACTCATACTGTAGCAATTAAAAAAAAAAAAAAAAGCTGTTATACTTTTTAAGTATCATTACGTTTTATGCTCTAATTAAACAGATTCTTAATCTGATGAGTATTTTAAGGCCTATTACTCTAACATGAAAGGAAAGGAAATGTAAAAGAATTAAAAATATCAATGTAACATGGTATCCATTAACATATTCAAGCATGAAACTGTCCGATATTCAACTTACATATGCAGAGGGTGACAAGAAAGAGGATGTAGGTGATCATTTCTCGTAGGACAGTTTTCAGATACATCTCTCTGCTACTGTTGCTCTCACCCAAAAGACGGGTATCCCACAGCACTGAAAAAGATCAAGAAATAAATCTTCCATTAATTCACAAAATCATGTTTACCTAGCTATATAATTAGGCACTTCTCACTTACAAATTAAGATTAAGTCATAATTAATCATACAGACTAACTATTAACCCTAAAATACACCTATTTTTTTTTTACCCTTATTTCATAGTGAGGTACTTTAGAAGTTACAAGGAAAACAGTAATATTGTGAAATATTATTGACTTTTTAAAATAACTGTTTTCTATTTTAATTTATTTTTTAAAATATTATTTATTCCTGTGATGCAAAGCTGAATTTTCAGCATCATTACTCAAGCGTTCAGTGTCACATGACCCTTCAGCAATCATTCTAATGTGCTGATTTGCTGCTCAAGAAATATTTCTTTACTGTCACAGCTGAATACAGTGTGCTGCTTAATATTTTTGTGGAAACCATGACACATGTTTTTGGGATGCTTTAGTTAAGCAAATTATAAATAGGACCCCTTTTAAGTTTTACTTAAGACATTATCTTGGCCCTTTATGAAAAGGCAACTTTATCAAAAGTGTAACCCATCCTCGCAAAGTTTTACTATATGTAACCCTGGAACACAAAACCAGTCACAAGTAATACACTGTGTGGGTCAAAATGATCGATTTTTCTTTAATGCCAAAAATCATTAGGATATTAAATAAAGATCATGTTCCATGAAGATATTTTGTAAATTTCCTACCGTAAATATATCAAAACTTACTTTTTGATTGGTAATATGCAATGCTATGGACTTCATTTAGACAACAATACAGGTGATTTTCTCAATATTTAGATTTTTTGCTCCCTCAGATTCCAGATTTTCAAATAGTTGTATCTCAGCCAAATATTGTCCTATCTTAACAAACCATACATCAATGGAAAGCTTATTTATTTAGATTTCAGATAATGTCTCTAAATCTCAATTTCAAAAAACTGACCATTATGACTGCTGGTTTTGTGGTCCAGGGTCACATATTTGCGTGGAAATTTTCAGTGTAGTGAAACATAACCACAATAATCCTAGCAAAAGTTTGACCTCTCATTTTCTCCAGTATCCTCTTGCCACAGCTGCTGTGTTTTTGTGCCGGTGGAGTTGGATACAGTCCTCTGTTGATCCGCGCACTGATGCTGTTGCTGGACGCCGTGGACGCAGACCTCCGGCCGGGGCTCGCAGGAGGCCAGTCCGCTTCCATCATCCCCTCCTCCGGCTCGAACCCTGGGTTATCCCGGCTCCATGCCTGTCTGGAGCTGGAGGTGGGTGGAGAGGGGCTCTCATCGGGCACTCCGAGGCCCACTTCCTCATGATGCACTTTTTCCATCTCGATCCCTTCATAAGGCGGAGAGGATGCGGATGCTTGAGGACGGAGGCGACTGGAGCTCATCGTGTCGTTTACAGTAACCTAACATAAACAAGTCTTCATTTTAGTCGCTCTTTAACGATGGCTTATTAGGAAGCTGGCTATGTGCAAAGTGATGCCAAAACTCAAAACACTAACGTTAATTCAAAGAGTCTCGAATTTGATTTCCATGAAGTCAGTTATTTTTTCAGCTTTTTAAAACTACAAATCCACTTTTACGATGTTATGCAATAGAAATACGCGAGAAAATCCGAGTGAAAACTTCATACAACAACACTAAAAATCTGGAAAAAGAATAAGAATAGTTTATACTTGCATGTTTTTCTCTGGGTGGCTTCAGTCCAGCTTTTGTGAGAGTTTGGAAAAGCAGTTTTCCAGTCCACTCTCAGCCATCTTGTTCCCAGTTGTGTTTCCAGACTGGAGGAATCCAGTTACACTGACATCAACCTCTGGAAACTTCAACATTACCCTTATTTAGTGCGGCTCCTCCCTTCCTTTCCAACACACTTTCACTGGCACTCACAAAATCATTAAAACGCGCTTTTAATAAAAACATAAGAAGTTAAAGACGTAATTTTGCAAATGGTTTACACATCTTTAAATTAATTTGTTAAAAAATAATGGCCATACATTTGTATCATTAGGTCTAAAAGAGTGAGTTTACATTTGTTACATACATTTGCAATCGCTTTAAAACTATGAAATTCACACAGAAAGTGTGTCGTTGTTGGAGTCTTGCTGCCAGGCAACAAGATGTCGCCCCCTCTCCAGGATTGGACGAGGAAGTCTGAGTGACAGGTGGTTGAACCAATCAAAAAATCAAATAAAAAAAACTTTACGACTGTATGCAACTGAGATGTTGTATTATTCTAGGGACTTCGCCATTTATCTTTGCTGTATGTCAGCCTAGCCCTAGGCTATATATCAGTTAATTACCACAGAAGTTTTAAATATTATAAATATATACAAACAATGCTATGTTTTACTTTATTATAGAGATATGCATTCCAAGTACTACTACTCTTAAAAATCTACTATTTATTTATTTATTTATTTTTAAGAACCTTTAACATCCACGGAACCTTTCCATTAAACAATTGGGTGCTTTATAGTGGAATGTTCTTTACACTAAGAAAAAAATGTTATTTAAGAACTGTTCACTGTAAGCTTCTTGAGGGAATTCAGAGTGGTTCTTTAATGCACGGCTAGCCGTTGATTATCCCGCTTATTCCATGGTTATTTGCCAAGTTATAGACAAGTTAAAACTATATTGCTCTATTTGACCGAATGGGTAAAAATTACAGTTATTTTCGTCAGTTATGGCTAGTTAGCGCTAGCATTCTGCCAGCTTCAAATCAGACAGAGATTAAATAGTGCGGTAAGACCACATTTATTTGAATGAATTATACAGAGAGAGAGAGAGAGAGAGAGAGAGAGAGAGAGAGAGAGAGAGAGAGAGAGAGAGAGAGAGAGATGACAGTCTACGCGTCTCTCTCTAAAAACAACTAGACTGCTTCAAAAACAGCGATTTTTTCACCTCGTTTCTGGAGAATATAATGTAGCGAAATATGTATCTGTCTTTTATTTTATTAATAAAAATCGCGGGGAAGCGTTGACAACAAGTTTATATGTGCATCAATTAAAGCAGCGCATTAATATAGAACGGTGATTAAACTGACTTGGAACTACCTGTGCATTAAACTGTATACCTGCCAGCCAATCAGAATCCAGTATTCAGACAGACCATGGA
Source organism: Spinibarbus caldwelli (assembly GCA_039654775.1). Lineage (NCBI taxonomy): Eukaryota > Metazoa > Chordata > Actinopteri > Cypriniformes > Cyprinidae > Spinibarbus > Spinibarbus caldwelli. The sequence goes on from CM077224.1 coordinate 33,775,392, forward strand.
ATAAAGCATAATATTTACACAATTCACACAGTTATATACATACATTAGGTATCTCCATTGGTGTGTTATGTAAATGTCTGAAAATGTCCCACTCTTGCCATTGCCAGTGACTGTGTGGAATATGAGACTCGTTCAGTTGTTCAGTATGCAATTAAGTCTATTGTTTTTCTGGTATTTGGCGTACCATGGCAAGTCTACCGCATTCTGCCATAAGGGATATTCAGTGAGTCATTTGTAGCCTCAGACAAGTCCAAATACATCTCTCTGATAATGATCAGAGTGGGTTTGAAGTAAATATTTTTCATTTGAATCAACTGTTTCTGTTTCTGGCATTTTCACGTCACACCTTTGCCCAAGTCTCTCCATTGTCTGCCAGTTCCTCCTTGATTTCAAGCCCACCGTGGGAGATACTGTAGGGGAATTTACAGTTAAAACCCAAGGACCAGGTGTGTTGAATGAAGACCAGGAATCCCCCCATCATGGACATGCTGGAAACTAGAATTCCAGTCCCCATGGTAGGGGCTCTCCCAAACCTTCCACTCACAGCAGGGCATCGATGTTGTCTTTCGACAGCTGATCATGCAGGCCGTTGGTCAACCTCAGCAGGTGCATATACTTAACTTCTCTGGTAATGTTTGACATTTCTAGTAATAAACACATTCTTTCGTACAAATATTTCCCTTATACGTTCATCTGTTTACTTAATCCCACTATTTCTACACTTGCACTAGTCTTTCTTCACATAAAAAGTTATGTCCTTTCCAGTGAATCATTCTGTGTGTCCCTCTAACTGGAAAAGTGTCCTCCATCCATATATGCTTTCATCAACATGTAAATACCTCTCTTCCTATACAGCTACTTCACACTTACTTTCTAAACAAAACATTTAGACAACAGCCTTAAAACTAAAATTGCATATTCATTAACCAGATTTAACAAATCATTAATATATTATAAAAGAAAAACCGTGTGCACAATAAGTAATTCATTTTTATGACCCTTTAGATAGAAATTTGCCTTTTTTTGTTTTTACCTGTCTTATACAGCTATGGTGGCTTTTGGTTAATTTGGTCATATCAGAAAATGAACTGATTACAAGAAAAGTACATATTATCCGGGCTAAATGAATAAACACTGTTATTGCATTCTTGACATGGGTCAGACCCTCAGTCACCTCACAGATACCAAATACAGATATAAACTATAAACTAAATACTAGGATAAATACAATGGCTTTACTAAAACTATTATTTCCAATCCATTATATGGTGCAAGAAGAGGGAATGTAACTCCACTCATTCATTCCACCATTAGAAACCATGTTGGGGTTCAAAACAAAATGGTAGTCTAACTTAAAATAAACCATAAATAAGTAACACCCAGATTAAGTCATCTTTAAACATTGAAATAAAAGAAAACATTTCCACTAAAACCTAGAATAGTTCCTAATTTTTACTTAATAGCCCTTTTATTAAGTTTTACTTTCACCACAGATCCATTTGCAATCATCATAGCCCACATACAGTACTGTTTGAAATAACTGAACATAAACCTAAAATGACATTGTAAGTAAAAAAAAAAAGTATAACTTCAAAAATAGAACTTACTTGTTTACTTATTGTCATGCATGTATTTTTATATCATGACACTACTTTTAATCATACTCAATGCCTAATTATTATTTTAATGCACATCTTCTCAACTATCATACTATATTACTGTACTCTGACTAAATTAACAACATATTCAGAAGCAAATCCTCAGGACCTTGTGTAAAGTCAATTTGGTTCTCACTGTCTTGTCAGTTAGAAATGCTTACAGGTCAGCTACCTGATCAAAGTCTTAAAAACCTTCATTCATATTTGTCATTTGGCAGTGGTACTTATTGAATCAAAATTGTTATAAACTGAGCAAAAACAGACAGATTTCACAATCCTATCAAAGAATACTATTGCTCATGTCTAAACTGCCAAATATTCATTAAAAGACATCCTCATTTCCTGTAAAACAGTGTACATTATCAAAAAGCCCAGTCAGTGTTCACAATAATTATATTAATTTAATTTGATTTTGTTATTCATAACATTAATTTTAGTTGCTATATTTCATTTCATTATAACTACTTGTCACTGTATTGCTCCATCAACTGGTTAGCAATCAATACATGCATAGTATACAGGCCACATGAACTTTAAGAATCGTATAATTTTTTGTTTGTTTGTTTAAATAAATCGCTCAGAGGGGTTTGACCAAACGATTAGACAAACAGGTTTTTTTTTTTTTTTATATATATATATATATTTAAATAATCCAAGCACCCTTTTCCTAGCCATTTCTAATATACATTTGATATGGCTAAATATTATTAAATTGTAAAGAAATTCCAAGATCAGTTCCCTCTTCACGTGGGCCTAGTATTTTCATTGGGTCAGTCGTAGAAAAATCTGATTAGTTGATAACTTTTGACGTTTAATCCAGGTGTGAAAAGAATTAATATCTAGCGCAAGAGCACGGAGAGATTTGCGAGTGCACAGGACAAAGTTTGAGCGCGCACACGCACACTTTGAGCTAGAGGAGAGACACGTTTTAAGTGCGCGCACTCTCTCTGCGCGAGAGCAGCGTATATCCGAGAGCGCGCGTCCGGTTTTGTGCGAGAGCAAAGGAAACCCGCGTGCGAGCGGGGAGATTCGCGCTCGTGCATTATATTAATCTACTTTCGCGCTACAAAAATGCGCTCTCGACATCTGGCAGTAAAATAACGCCATACCTTGTAGCATGTCCTTTAATATCTCAGTATCTATGATTTTCAACTGAAACACTGTGCTTTACAATAAAGGGCTTATCACTTATGACACAGGCTCAGATAACATCATTTAGCTGACTTTGAATGAGAGAGAACTCTGAGGGATTCAGGACTGGTAGCAATGCATTTTCATTAACTTTTTAACATAATTTCATTGTACTATCTTTTTACTCTAGCCCAGCTTAAAACTTGTCAGAGCTGACATGCATTTTCAACTAAACATCTTTATTTTTGTCTTTTCACTTCATTTTTGCAAATCAAAATTTTCTTTAAAGTTCTTTGCAGTCCTTGTCGGTACTTTTACATCAACTTGTACCTATCCATTCACTTAATTCTGGCCATGGCTTTGGAATTTCAACAATGGTTTTAAATCTGTCAGGGGTTATCTGACCCAGATTTGTTACTTTGGGTCATGCTAGCTGTGCTTTCTTCAAATTAACTTTGAAACCGCCATTTATTTTACATTATCAGCTTATATGAAACTGGCACTTGGCTATGATGCGGAGTGGCAAAATTTTTGCAATCCTACAGTAAAATTACTCTTTTGCCCAAACATCAGTAAATATAGGAATTACGAATTTTCTCTCAGAACATGTCTCTGTTACTTTTACAGCTTAAATCAGAGTCATGGTGGGGGCCAGCATGAGATAAAAACAACCGTTTCATTGCAGTCAAACGCAATCTTATCTTCTAAAACAAAACATAAGCTTCTAAGTTTTTCCAAAATGCTAATACCAAATTTTCCAAAGCTGTGTTTTTGCCAAAGCTGTCTTTTCACCAACCCAGAATTCTGTTCAATATGCCTTGTCATGGCTTGCAACAACTATATATGGACTGGAACAGATTTATGATATCATTCTTTGTCATTTAAACCTTCCGTGCACAAAGAATCAGATTAAATTATCACTCAGTTACTTCTGGGATTATTTTTAACAAACAGCCACTTTATACATCTGAAAATAGGCACATACATTTAGAAATTTGTATCTTTCTGGATCTTTCTTTGTTTGCAGCCAATCAAGTTTTTGTTTTAACTTTCCAATCAGAATCAAAGCCCAGACTGACCATTCTTTCAATGAATTCAGAGAATATCTTTAAGGTCAGAGCTTCAGAGCTGCTCTCTTCCGTCTCATTCTTTCAATCAGGACTGAGCATGTTACCTAATTTGTCAGCCCTATTGATATCAGCAAGAGATTGAGGCGGTGATCTTACCAATAGAACTTGATTTCTGCGTGATGAAACTATAAAATATATTCCAGAATTTCCACATACTGGTCCAATCCAAATAGCATCATAAAAACCTAATTTTAGCTCTTTCGGGGTTGTTCCTGATGCATCCCATATCAATCAATCCTTGCCCTAACTTATATATGTGGATATGAGTATTCGTTTTACAACTATTATTATTTTAATAATAATTTGGGGAAGTCGTGGCCTAATGGTTAGAGAGTCGGACTCGTAATCTAAAGGTTGCGAGTCTGAGTTTCGGGCCGGCAGGAATTGTAGGTGGGGTGAGTGAATGTACAGCGCTCTCTCCACCCTCAATACCATGACTGAGGTTCCCTTGAGCAAGGCACCGAACCCCCAACTGCTCCCCAGGTGCCGCAGCATATATGGCTGCCCACTGCTCTGGGTGTGTGTTCACTGCTATGTGTGTGTACTTTGGATGGGTTAAATGCAGAGCACGAATGTATGGGTCACACTTGGCTGTATGTCATGTCACTTTAACACTACTTTTTGTTAATCTGTTCCTTAACCAACTGACCTGACCTGATCGCTAAACTCGGGGTGCCCCTGTCTGAGACTGAAGGAATAGAGAGTTGGTTGAGCGATTTACGACTAGAACCCCCTTCTAGCGTTTTACATTCTCTCTGTATTTTATATACCTTAACACAAATGCACTGGCTGCTCTGGCCTCTACGGCTCTCAGTGCTACACACATAGAGAATGCGTTCTTGTCCCCCCCGGACTGTGCTTTTTATTTCTCAATGGAAAGCACCACAAATTGTAGTGCACACCTCTCAAAGACCTATACCTTTACACACACAAAGTAACTTAACGTTACAGGTGTACCTCACACTACGACACCAGTTTGCCCAAAACAAATTCACACAAAGTCTGGTGTCCCTCACTCACATCTGAGTGAGTCCATCGCTCTCCATTCTCTCGCACCCGCTCCGCCACAGACAGTCCCTAACCAGAAATAATTTTTAAATATAAAATCTTTCCTACCTTGTTTTGTTCATTGATCAGGGATGTCACCAAAGAACGACTGCCTGCGGACTCTCCACCATTAACTGTAGGGGAATTTACAGTTAAACCCAAGGACCAGGTGTGCTGAATGAAGACCAGGAGTCAGAGATGCGATCAATTAAAGAAAAAATTACTGAAGAAAACAGTTTGCAGTTTCATCAGCAGATGACACAACACTCTTGATGGACTTCGTAGACCGCTCTGCTTACAGTTCAGAAACACCAGTAATTATACTCTAACAGAAGTTGCTAATTGCGTCAATGCATAGGTCGAAAAACTCGTAACGACGTAAAACTCGAAGCATATGTTCTAGTGATTATTTTGGAGACAAGTGATCAGAGGTCCGACGCAATAGGTCTCTCCAGAGATGTATATCGGATACCCTGGACATCAGGGTGACGGCAAATGAAGGTTTCCTCCTAGGGCTCTCTCTGCATCTAGCTGCAAAGACAGACATTCACACACATACGCAGAGAACACTTATCTGTACTTCAAGGTTGCCGGGCTCTGCTCTGAATCTTATCAAATTTAACTACACACACACACACAATGAGAGCAGCTTCTTAGAGAGTAAAAAGGCAGAATATAGCCATATTCAACTTATTTTCTGACATGCATAAATATAACTTTGATTAATAATTAGTCAAAAAATATTATAATTAACCCTAACCCTAACATTTGGTTTCCTAACCTCCACATAAAAGTGCCCCTGCTTCTCCAGATCCAGGCCACCAACTTATTTATCTTTGCTCCTCAGTGGTGAAATCAACTCCCAACACCTGTTAGAACAGCGAACACTCCAGCCACATACAAATGAAGTCTCAAAAGATATTCAGACATAATTAAAATGTATTTATTTTTTCTAACAAATAAAGTCATTTAATCAATGCCTCAGGGGATTTCACAATTTGTGGCGCTCCACAAGGGCAGGTTTAAAATTTATAAAAGGCACGTTGACAGGATCTTTGCTTCATTTGCAGCCATGGATGTTAAAATTGCTCTTGGACTGCTTGCTGCACTGGTTGTTCTCACTTCACAGCCGTATAATACAGAAGGTATGTTTCTGAAAGTTATTGTTTACATTAATATTTTAATGCTTAACTCTATCAATAACCTCCTTTAGTCTTAATTTTGAAGCTAAACCTATTCTAAAATTATGAATTGACCAGTAGTTCTGAAGGTTTTTCAAACTAAAATTCATGTGTGCTATATCACAGGTAGAAATATTATTTGCCGCAAAGATCTGCACAGTAAGTACAAAAGTCCTTTTATAATAAATTCTTTCATTCTAATATATGTAAATGTGTCATACATCTCCACTGGTTTGTTATGACTGTGAATGGCAGAACCACTGAATCTTAGTCCCAATTGTTCTCTGTTGATCAGAGCTTCAGAAGCGCTCAGGTGAGGATGTTGTTCTTCTAGAAGGTTATGAAGTTACACCGAAGGATGAGGAGCGAGACGGGGACTGTGTGGAATATGAGGCGGCCAGTCCTTTTCCCACCTCTGCTGCACAAACAACCACAATGAATAAAGTAACAAACACGGTTAAGCCAGTGCCAACCCCCAAAAAAACACCCAGAAACCAGTGCTGGGTGTATTATGGTAAACCTGTGAAGCTGTATCTACACATGAGGAAGCTACCCACACTTCCCAGTTCTCAAGGCAATGGGGTGGTCTCTGGATCTTATACAGGGGGAGTAAACAGTTTTGTTAATAGCCAACCTAGGGTGGTGTGTGGGAAAGTGCAAATTACAATGAGAATTTTCCATAAAGGACTTCAGGATTACTCTAATAGCAACCAGGGAAAGCAAAGTAATAAAGGGTCAGGGGTGGTTAAGCCAATAGTGTGCAGGCCTGCGATGGCTATTCAGGTGTCCAAAAGTGGAAGTGCCTCGTTTTACAACTTTCTCAGATCTTATCAGGGAGTGTTGGCCGCTCAGAGGACCAAGGGAAGTTCAGTTTCTTCACGCTGTGTTTAAGGTGCAGGGCAAAGCACTAGACTAATGTTCTTCTCATGCTAATTTAAATATTCACGTCACTAGCCAACTGCTTCCTTACAGCATGCTCAACATAGGCTTCATACAATTTAGCCAATAAATCCAATACTATTGGCATCAGTGTGGAGGTGGTGATTCTTACAGTGAGTGTACACATTGTAAATAATTGTGTTGTATAACTTTTTTATTTTTATTTTGGTATATAGTTGTGTTGTACCACTATGAAGCATGTCTCTAATAAAAATTCAATCACTGTACATGGCAGGTGAAATTAATTCTACCACTGTTTCATACAAATGCCATGTCTGGCAGTTTTTATGTGCTTCATCACAGGACTATGTAATCTAAGTATGTGACTGCAAAACACTATTAGAATTGTGATGTACAATTAAACAGTGACACAATGAATAAAGAATGCAAGCAAATTTTAAGTTAAATACAAACATACATAAATTTACTAGCAGTGATATTAAAAACCATAAAAATGTAAAGAGATGGTTACCTAAAACTTGTTTTGTTTATAATAAATAGAAAAATATATTCATATATACATGAATTCTTTATTTTTCTATTGGGTCAGTAGGGTCCACACAAATTATGTAGCCTAAAGGGACTTTATCTATACAAAGCAAAATATAAAACAGAACATGAATGGCTGTGTTATTTATTTTTTTCCCTTGCATGTCTTCCGACAAGTCCCTCCCTTGACCTGATACTTGCTTGCTTTGGTTTCCACTAGCTGTTTTTTTATTTTTCACTAGCCGATTAATTCTAAAAGTTGATATTTTATATACTGTTATTATATATATATATATATATATATATATATATATATATATATATATATATATATATATATGTGTGTAAACAGCTAGTGAACGCAAAGCACAAGTTAACACGTTTACAAAGTAATATATAAGCATTGTTTCAACTAGAATATAACATTTACGTTTCATTCACTATTACAATCAAATAATATAGTATTTCTATGAGAAAATAACAACGTGGAAATAACGTAAAGTTTGTAATTAAACCACAGTAGCCACAAATTTAGGCTAGTTGTCTCAATGAAATACTTTAACATCACAAACCATAAAATGTAATATACTTTTACTATAATATTCATTTTTATAACAAGTAAACAGATCACAAGTTAACACGGGCAGGTTTTGGTTTATGCAGATGGTCTTTCATAAAAGATGTCATTGATATTAAACATTATTATTACAATGGGTAAATATCATATACACAAAAGTAAGTGGAATAACAGTAAATCCTCTTTAAATTGCTTTAAAAATGAATGTAAAAAATACTTAGAATCTTTAAAACACATGTCCAAAGATAATCAATCCCTTGGGAAACAGTATAAAACCATGTATGAGTCTCTTTCCTTCTAAGACTGGTAAGATTTTGTACTTCATTTATTTATTTATTTTATTTTATTTTCCTTGCAACCCCTTGAAATGTTTAAATGGAGATGTGATTGGAAAAGTGTATATTTTGTGATATGAATTTTATTTTTCCCTATTTGAGTTTGTAAATTGATATTGTTCAATAAAAAATAAATAAATAAATAACACAGGCACATTTCCTTGATTCAGCCAGCTTCATGATGTGACGCCAAGAGTTAAATCCTATTTGAATCCAGAAATCCTGGACTGAATCAATCAGAGCAGCCAAAGTATTTCTATAGTCTTTGGAGCAGCTCGGTGCTCAGTGTGTTCATCACTGGCGGCTCACAGCGCCACTGTTTTAGTGCGTGTTCGAAACCAGACTCTTTTTTTTCCTTTCTGTAATTCAGCCGCTACGGGCGATCATACCATTAATTTTTAATCATTACAAGAATACCAAAATCATGTAATGAGCAAGTGTGCGTTTTCTAGACAGCTTAATATCAGGTCAGTTTGTGCTTTCAGAATCGGCGAATCTGCTGCGGTCGTCCCATCACATCTGGAGCGGAGACCAGGAAGTTGGTCACCAGATAACACTGTCACTTCATTAAAACATCTCCTTCGAATATATATCGCGCTATTTATTTGTTTATCCATCAAGTGTGACTTCAGCGGCTCAGAATGGAGACATCTGGTAACTCGAGTAAGAAGCAGAAACTGAGTAACGCGCCTGAGAGCTGGGTGAGTGACTGCGGCTGGATATTGAGCGATGTTTTGCGTTACTAATGTGGTACAGTTACAGTAACACACCTCTTGTTATGAATATGGTGTTTTTGCTTATGATGATTATGACCCATCCCGTTTTTAACTGATAATATAAGCGAAATCCAGAATAATCAGGTCCTTAGTTGTGATAAATGTGTGAAAAAGATGCGTATAATCATTTTATGTGTAGATATTACAAGTGTTTTAAAACCTAGTGTACTGCAAACCTAGACAGCACTTCTAAGCAGCACAAATACGAATATTATCTCTTTTTGGACATTTATTACGACACTAACACGGCTTCTAGGACGTGTACCATGGCATTCTTTGGAGTGTGTAAATACCATGGTACAGATATGGTAATCATTTAATAACACGTTCTATATCAATGGTAGTACAAACAGTGTTTTTGCAATATTTTTGATTATCATCAATAAAAATGACCATGTTTATTTGGGCATTGTACCATGATACTGCAATTTATTTATTTGGTATATGAATTATGACATTAAAAGTATGCGTTTTTTTACATTTATATATGCATATATAACAAAATAATTAATTACAAATAATAACAATTAAAAATAACACCATGAGACGTGTCCATTCATATTATACAATAACGCAATGAATAATGCAATACAACAAACACATTTTAACTGAAAATTTAATCGAAAACACTTTTTTTTTTTTTTTTTTTTTTTTTAAGTGTTTCACTTACGTCAATCAAACAGGAGGTCTTAAATCTGTTTACTGCAATCTGTGCAGGGGATGCAAAGAGCCACCAATGTGACGTATCAAGCCCATCACGTGAGCAGAAACAAGCGTGGCCAGGTAGTCGGCACTAGAGGAGGATTTCGAGGATGCACGGTGTGGCTTACAGGTACTCTATCAACCCCTCTTCTGTTATTTTGGAAAATGAATGACTTGATGTTTCCATCATGGCTGTATCCAGAATTTTCAGTAAATGTCATGACCTGTTTGTTCTGCATCCTCAGGTTTGTCTGGTGCGGGTAAGACGACGGTCAGCATGGCTCTGGAGGAGTATCTGGTGTGTCACGGCATCCCCTGCTATACTCTGGATGGAGATAACATCAGGCAGGGCCTCAATAAGAACCTGGGCTTCAGCCCTGAAGACCGCGAGGAGAACATTCGTCGTATCGCAGAAGTGGCAAAACTGTTTGCTGACGCTGGGCTTATGTGCATCGCCAGCTTCATCTCCCCGTACAGCAGGGTGAGAAACGTGCAGAACTTTTGTGTGTGCGTGTGTGCGTGTATAAGACTTCTTAACCATGACATATGAAATAATATTCAGAAAAATATAATGTGTTTTATATTTTCTGTCATAGTCAGGCTTTTATGGCTTATGTATATTCTGATATAGGAGAATATGGAGCTCGTACTTGAGACCCAAACTGAAATATTCAATATGCATGTAAAGATATTCGAGTAAACCTCAGTTGCTTCAGTCCAAGAAGTGTTCATCTTCTTCTCACACGTTATTCTCACATTTACATTTATTCTCAGATTTCACAGCTAAAACACACATGTACCACAGCCTGAAGGGAGACGTACTTGCCTTCAAGATGCATGTATCAACTATGATGCAGTAGGCTTTGTAAGGTTAAATGTTTGATCTGCTGCATGTCCTCAGGATCGTCTGAATGCAAGGAAGATCCACGAAGCTGCTGGCCTTCCATTCTTTGAGGTGTTTGTAGATGCTCCTCTGGATGTGTGTGAGCAGAGAGATGTGAAGGGGCTCTATAAGAGGGCTAGAGCTGGAGAAATCAGAGGTATGACAATTTTATAGACATACATATTGTACAAAATATGTGTCCAAATATGCTTATTTCCTCTCGCTCTTTTGATGTAGATACGCTGTGTTTTATGGCTCAAATTTTTATCTCTAAATGGTCAATAGGACAGTCAGTCCTAAAGTGCTGTGTCAACAAATCATTTCAGCACTACTAAGAACTGAACTGTTTCCAGTCCTACTGAATGAAAATTTGTTTTCATGAAGTGCATTCAAAGTATGTCTGTTTCTGCTGGTGAATTAATTGGGCTTTTAGTATAATGGGTTACTCCTGTTGTCCTCAGGGTTCACTGGAATAGACTCGGAGTATGAGAAGCCAGAGGCCCCTGAACTTGTTCTGAAGACGGATTCTTGCAGTGTGAACGAATGCATCCAGCAGCTTCTGGACCTCCTGCAGGAAAGGGTAAGTTCACTCCTTTCATTCATGTTAAAGTGAATTCAGTGTGAGCCTCAGCTATATATATATCTTCATAGCATATTTGGAGATTGTGATCTAAATGTCTTGCTTGGTTTACAAAATAATGCATATTTCAAATGACCGGTTGCAAGCAGTAGAACAGCACTTGGCACAGAAGTGTTCGTCACATCAATGAGTATGTTTACGTGCAGAGAAATATTCTGATATTAATCTGAATGTTACAAATTTAAAGTTAGTATGAAGTCATGTAAATGCCACACTCTGCCTGTTTCCCATCCCTGGAAAATGCCTGTTTTAATTTGAAATGTGTTGCATGTTTAAACCTCATTCACAAAATCCACTGAAAGGAGATAATTATAACAATAACACTTTTCTTTTTTGAAATGTAATTTATTCCTGTGAAGGCAAAGATTAATTTTTACACCAATCTTCAGTGTCACATGATCCTTCAGAAATCTTTCTAATATCCTGATTTGGTGCTCAAGAAACGTTTCATATTATTTTCAATATTAAAAACAGTTGTGCTGCCTAATATTTTGTAGAAACAAACAGTGATTAATTTTTTCAGGATTCTTTGATGAATAGCATTTTAAAAAAAATTGTATATTTTGTAACATTATAAATGTATTTACTGTTGCTTTTGATCATTTAAATGCTTTCTTGCTGAATAAAAGTATTTATTTCTTTCAAAAAAAAAAAATCGTACTGACTCAACATTTGTACTGTAGTTTATTTAGCAGTGGCAACTCATAACTAAATGGATGCATTTCTGTGATGACGACAAGACAGCAATTCTATTTTTTAAATTGAATTAATGAAATTGACTTATTTTGATGCCTTCATGCATTTAACCATCATATTCAAAATATGGCCTTAAACTGAATTTTATGTACGTTAACTTACTCATTATCACATTACATGATGGGATATTTTTCTATGCATCCTTATTTAATTAACACAAGGCCACAGTTGTACTTTAACACTGATTCTTATAGAAAAAGTTGCAAGTTGGCTTAGCAGTGTCTCTTATCCTTTCATTATACTTGGATATGAATGACAATGATCTCTGTTTGATAATGTTTTGACCGTTTGCAGGACATAGTTCCTGTGGACGCATCCTATGAGGTCAAGGAGCTCTACGTGCATGAGAACAAGCTGGACTTGGCAAAGGCTGATGCAGAGACTCTTCCAGCAGTGGAGATCACTAAGGTATCTTCCCTCCTCATATGCCACTCAAATACAGATTTAAACTCCTGCAAATGGTTTGCAAACACATTATGACTTAATAAGGCATGACTTACATACATCCTAACAGCTGATGTCTGTTCTGTATTGGTGTGTTAGGTGGACATGCAGTGGGTTCAGGTGCTCGCTGAGGGCTGGGCCACTCCTCTGAACGGCTTCATGAGGGAGAGAGAGTACCTACAGTGTCTGCACTTCAACTGTCTGCTTGACGGTATACAGATGACCTTATGCGATCATATGTCTTCTCATGGCATGGATTTCTTTTTCGTGCACTGTCTTCTGAATGCACCACTAGATGGCGACGTTTGACAGTGCAATGCACCTTTTTCTGCTGGCCACTGTTACATTCAGGAGTGCATCATCTTTTCCACTTGTTTGGATTTACTGAATCATTTTCTTTTAATTGACGATGACTGAGTAAAGAAGCAATTTTTAGAAATATTTTGCGCATTTATGTTAAACAGAAAACTTAAGCAAATTGATTGGCCACCAACATCAGGTTGGGCATGAAGATACCCAACTCAAGGAGGCGAACAAGAACCTACTAATAATCTACTAATATTTCAGAACTTCAGGGTAGAATCAGGAGAACAACTCAGAATGGGGGTCCAATCGCAAAATACATTTCATTTCAGTGAAGGAATCTGAAGGCTCAGCAAGTGGATTTTAAATGTTAATTAGTGGTAGAAATAAAGAGCTATTATAGTTTTAATGGTGGCTTGGGTGATGTTGATCGCATGCTTTCAAGCCAGTTTCAGAAACCCGATCATCTGAAATAAAAAGTCGGCACCTTTTTGATTACAAGAACGACAAATGTGCGAATGGCTTTTTGAAACCATAATGCGTTCCTCGCATTTATAGAACTGGGTAATTACAGCAATTTCCCACATCAAGCTTGAGTTTCCAAAAAGTGTCAATTTAGTTTTACAGCCTCATAACGCTCTGCTGTGTGTTGTCTTGCCTAGTATTCAAATTTGCGTTCAAGGTATGCATTGACACACACACACACACACACACACACACACACACACACACACACACACACACTCCTATTAAGATAAAAAGTGGGCCTAGTAGATGCTTGAGTTTAGTTGTGACAGAATACAGCAAAAGAAAGCCATTAGGTGTTCATGCATTACATCAACCACGTCATTAGACTTGATTTTTGTACATCACACCTTTTGTTATTGTTTTGATCCTTACAATATGCCCAGTTGGACTCTTGTTGGACCGGACTGCCATCTTTCTGAAGTGGACAGATTTGTGCATGTTGCGGCCTGATACTAGTTTAATTTGGATTGAGCTGAAATGGGATGCTCGCAGGGCTCTTTCTTATGGAAAACAGCTGTTTCTGCTATGATGTGTGTGTGTTTCATCCTGAAAATGGATTTTAAAAGCTTCCCGCTCATATTGCTTTAATCAAGGTGTTGGACCTCTTACTTTCTTAGAAAACTCACCACTTTCACAGAGTTCTTTCTCTTATCTCGCCCCATAGGTCATAGGACTCTTCCTTTTTAGGCCTTTCAAAGCAGTCGATTTTTCAAAGCCTCAGTCTGGTTGATATATGTGCTGTGCATCTGACCTCTGTTCATAGGTGGGGTTATTAATCTGTCGGTACCGGTGGTCCTCCCCGTTTCAAGTGCCGATAAGGAGCGTCTGGATGGCGGCACTGCGTTCGCACTGGCCTACGGTGGTCGGAGGGTCGCGATACTGCGAAACCCAGAGTTCTATGAACATCGCAAGGAAGAGCGTTGTGCCCGGCAGTGGGGCACCACATGCAAGGATCATCCATACATCAAGGTCAGGGGATCAATATAGACACAACCTGTATGTTTTGCAGATTACTAACAATTTCCTAACGAAGGTGAAAAATCTAAATTTCTGCATGACCTGACACAATCACAGCCATTTAGAAAGTATTTGATTGATTGTAATTACTAGATTATTGTAATTACTTTTCTCTGAGCAGCTCACTTCTTAGAACTCGGAATTATGCGTTTGAATTTCAACACTATTAATTCCAAATGAGTTGATGTAATTCGAGTAATCAATAGACAAAACCACAATACAGGAAGTTGTGCAAATGTGCAAATAAACATAGTGTTTTTGCGGGACATTAGATAGGTGTTTAACGCTGCTAGCTACATTAAACTGCATTGTATGTCTTTTGTTTGTTTTTAAATTGCTCTTGCATAATTAAGATATTTACAGTAGTCAATTATAGGAGTTATTAAATAGAAATTTTACAAAATAACTGCTTAACTACATTGTAATGCTAAAGCCACTGCCATTTTAAGTGTTTCCGCATGGCGTTGAGGAAGTAGGAGCTCTCAGCAAATTTAGAGTTTACAAGTAATTGTTACAATTTATGTAAGTAAGTAGTTACAAGTATGAGGATTTGAGTGCATTTTACAAGTTGGAAATGTACTAAACCTCTGGTGCTGCTCAAAAATAACTGTTTTTTGTTTTTTAATGTTAATGTTAATGTTTTGTTTGTTAAAGTTTGTTAAAGTTTTTTTATTTTGTATATATATTTTTTCATTTTGCGGGGCTTTTATGGTACTAAATTGTATTCATGGAATAGTTATGATCCATTTGTTACCAGTTAACGGTTAAAAAGTGGTTAACTGTTAACCACTTTTTCAGCATGCAAAATTTCAAACTTAAACTGTCATAAATCTTAAATTATTTGGAGCAGAGACTTATGTTTGGTGTCTTTTTTTTAAAGAAGACACTTGGAAGATTATTGCTGAAGTGAAAAGTTTATTATTCTGAAAAATGCACAAAAAATATTTTTGAAGTTTATTTGAAATCTATTTTCTTAAACATATTTTACTCTAAAACTGTGTGAAAAACAAAGCCATAATCTAAACAAGTTGTGTTCCAAAATTGAGGTCAATATCTCAAAAGTGAGATTTTGAATGGGCACTGTACCAGATGTTTCCATTAGATAAGATTTGCTTCACACTATTTCCAATGCGGTCATTTTTTTTATTGTGAACAGTACAAGTGTGATTTTTTTTGTAGGACCATTTAACCTTTCTAAATCATGTCCATAATTCTATTGTGTTCACATAGCAAGTGCCAAAACCTTTTCCAAGTTTCGTACAATTCCGATGAAGTAAAAAAAAATTGTAAAAAATGACCGAACAGCACTAGAGGGTTAATTACTGTAATTCTGACGTGGAGTGAATGCACCCATACAACAGTGTGGAGCTGGATTTTGGACTAATGAGATTTTGTTGTGCTGTGTAACCACATATATGTAAACCTATAGACTTGATTCTGGTTAGGATAAAATTGTTGATAAAATATTTCTATCAACTTATGTAAGCAGTTGGAAATGACTAACGTAATCCTGTATCTAATTTTTGTTGTCAGCTCCCTCCCTTTTCTTTCTTTTCTGACTCACAAACCACCTGGAAAGTCCCGATTATATGCATGCCGTGAATGAGAGCACTGTTTAGACTGCATACATGTTAATAAGAAAGCAGAATCACAGTGATTCAGCAGCATGATCCATTAATGCATCACTTTTCACCTGTATGAGCACCCTTTATAGGAATAATTTGCAGGTTGCTTCATTGCGCTTTAGTGGTGTTTATTAGCAAATATTATTGCTCTTGCTTTGGTTTTGATCTGAAACTCAACCCGCAGTGTTGCGCTAAAGACATTACAGCTTAAATCGACTGTTTTCTTAAAGGACACCTAAAAAGGGACATCATGATTGTGAGTTATCCCAGGGAAATTTTCTTCTACAATGAAGTTTTGTTTGTATCTGTAATTGTGTTTAAAAGAAAAGATTTTCCGCTTATGTCCCATTTTTTGAAGGTAAAGTCATGGATATCTAGCGAGAAACAGCTGACCTGATGCTTTAATAGGTCTTTGTGCAGTCGCCTTGCCAAGCTTTCCTTGGACTGGACTCTGACAGAAGACAGAGCCACGATGCCCTCTTATTCGGTCTATGGAAACAAGGTCTCGCTCTCTCTCTCATCTTTGCTCAGGCTCCGCTTTAGTAATATCTTTATTCCTCGACCTCCTTCATTTCACACATGTGTTTTAGTTGGATTTCTCGCCCTGCGTTCTGTTTAAACAGTGTTTAGGCAAGTGGCGCTCTCCTTCCCTCCTGTCCCCTCACCTTCCTCTTACAAATCTCGCAGAGTAAAAACTGAACAATTGTTTCCATCTGTAAGTAGGTATTGTGGACTTTAATGGCTCCGCTCTGCTCCAGCTCACACTAATGGGCGCCAACGGAGAGCTTTCGGACTCTGGAATGGCCCTATCTGTCTGCTTGCCTTTGGTCACAAATAAACCCATCCACAGACCAAAGAAAGAAATTGCATGGACACAGTAAAGAAACTAGCAATCGGCTTTCTTTATTTGCAGTATTCTTCGCTCAGTGGTGTTCTCTTGATGAGGTTTAGACTTCTTACAATCCATAAACTTTGAGTCCTTTTGGAGGATGTCAAAAGAAAATAGTTTTTTCAGAATATTTATTAAGTTATTATTAAATTATAAAACAATATAAACCATATAATATATAACAATAAAATAATTATATAACTGAGGAGTTTTTATTTAAATTTAAAATTGCTGTAAAAAGTTTGCAGTTTGTATATGAAATTGAAATCGTATATATTTAATTGTGCATACTTATTTACATCAATTTTTACATTTAAATGACTGCTGTCATCATTTAAACTCACTTACATTTTTTAAAACTTTTTTTAAAACATTCAATAACAAGGAAATCTCAAAATGAATGTGCATTTTTCATAGTGTACTTTATGATCTTGTCATGCCTAAACTGATATGTAGCATTTTAAACAATTTATTTTATTTCTGGTGTGCATAATTATTCTTCTTATTATAATTCTAAACTATTCTAGGTAGAACAGCATAGAATTTAAATATCAGAATACTGGCCATAATTAATTTTTTTATTTTTTGGATAATTATTTCAACCAAAATTGTTTGCGGAAAATGACTTGCGATTGTTATAGTTTTTGATCTTATGAATCTGTAATTTGATTTTATGAATCTGTATATGTGAAATATAAATATACAAGCTGAGAATATACTATGTTCATAGAATCGTTCATCTCAATATTTCACTGTCTGGTGTGTATGTTAAACTCCCTCTGCTGAAGCGTGTCAATCAGCAGGACTGTAAAACTGGCCTCCATTATGTGAGGTAAATACACTTTTCCTGTTTATTTCAGCTGTCAGTCTGACAGCTGAATCTACATTGGGGTTTTGGTGCAGGGGGATGTTAACCAGACTCGAGAGCATTTACCTAACTGCATTATCTATTTTTTTTTTTCTTTTTCCCCCTCATTGAAAGGGGTACAGTGCTCAACCAGTGCTCCGCTATTTTCTATGACAGCTAATAGAGTTGATTTACTGTATAGATGCGATTAGTGCCAACAGATCGCTCATTGAGTTTTTCCATCGCCAGGCTCTGCAACATAAATTAAATAAACGGCTGCTACTGTTGCTATACTGCAGCCAGCAAATGACAGCTGCACATGCATTCAGTCTTCAAATGCAAAAGCAATGCAGTGGATGAAGCGTTTTATTAACATTCACCGCTTTTAGGCCTCTCCAAGTTTGCTTAATATGATCACATACTTGCACATAAAGTTCTTGAGCCACCAGTGCTTCTGTCAAGTCAAATAAATAGATGAAAGTCTTTGGGGTTGTGAAATGGTATTCTCCATCCTAGCGGCCCCGAATCTGCCGAGAGCTGTGGTATTCTCACCATACTGTACTGCCTTTTTTAACCCTGGCCAAGTTACCGGCTCAAAGAATGCCAGCGAAGACCTCCCGAAGGTGAAATATTAGCAAAAGCAACCAAGAGTTGTAGCCTGATATGATAGGTCACTATATAGAGGGATTGTAATTCCTGGTTTTAAATGAAACTGTAGAAATTTAAGCTAATCAACGAGAGGCCCAAATTTAGGAATGATATCAAGCTTGTAGACTAGAGCTTTCTAACTAGGATTATTAAACTTGTACAGGGAAACAAAAACTGTATTTACTATTTAAGTTCCTATGCTGCTACAATGAGCACTTTTAAGGAAAAGCTTGTTGGGTTGAACAGCTCACAACAATCATATTCTTGAAATGCATAGTTTTGTTTGATTTTTGTATGTTTTCAGAACCAACTGTGGTTGGCAATTTTAAACACTTTTTTTCTGTCTTTGTGGCTGGTTTGTGGCCAGAAGAAGACTGTAGACAAGACTTTATTCGATAGCTATGTTAGACCACTTTATTACAACATGTTAAGAGTTTAAGTCAGTATGTTCTTGCATGCATCATTTGGTTTCAGAATCTGAAGGGTTCATTATGTTCCTCCTGCCTCAAAGAAACAGGGCAAATTATGGCAGTTTTTCCAACAGTATTGTACAGATGATCATTGGTGTTTTTCCTGATGGTCTTTCCTGTGGCAGATGGTGATGGAGAGTGGAGATTGGTTGGTCGGTGGTGATCTCCAGGTGCTGGATCGGATCTACTGGAATGACGGGCTGGATAGTTACAGGCTCACACCAACCGAACTTAAGCAGAAGTTTAAAGAGATGAATGCAGGTATGGAGCTACACTCAGGAGTTGCTCTTTTTGACTTAATTTTGACTAGTATGTTGTGAGGTAGAAGTAATCTTGCCCTCGAACTGTAGCAGGTCATATAGACATACATTTTGTTTAATGGAAGTTAATTGTATTGTCATAGACTTGCATTCATTTGTATATTGCTGCAATACAATTATATATATGGCAAGTTATGAAATATTAAACACTCTTCTCTCATTTTTAGATGCCGTCTTTGCCTTCCAACTGCGGAACCCAGTGCATAATGGCCATGCGCTGCTCATGCAGGACACGCAGCGGCGTCTAATTGAACGTGGCTATCGTCGACCCGTGCTTCTGCTTCACCCACTGGGCGGCTGGACCAAAGATGATGATGTGCCGCTGGCCTGGCGTATGAAACAGCATGCGGCCGTCCTGGAGGAGGGACTGCTTGACCCCAACTCCACCATAGTGGCCATTTTCCCTTCACCGATGATGTACGCCGGCCCAACAGAGGTTAGTGTAAAATGAAAAAGGACCAAGAACAGATACCTGAGGCACCCCATTAAAATAATAACTTAAGGTCAGCTGGTCATTATATTTTTTCCATATTCTTGCTTTAAGTAGAGATTCTTCAATCTTTATTAGTCTTTATTAAATATATGATGTTCACCATATATAAAAAAATGAAAACTGATACCCCCCAAGTATTGCATACTTTAGGAATTACAAATTGTTTGATGTATGCAATATTTTAAAGAAAGAAGCTCTGTCAAATGCACTTTGTACTAAGAATGATAATTAAAACGCCATTTAAAGCCAATGAACAGTTGTATGGAAAGTTAGTGGTGAGGAAACTTGCACAGGGCACATTCCTCCATGAATCGTCGGTGGTGCACTGGATTTCTGATCTGTTCCACCTAACCTGTGCTTGAGGCTGAAGACAACAGGGACAGGCTCTTTTTGTGGGCATCACGCATCTCTGGACTTTCCAGTAGGAATTGATTTGTGTCTCCAAGAGTGATGTAAACAGAACCAAATAGTTTAGAAGCCAGTGGGGTCTACAATCCATACATACACACACACACACACACACACACACACACACACACACAGGTTTCCATTTTTTGTTGACTCTCCATAAGCGTAATGGTTTTTATACTGTACAAACCGTATTTTCTACCAGACTACACCAACCCTACACCTAACCCTACCCCTTCTGTATGATTTCTAAGCTTGTTTCCTCATGGGGACCAAACAAATGTCCCCACAAGGTCAGAATTTACTGGTATTACTATCCTTGTGGGGACATTTGGTCCCCATTACGTGATGAATACCAGATACACACACACACACACACACACACACACACACACACACACACACACACACACACAGCATGCACAAATGGGCAGCTTTCTTCTGACAAAACTTGTTGCTGGTGTAGTGTTCCATGGCTATTTTGAAGTTTCTTGCTCTTTAATCATGTGGCCGGGGACATTAAAAAATTTATTGGGAGCAGACAGTCTTTAGACTAAAGCAGCCCACAGGAAGCACTCGTTCGCCTCATTGGCTTATGAGGAGGAAGCAGGGGACACGTTGACTCCACAGAAAAGAATTAGCTTAGGTGATATAGGCCAATTCTGATCATACGTCCATAATAAAAGATGTTTTCATTTATCTTGAAATGATACATTTTGACGTTTTTATTTTAATTGTCGCTATCTCTAAACAAAATTTCACATTTGCATTTGGTTTACATTATCATTGTTCTTCCAATTTTAAGGATTGTTAATCAGAAAATTAAATCTGTCACACTCTATCTATTCACCCTCATGTTGTTCCAACCTTTCTTTCATTTGTGAATAACATAAAAGAAAAGAAAAAAGTTCAACAGATTGTCCCAGATGTTTTTTTTTCTGTGTCTATCTGTTTGACTTGTACGTCTTCTAAAATCACATAGCCGTTTTGTCTCAAAAACCAAAATTGAAGTTAGACACTTAAAATCTTCCTGTTGTGGGTGGTCTCAAATATTATTCGCATGCATTAGGTTGTGAGAACATTTTATGTCATATTCAAATATACACAAATGTGAATGACATTTGAGAGCTATAACAGAGGGAAAGATTTTAAGCAAATAGTCGTTTACATTTTGCCGTTTTCTCGCACAATGCTCAACAACAACTCCAATTCTCATTCATAAGTTAACTGGGTGGACTAACACTTAGTTAGATTAGTTTTAAAGTAAAATAAAATACATTTGAACTGCTTCCAACAGGTGCAGTGGCACTGTAGGGCCCGGATGGTGGCTGGGGCCAACTTTTACATAGTGGGCCGTGACCCCGCAGGAATGCCTCACCCAGACACAGGTAAAGACCTCTACGAGCCCTCCCACGGAGCTAAAGTTCTCACCATGGCCCCTGGACTCATATCCCTGGAAATCGTGCCTTTCAAAGTGGCAGCCTACAATAAAGCCAAGAAGGCCATGGATTTTTATGACCCCAAAAAGTAAGTTTATGTCTTTTTTCCCCTTTAAATTTGCCTTCCTTTCTATTAAAACAAACTAACTATACAAATTGAATAAGACAAGTATCTTTAAGCAACTAATTTCATCAAATTTGAGACTTGGGCATATTGACAGTTCTGGTAAATTTAAACCAACCGCTGAAGGCATGAATTTACTTCATAAACATTTATCTTCTATACATGTTCAAACAATCTATCACTGTACAAACTTCCCTCCATGTCAGGCTTCCTCGATTCCTAACTGCGTTGCCAAGAATAACAGGAAATGTTCTGCTGTTGTGTGCTTTCCCCAAATTCTACGGCTTTGCACCATTCTTTGAAGTCATTTAGAAGTGGAGATCTGCCATTATTCCTCTGGCGCTGTGCAAATGCTGCGGAAGATGACTAACGAAAATCATGCGTTTCGCTGCGTCTCGTCTTGCAATTAATAGTGCCCACTGCTATCGAGTTAACAGGCTTTTCAGTCATCCCTGATGAAGACCATGTAGCATGTCAACATGCAGCAAAATTGACTTGAAGAAAGACAGCAGACTTTTAATGTTGCATGATCTTTATGCAAATACGCATCCCACACAGAGTTTAAAGGAATAACTTCACAAAAAAAATTAAAATTGTATCCATTACTCACCCTCAGGTCATTCCAAAACAATATATGTCTGTTTTTTTTTTTTCATGGAAGAACAACAACAACAACAAAGACAGATCTTTAAATAGATCTTTCATCTGTAAAGATTCAAAGAGGACCAGAAAAAAAAAAAAACACTATGAAAATAATCTATACAAATCATTTAAGTGCATTTAAGGTCACTCAGTGTTCAAGTATAAAAGAATATTACATTTGAAGTAGTCAATATAGAGCAGCCTGGACATTCGGTAAAACATCTCCGTTTGTCTTCCATGCAAGAAAAAAGTCATACTAGACAATTTTTGGAATTACTGTTCTTCTACCTATGTTTTAAGTGGTGCAATTATTTATTGAGATCATTGCTTACCTTGATATGTGAAGTCGAGCCGCATGTAACAGTGGGGCTGGAGGTTACTGGCATCGCTTCCCTCCTCCATCCCAGCAAGACCCCCGAAAAATTGGTTGGGGTGACAGTCTCACACTCCGTCTGACTTTCAAAGGGCCCCGCTTGGCGCCTTAGTAAATTTATGGCGTTCCGTCTACTCCTTGAGCAGGGTGTTGGGCCTGGCCAAATTCGAGACGAATATGGATGCTGAGCTTAATTGCCAGCCATCCCCCTTAAAGTCCTCTTCTAAAATGTCTCAAATCAGTCCAAGCTGTTTCTCATTTAAATGCATATTAACTGTTCTCTATGGAGTTGGAGTTTATGTGTTCCACCCCTTCAGCCCATTGAAGTGATTACCAGGTGGAATGGTGATAATATTCCATAAAATGTCATTTGGGGCTCCATCCAATAGTGGGATGCATCATATTTGCCTGTTACTACTGGATGATTACTAAGGTGTTCTGAATGCATGTTAGGGCATCAATAGGGTGTTTTAGGGGGTTACTAGGGTGCTACCATGTAGGTTTATATTCTGAATTCTTACTAAGGTGTTGCTAGGGTGTTCTGGGTGGTTACTAGGATGTTGCAACATACAGTATATAAATATATATAAATATATAAATATATATATATATATATATATATATATATATATATATGAAGAGTTTATTTGCAAAAACAGATAACACTGTTTTTAACACAATAAAAACATGATAACAAAATACAAAATCATGTTTTTTATTATGTTATCATGTTTTTATTGTGTTAGTTAGCTAGTATTTTTTGTTGTTTTTTACCTAATCAAAATAACCCAACTGCAGTTTGATTGAGATTAATTGGAATGCACAATGAAAAAAACACGATTTTTGAAAGTTATCTGGTTTTGCAAATGAACTCTTCATATATATACCTACTGTACAGTACTTTTCAGAAGTTGGTACATTTTTTACTGTTTTTGAAAAATTGTCTTAAGGCTACATTTATTTGATCAAAATACAGTAAAAACTGTAATATTGTGGAATAATATTACAATTTAAATTAATTGTTTTTTATATGAATATATTTTAATATGTAATTTATTCATGTGATGTCAAAGCTGAATTTTAAGCATCATTTCTTAAGTCTTCAGTGTCACATGATCCTTCAGAAATCATTCTAATATACTGATTTGCTGCTGAAGAAACATTTCTTATTATCAATGTTGAAAACAGTTTTGCTACTTAATATTTTTGTGGGAACATTCAGGACATTTTTTCAGGATTCCTTGATAAATAGAAAGTTCAAAAGAACTGCATTTATTTGAAATAGGAACTATTGTAACATTATAATTGTCACTTTTCACTTTCACTTTTGATCAATTTAATGCATTCTTGCTGAAGTATTAATTTATTTTGAAAAAAAAAAAAAAAACGTACTGACCCCAAACTTATAAGCGGTAGCAGTATATTTTTTATCCTGTGCCGTAAGCGTATATAAAATAAAATTAATCCTAAACACTCTTATCAGTACCATAAAAATCACTTGACTGACTCAAAATACTTGGGTTTGTTCAAATGCATTACTCAACATTCCACATTATAAGTGCATATAAAACTGCTTGTCTAGACTGAAAAGCCGCTGTGAACGACACCGTTTAATGAATGTGGTTACAATAGGGAAAGCGCAGTGCAACAGTGTACATTTATAAATTCACTGCGCTGTGTGAATTTGTTTTCGTAAGGTCTGCGTCTTAATTGAAGAACAACTAATCCGTAACAAATAAACCCTATCAGTAGGAGCCGTTGAGGATTGTATTTAGACTAGTGTTGGAGTTTTATACATGCAGTTGGAGACTAATTAGCTCTATTTATCAGACATTTTGCACTCTGTTTATTTTCAAAGCATTTGTTTAAATGGCGAGAGTTTGGATTTAATGACGTGGGTCTGAAGTTTAGATTTCTGTTTCTTGATAATTTATTTTTTGTCTAGAAGTAAAGTCAGCCTGTTTACCTCCTCGTCTTTGCATCGTTGAAAGGAATTATGTGGCTTGAAGAGCCACTTGAGAGAACATATTTTATCATAGAGCTCTTTTCAGAGAATAATGCATCGTTCCCTCCAGAGCGAAACGTCCCGAACAAAGGAGCAGTGTACAACACCTAGTTATTATCTCTGACGCAAACCCCGAGATTATGTTTCTTTTTCATTTTCTTATCACATTGGGTACCACACTGTCCCTTTACCGTGCACATCTTAACATTCCCTCTGCTGTCTCGTTTTACCCAGACACCAGGATTATGACTTCATCTCAGGAACCCGCATGCGGAGGATGGCTCGCGAGGGCCAGAACCCTCCAGAAGGCTTCATGGCACCCAAAGCCTGGAATGTTCTCAAGGAATACTACCAGTCTTTGGAGAAGGCCTAAGCCGGTTTCCAGGTGCGCAGAGAGTGCGGCAGAAGTAATTCTGTTACAGTGAAAGAAGGGAAAGGAGGCGGAGAAGGAGGTGATCTTGGTTTGTAAAAAAACAAAACACACACACAATGATTGAACACTGGGACCACCCAAAGGACTTCTTGCACTGTTTTGGATGTTGTTCCTCATTAAATCACTGTCGGTTTCATAGTTCAGAGTCTTATGGCAGCATTTTTATATGTTCGGTTTAAAAAAAAAAAAGTGAGTTAACTTGTGAATGGTGCATTTTAAGTATTCAATACGGTAAAGATAGAAAACTAAACAGTTTTATTAGCAAATTATGCCATCTCTATTCTTGTACACTCCATTATCGCTGTTACAATTGGATGAAAGATGACATTTAATTTGAAAATTGCCCTACTTGCCTTAAAGAGCTTTTATTGAAACTGTTACATTTACAGTATTGTTCTGGCTTTAATGCATGTTGAGCTCTATTGACAGCATTTATGACATATTGTCAAAAGAAGTACAACAGACAATACATGCTGACTTTTTCTTTTCTTTTTTTTAACTGCAAAAAGTCAGTAACATCAGTAAAGCTGATACGTTTTGCACAATATGTGCAAGAATAAAGGACTTCTTGCATAGAGAAATATCAAAACAAAAGAGCTAGAACAGTAGACCCGTTGCATAACTAAACAATGTATTTATGAATATAAAAATGCAAAAATACATTGCAAGTACACTAATGTAAATTTTTTTTTTTGTCTTACCATAAAATCATTTCAACCTGCCACAAATGCTGTTGATAGAGCTTAATGTACTGAGCAATGAACAATTCTTGGAGCCAAAATGTGTGCCTGGATGCGACTGTATACAGTTATTGTGACGGTTGATATCATTAGAAAAAACCCAGTTGTTTTATTCAACGATTATTCAGCTAGGTGTGGTGACAACAGTATATCCTTTGTGTTTGTTTTGGCAGCATTTTATTCTAAAATCTGGACAACTGTTTAAGGAACTTGCTTGTGAAGCAGCAAAACAATTAAAATCTGTGAGGTTTGTTACTGGCATAACTTTAATAGCATCTGTCTAGTCTGTAACATTTCTAACCATAGTGTTTTGATATTCCTTTGTTTGAATATAGTGTTTTGTTGAACAAAATTATTTAGCTTTGTCTTTAGGTGCATTTTTTGTAGTATTTATTTTTATGACTTTTTGTGTTGTATTAGAATAGAAAAACTATCATGTAGACATTCTTCAGTTTACAACTCATAGTTGTCCTGTTTATTTTTAACAGCATTGTCCTTCTTACCTCAGTGTCTTTAATAAACCATTCCACCAAAAAATCACATATATCAGCTTCACTGATATGAAAAGTCTGCGCTCGTTGAAAAATACGAGAAGACATGAAAATCACTGATCATAACGTGCATTTTTCCCAGTTCCCGTAGTTAAACAGTGCCGTGTGCAACTGCTGTACAAGGTCAACGAAATATATCAGAAAATACACACAGAGAGCCAGCTGGCCTCCAGATGCAGTCGCGCCCCTGTGAAAGTGGGACACCTAGGGTTAATCCAGACTCTTTCAGGAATACCCTGCCCTCTCCTTTGATTCCAGCTTGGAGATGAAACGTCCGAATGTGCCAGCCGTCATGTTTTTCTCTATACGTCCTCTGCCAGATCTTGTTCGATCTATGATCCGCATCGAGTGGGGCCTTCAACATGAGTGAATAGCACTTCAGTGTGAACATGACGTGAACGTTTGCCTGGGTATAAAGTTACGTTTTCCCTCTTCATCTGTTTACCTATATTCCTATAGGATCACTTGAATTATTTTGATTGAGACACAAGAAGAGCCTTATATCTTTATTAAATGTGCCAGAACAATTTCAATATAAAGGGTGCCCAACTTTCAGTCAATCACGTAACTGTGTATGTGTATGATAAATGATGCTTGTAAATGTTTCTGCCAACTGTTTTTTTTTTTTTCCTTCAGCAGTGTCTTTTTACACAGGCTTTATTAATACTGACAGACAGGGAAGCGACTTTTGTTAGCACCTGGTTCTTGTCTTTGCCGCTCCGCAGTAAGAGCCTCGGCCCGTTTGACCTTCTCTCCAGTGCTGAAAATGCAAACCACCATAAAGGTAAATTCATCAAATCATGTGGAAATCATTACAATATCCTTAACATATAAAGAAGGGTTAGTGAAATTGTTTTGAAAGGTGATGGGGAAAGAATTATTGCTGGACAAATATTTGTTGTTGTTGTTGACGACAGACATCTTTGTCAGAACAGCATGTGTTTTCCTGGCAAATAAATATACGTTAGAGTTTATTTCTAAGTATACAAACGCCAGACTCTTGGATCGTTCAGCAGACAGTTCATGGCTTTTTAATATCTCCATCAGCGTTCCAGCTCATAGGTCTTGTCCTTCATGACTGCATCTGACAATGTAAATCATACAACAGTCAAAAATGGTACATTTATAGACTGAATTAATATGCAGTTCATTAGAGAACAAAAATAATAAAAATGACAAATTATTACCAAAATCACATTTTGCACACAAAGACATGATTTTTCCCCTCTTAAAAAAATGGAACATTTACTAAAATTGTGTCACCCGGGAAGTGACATCATTTTGGCGGGAAGACAAGTTGGAAATCCGATTCCATTTTCATTGTAGTCTTGCCTGTAGATGTCAAGCTCAACCATTCAACAGTCAATGTCGTTGTAAGAAAAATTGTGACTTTTTAGTTATATTTTATACAATATAGTATTATATGATTCTAGCAATGCCAAGGTTATGGGTTCAATTCCCAGTAAATGCATGATTTAACAAATCTGATACCTGCGCACCTTGTTTCTCGAAATCTTTGTTGAAAAAGAACCAAAATTTTTCCTGAAACTTTCAAGTCCCATTTTGTACCCATGAGTGGAATGTGCCTGATAACTCTCACGCTTTGCTGCACATCCTCCATGACTAATTAGTGTCACCACTCCATCATGTGACATCATCGGCTGTACCGGTAGATTAAACCGTTACATGAAGCCTGGCCACATTTCCCCTCCATTTCTCCTGCATCTGCTTTTACTTCCATTCAAAGCCATCCATGACAGAATCTGCCTCCTATAAAAGGACAATGAAGCTGGGCTGTTATCTTTAACTGCAAGTAAAACTAAAACTATTAAAAACATTTCTTGGTCATTGAAATTAATCTGAAATAAAATAAAAAGCTTAAACTAAACAAAATGTAAAAAAAAAAAAAAGAAAAAAAAAAGGCAACTAACTAAAAATGTAAAGGTATATTTTAAACACAAGTTTAAATGCAAAAGAAGATATTTTGAAAAATGTTGGTACCGATCAGTTGACGGTAGCCATTAACGTCCATAGTATGAAATAAAATATGGAAGTCAATGGCTACCGGCAACTGTTTGGTTACCAGCATTCTTCAAAATATCTTTGTTAGTGTTCAAGAGAAGAAAGAAACTCATAGAGATTTGGAACAACTTGAGGGTGAGTAAATGACTTTTCATTTTTGGGTGAACTCTCTCTTTAAGTAACAAACCTGAACTAAAACGAAAACTGAAATAATATAAATTTAACCTGAATAGCAATGTTGAGAAAAAACTACAATAACAAAATTACTAAACATTTAAATTAAATAAAAGTTAATTTAAAATATGTAAAAAAATTAATAGTTTATAAATAATACTAAAACAACTCAAGCTTAGTCCCTGGCACTTTACTAGACACATGTTACAAGTTCTATACCGATTAGCTGTTAGTTAAAAATCTTGTCTTTAAATTCCTCCTCCAATATTACCTGTATTTTTCTCAGGTGCTTTATATTTGTGATGAAATGAGAATGTTTGCCGACATTCCCATGTGATTTTCATAGCTTATTTAAATATTTGCTTGGTTCCACATGTTTTTTCCTGCGATGTCTGATACTTGAGATGTCAGTCACAAACATTCATGATTTTCAGCGTCTGCATCCTTTTCCTTTTAATCTGCTTCCATCCGGTTTGGCATATCTACAGATATTAAAATCTGAGATATAGAGCATTACCTCAGATGTGAGGGGTTTGAAATGAAGAGATCACATGGATAGAGGAGTATCATACATCAAATGCTACAGCCTGGCATGTTCACATCAAAGAGACGCATCTGTTTCATGACATGATGAGGACCCAGTCCCATGAGGCAGCGAGGAGGAGGACGTGACAGTCAAGCCTCTCGCACTCCTCATCTTGTCCTCATTCACCGTCTGAGTGTCTTCACACTGTATGGCAGCTCTCCAACCTCATGCCACCTACCTGGGTAAGTGAAAGTGATCTTTGTCATTACGAAAGACTCTGTCGTCTCAGTATCAGACGGCACGCCTAAAGGCTGTTCACAAACCATATGATGCATATTGTATGTTTAAATCACAGGAGCTGTTCAAATCTGCCATTTCCAGGAGCCAGATGGTGACCCAGTTGTAAGTAAACAAGATTTTCTAAATTAAAAAAACAAAAACAAACAGTATATATAACTGAATCCTTTATATAAATAAACATCGCCACTATGTTCTGACAGAATGACATGGTTCATTTTAATAATATTTCTCTTTTAAGATTTCAGCTGTGTCCATATCTTAATATTGATGTATTCAAAATCAGTCAGTGAGAAAGTCAAGTCTATCTTAAAGGTCCTCTTTTCATATTTTACCTGCTACAAGTTAAACAAAGCCATAAAGAGTTTGGAGAGTTCTAGTGTGTGTGTGTGTGTTTTAATCATTTTAAGTAACTGTCCTTATATTTCCAGTATCATGAGCCATCACACAAATTTAAGAGAAATTATTGATTTTATTTTATGTATTTTTTTTTTAATGTGACATTTTAAAAATTTTCTTATGCTATAAAACTATAATAAAAACTGTAATTTAGTAAAATATTGCAATTTAAAATAACTGTTTTTATATTTTAATATTACTAAAATTTTCATCAACATTACTCCAGTCTTCAGTGTCACATGATCCTTCAGAAATCATTCTAATATGCTGATTTGGTGCCTAAGAAACATTTATTATTATTGTCAATGTATTGAAAGTTCAAAAGAAGAGTTTTTATTTGAAATCAAAATCTTTTGTAAGATTATAAATATCTTTACTGTTGTTTTTCATTATTTTAATGTGTCCTTGTTCAAAAAATATTAATTTCTTTAATTTTTTTTTTTTTTTTTTTTTTTTCAGTCTTGTAGCCTATTTTGTCAGTGAATAATTCGCTTGGTATTAACAAAATTTTCTTTTACTGGTCACTATTAGGTACTCCTAATAAACAGTCTGCAATTTTGTTAGAAGGCAAATCATAAACTCTGTTGCGTTTATGCACATTGGTATTCACCTGCTCATTTTCATAAGTGATGTCGCCCATACGTCGCTCAAATTGCTGATTCTTATTAAAATGAACTTTTAATGTGTTAGCAGCACTGACTTCAGCTTTACAAGTCACTAGGGATGGCTCGATACCATAATTTTGGCTTCGGTACGAGACCAGAATGTAATACCTTGGTATCGATACTAAATCGATACCATAGGTGACAAATAACCAACCTCAAAAGATAAGTGAACTGAAAACAATTTTATTAAAATAATAATAAAAACAGATTCATATCTTAATACCTATGAATCAAACTGTAACAAAAAACCTACAGGGAACATATGTTACATTTTGACTGAGTGTGAAGAAAAAAAAAAGCAACTGAAGTAACGCAATTAATGCAACAAATGTTGCTTTATTGTAAAGTGTTATTCTAACAGTCAAAGTAATATTCAAAATCATGTTATTATTTCTCTCTCTCTCAGATTGTTTTCAGATTTCAGACTCAGCCAAAGAAAAAGCATTAAATATAAATCTCACTTTCTCGGCTGCTTCATATTAGCGGTCGGCAACGCGGCAGAAACATTCCCTTCATATTATTGATACTAAAATTAATATAGCAAAACTCTTGCTTAATTCAAATTCAATTAATATTCGATTGTATAAAATGCAAGTGCATATATTACGTGACCAAAACTTCACTAGTTCTAGCGTGTCACACATGCACATTTGAGCTTACTGTATCAGATCTGTGGGTTGATCAGTTGTAAATAAAAGTTCAAATTAAATCTGAATTTATGAATGATGCACTCACCTGTCGATCTCTTAATTCTCTGAAAAGATCAGGATGAGCAAGCGACAAATGCTTAAAAAGATTTGATATGTTGCCTCCTGTGGCAACACATGATTTATAGCAACGCTTGCATACAGGTGTAGTAAGGCCAGTTTGTTCACCTTTGTCATCTGTTTTGTATGCAAAGTAATGCCATATTTCACTTCTATTGTTCTCTTTATTTATTAATTTTGGGTGCGTTGATAGAGTTTCATCTGTTTGATCCATCGCGTTGTTCTGTTGTCACATTTACCGGTTGCGCAGCAATTTGGGAAGCACTGCCACCTACAGGTGCTTTTTGCAACAGCAGCGTATGAAATACCGAATTGAGCAAAATTATGAAATCGTACCATTTGAAATATAATATATACCGGTATTTTTCCAGTACCGGTATACCCCGCATCCTTACAAGTCACTCAGATGTCCTCCTCATGTTTAAGTGTTTATGTCATGCCTAGAAAAAGCAACAATATGCACCAGACTTGATGCTGATAGTTTGATTTCTTGTGTCTGCATGTGTGTTTCTCAGGTAATGCACTGCACCCAGTCACGATATTTGCGACAGGGAAGTTGGAGTGACTCTGTTCGTCTGATTGAAAGCTGTCAGCACATCTTAATGCCTTTTGGACACAATGAGTTGATGACGAAGGTAACACTGATGCTATCATCTGCTGTATGCTTTATAGGTCAAAACGATGCATTAATAAGACATTAGCGTTCACTGACACACTACTGTATTCAAATGCAATGGCTTGTGTGGAGCTGTCTCTTGCGTCAGCGCCATCTGAATGAGTCCTTATGCTGCGCTGTTCTCCTTTTATCTGTTCTTCCTCAATCAGGAGACAGAGATGCTATCAGTGAGAAGAGAAACACGCGCTAATCCCGGAGTTTATTTGTTCATCACTAGCAGTTACAGACCACCCTTCAGGGGGTACTGGTACCTCACAAAGTAAACACGTACAGCGTCAGTAGCGCAGGCTTATTTGCTAATGACTGTTGCTAGTTAGTCTAGTAACAGAGTTTAGTGGGATACATTCAGTAGATTTAAAGTTACTTTTTAAAGTTTAGCAAGTTTTAGATATTCTATGTTGCTTTCATAAATATTTTTTTAACCATAGCTAAAGAGTCAATTGGTTACTTGTTCACTTACATCAAGAATGATGTACATTTTAAAATGTCAATGAAATAAAGTTGAATTTAGTTCCTAGGAATAAAATTCAAGACCTTGGATAATTAGCTATAAGGATATTAAAGCCATTTTGATATTAAAACTTTTAAATAATTTTTGGTGCATTTAAATCATTTAACAAAAGGCCGTATTTAAGAGCGGAACCCACATAAACTGCACCAAAAAGTTGTAATTACTATTGGGAAACTCAGGATTTTCTTTTATCCCTGAGTTTCCGAGTTGGTGGTGTGTCAATGAGAAAACATGGTGGATGCAAATCATCCAATAGTGAAATTATTGCAATTTTGTATTGTATTTTGATTAAATTATTTTTATGTTCTATTACAGTAAATCTAGTTAAGATGCATGCACAAAATGCAATTATATTATATAACGATTCAGTTTACTGCATCTATATAAATTGAATAAAAAACAAAAAGCAAGCAACCAAAGCAAAAACAAAGCAAGCAAGCAAAAAGCAACCAGATTCACATAATTTTTTTATTTTAATTTTAATTTTTATTTTCTTGTCATTTCTCCACCAGTACGAATTTGGGAAAAAAAAAATGATTTGGTCTCATTTACTAACCATGCATTTACATAAATTGTGCATGAATTCTGTGTATTAATATTTTAATGAAAAAAAAAAATCATGATTCATCAATAACTTTCATACTAAATTTTCAAAATTTACAAAAAAAAAAATGTAGGAACAACTGAAATCACATATAAGCAAAAAGCACATACTCTGGATAGTCTTATAAATGTGTTAAGAATAAGATAGTTTTATCTAGAGATAAATCATCTTTATACTGTATAAATTTCATCACATACAGTAAAAGAGTAAGAAAAGGTGTATTGTAGTTTTTGATGCATAAATATGCCTATGCAGCTACAATGAATGGTCTGTAATTGGGGTCATACACATTGTACACGGGTTGTGAATTTGGCAAAAAAATAAAAATGTGGAAAGTTGTCCTGTGTGTATAAATATGAATAATTTCTGTGGTTATTAGTGAATGAGACTCATTGTTTTCAAAGTTTCAGGTTTCTTAAATGCTCTTCCATTAGTTGGAAGAACAAACATCCTAATCCTACGGAGCCTGGGAAGTCACCTGTAGGAGAAAAAAAACAACAACCCATGGCAACGGTTTTGCAATTCATCACCTCAGTTTATAAACCGTACTCACGAATTCTTAAACTGTTCACTCGGTTTAACAAATCGTGCCCATGGATTAATAAACCCTACCCACGAATTTCCAATCCGTGCGCAGGTTATGGTTTACAAAATCTGAGAGCATGGATTGGAAATTCGTGGGTACGGTTTATTAATCCGTGGGAAGAGTTTAAGAATTCGTGAGTACGGTTTATAAACTGATACACTTCTTTTTTTCTCCTACAGGTGACTTCCCGGGCTCCGTATAATCCTGCTGGTGGAGATGCTCAACAAAAAGAGCAATATTAGTGCCACACAATGATTCCTTTTCAAGGAAATCAATCTTTGAATGACTTCTCTGCATATTCAGTTTAAGTATGTATCTTTACATCGAAAAAAATACAATTAATAATACATTATAAAAAATAAAATACATATAAACAAAATGCCTGCAACTTTATAACAGTACTATATGTTGTCTAAAGTTTTTTTTTTTTTTTTTTTTAATTATTTTTTTTTTAAATTATGGGCTTTTCTATGCCTTTGTTTGATTCGAACTCAGGTCGCCGTGAGCACTGTTGCGCTGTATGCCGACGCACTCACCACGAGGCTATTGGCGCCGACGTTGTCTGAGGTTTAACCTTTGTAAAAAAGACGCTGTGAGGTAATTTGTGTTGGTTTACGTTCTCTCTCACATTTGGCCATTAATAAACACAGCCTGATGATATATGACCAAACTGGCATTTGCATTCAAATTGAAGATCCTATCATTACAGCATGCAAATGGAATGGTAGCTTTGTGAGGACATAAATTTAATGCTCATCTTGATACCGTTTCCCAAAGCCCCGCTTGAACAAAATCTCACATTTCTGCCACTGCAGATTACCTGAGCTTTGTTCGCATAATTAATAACCAATAGCGTAAATATGAGTGTGTAGTTACATCTGCTTGGCCTTTAGCCATGTGTTTTTATTAGTAATACATAGTGACTCTGTTTCAGCAAGGGCTTGTTGGCTGAGCACCTGGTTGGCAATCTTGATTTCCCATATATCATCTGCTGTGGTGCTATTCGATGCCGCGATTGTATTTGTTTTGGACATTGTTCTAGCTTTGATCATGAGCAGCTGTAATTATTTGGCCCCGCACTTTCCGCAGGAGACAGCCGGTGCAACAGGAGAAGGCCTTGTGTGTGTATGTGTGAACACAATCCCAAACAGACCGGGCACAGTGCAGGACTTAAGTAGAGGATAAATAGCCCAATTAAATGCCTCCTTTATGGTTTTCATCAACAATACAGTTGGCTGGTATTGTGCAACACTCTTTAAGTCTCTGAATGAAGGCGGATACGTAAATGAATCAGTGGAAATTGAATCAGGCCCACCCTCCCCCTCCAGGCTTTCATCCTTAGGTTCCGAAACAAAAATAAACACATGAATTAAACCTGAGAGGTGAATGAAAGGGAATTGTTCATTTATGGAGTCCGGAAAACAGGAGCAATCGGGACCAAAAACAAGGGTGATTTCATTAAACTCCAAAAACCGCACATTTGACCCCTCCCTACAGCTCGGCTATTGTAAGGAGCAAACAATGAAGTTCCCCTTCTAGGGAACTCAACGCTGCATCCTGGTGGACACTTTGGGGAACACTGTCTGCGTGACCGGTATCTGAAGCATGCGTAAAATAACTCTAATCCTATTGGTCCACGTGGCCTGTGACATCATAGGCGGGTACCCGAAAGTATAAAGGGGCGCCTGCTGAATACGTCACCAACTTTTGTTGTCTTTGGAGCCATCTGTCTGTTGAACGTGTGTGAAACATAATCCTGGTGAGTCGAGCAGCGCTTTGAGGAATATGTGCCTCCGTTGTGGGATTCTAACCCTTGAGGGCATATTCTAAACTTTTCGTCTTTGTCTCGGCAACCACGCACTCTTTGTGATGAGTCACTTAATGCGCTCGGCTCGCATTTGTTCCTATTCCTGAGGAATGCGGGGCAAAGCATTCTTGTCTCGGGCCGTTGCCGCGGCTTGGTTTATCTCAGCTCGCAGCGATTGCTTTGATCTGCGATGTCCTCATACCCTTTACTATCGGGTTGTCTGATGCCGCGGATATTGCTCGCATTGCTATAACGATGAAGTGTGAGCACCAAGTCATTTTTAGCAGGGCGTGCGAGATCGCGGGTGGAGCTATATTCAGCTCAGCCGTGCCTCTCTATTATGCATGTTATTGTCTGTGGAGAGCCTCACTGCGCATGGATATACTGAATGCTCTGTGGAATGAAGCTGTTAGCTTTCTCTCCCAGGGTGCTTCAGTTGTCTAGAGTGGTTACGGGGAATGTTCCTTCCTGTGTTTAGCTGGGTGATAAGTGTACAGTCTCTGCTCAGAATATAGCCATCTGCGGATGATTATGCTCCAGCTCGGGCTGTTTTGCTTTGGAATATAGCAGCCTGAGGACAGCTATGTTCTAGCCAGGCGTTTATGACTGGGTTTGGTTCCCCTTGGGCACAAGCTCTCTCAGGTAATCACTGAAGTCTTGTTTGGAATCTGCTGTCTGAGGATAGCTGTGTTCCAGCTCGGAGGCTGCTCCCCCTTGTGGGGTCTTTAAGTATTGGTCTCCTTGAGCCCTTGCCTAGACTGTGCTGTCTCCCCTGTTCGGGTTTTAAGTAGATGGCCCACTTCATGGCCTGGGCAAACTTCAGCCTTATCTGAGGGAAAGGCTATTTGAGGATAGCTGTGTCCAGCCACCTTGTGTAATGGCCATTGCTTGCATCAGGCTTTGATCTGGTCTAATGGGTTTCATGTGTTCGCTCCTTAGCGAATCATTACTATGGTCTGGATCTTCCTTTTGTGAGCCTCTGGTCAATATATAGACTTGCTAGCCTACTGTGGGACTGACATAGATTGGGGACCACCTTAGTATAGCCACCTAAGGATGGTTATATTTCAGCCATTGCCATGGAAGGACAGGCTTACTTGGATACAGCTTTTTGAGGCTAGCTGTGTGTTAACTTGCCTGTGTTATCTGAGGATAGCTATGTGCTAGCTCGATGATTGCTCCCCTGCTTAGGGTTGTTAAGTAGCGGTCTCCTTGGGCCCTGCCTAGATAGTGCTGTCTCCCCTTATAGGGTTTATAATTGGACAGCCCACTACTGGTGGTATTGGCAGTTGCAGTGGTCCCCTTTCCTAGAGCCTAGCTATCTGAGGATAGCCATGTGCTAGCTCGGTGATTGCTCCCCTGCCTAGGGTTTTTAAGTAGCGGTCTCCTTGAGCCCTTACCTAGACAGTGCTGTCTCCCCTCTCTGGGTCGTAAGTAGACAGGCCACTCTCCATGGTCTGGGTAGTTTCAGTCGGTTCCACCTCTGGTAGCCCTTCCTACACACATAGCTATCTGAGGATATCTATGTGCTAGCTCAGTGACTGCTCCCCTTTCTAGGGTCTTAAGTAGCGGTCTCCCTGAGCCCTCGCCTAGATAGCGCTATCTCCCCTGCTAGGGTTGTAAGTAGATAGCCCACACTTGTGGTCTGGGCAGTCTCAGGCTAGCTGTGTGGGACAAGCTGCTGATAGCTCGGGGATTGCTTCCCTTCTTAGGGTTTTAAGTAGTGGTATCCTTGAGTCCTACCTAGACAGTGCTGTCTCACCTGCTAGGGTTGTAAGTAGACAGCCCACTCTTTGTGGTCTGGGTAGTCTCAGTCGGTCCCCTTCTGGTAGCCTTCCTAGGTGCATGGCTATCTGAGGATATCTATGTGCTAGCTCAGGGATGCTTCCCTTCCTAGGGTTTTTAAGTAGCGGTCTCCCTGTGCCCTTGCCTGGAGTGTGCTATCTCCCTTGCTAGGGTTGTAAGTAGATAGCCCACTCTTGTGGCAGCCTCATAGGAGGGCTTACCGGGTTTTTCAGGCTAGCTGTGTGGGACCAGCTGTTGATAGATCGGTGATTGCTCCCCTTCTTAGGGTTTTAAGTAGTGGTCTTCTTGAGCCCTGTGCTCTCTCCCCTGCTAGGGTTGCAATTAGACAGCCCAATCTTTGTAGTCTGCGTAGTCTCAGTCGGTCCCCTCCTGTTCTACTATTTCTAAAATCCATGTTTATGGTAAGCGTACACGCTAGCTTCTGTGCGCTTTCTAAAATCCACATTGTGGTAAGTGTGCACGCTAGGTACCCTGCGCACTTTTCTAAAATCCTGTATGGTATGGGTTACGCGCTCGACTTCGTTCCCATTCTCTGAGTTGGTTCTGGCCCCAGTTCACCTTGGGCCCCACTCCACTTATGTATCTCTGACGAAACTTCTGAACAGGGCTTCCTCTCTTTTAAGAGAGTCATTCTGCTGAAGCCTCCACTCTCCAGAGCTCCGCTTAGGCAGTACTATTAGTATGTAGGCTCTATTGTGAGTCTCGCTAACTGTCTCTAGTGTTGAATGTAGTCAGGTCTCCTCTCATTCTAGAGAGTCGTTATGCTGAAGCCTCCACTCTTAAGAGTTCCCCTACCAAGATTGAAGCCTTCCTAGGAACATGGCTATCTAAGGATATCTATGTGCTAGCTTAGGGACTGCTCCCCTTCTTGGGGTTTTTAAGTAGAGGTCTCCCTGAGCCCTTGCCTAGACAGTGCTATTTCCCCTGCTAGGGTCATAAGTAGATAGCCCACTCTCTGTGGTCTGGGTAGCTTCACAGGAAGGTTTACCAGGGGTTTTTAGTTTTTGGTTCTGTAGCCCCGTCCTAGGGATATAGATATCTGAGGATAGCTATGTGACTGCTCCCCTTCTTGGGGTTTTTAAGTAGCGGTCTCTCTGAACCATGGCTTAGACAGTGCTATCTCCCCTGCGAGGTTTTAAGTAGATAGCCATTCCCTTGGTCTGGGCAGCTCTTTAGGAAGGTCCTTTTTCATAAGACTCTTTGGATATAGCTATCTGCGGATAGCTGTGTCCTAGCTGGGATTATTGGTAGCAATCTTGAGAACTCCTCTAGGCTTCCAGCCTCTCAGTGGTCTTATGTATCTGGCTACTATTGCTCACATAACATAGCTATCTGAGGATGGCTGTGTTCTTAGCTAGGTTAGGGTATTCAACCTTATCTGGTATTGGGCTCAATCATTTTACCAAGTTATGTGAGCGGCCCAAGGCGTCAGTGGCTTGGCCCCTTTCTGAGGAAAGGTTTGGTGTATGTCTGTCACCTCCTTGGTGCTCTCTCACCAGGTGGACAGGCATGCGCCTCGGCATGACGTGATTGGATATCGTTCCCCAAAGTGTCCACCAGGACGCAGCATTGAGTTCCCTAGAAGGGGAACATCTCGGGTTACTTATGTAACCATGGTTCCCTGAGAGGGAACAAGACGCTGCGTCTCCTTGCCATGCATTCGGCCTGCCTGTTTACGTCTCCTCAGACAACTGAGTTGGTGACGTATTCAGCAGGTGCCCCTTTAAACTTTCAGGTACCTGCCTATGATGTCACGGGCAACGTGAACCAATAGGTTTGGAGTTGTTTTACGCATGCTTCAGGTACCGGTCACGCAGACAGCATTCCCCAAAGTGTCCACCAGGACGCAGCGGCTCGTTCCCTCTCGAGGAACCATGGTTACAGGAGTAACGTTTTTGTATTTTGACTTTTTTTTATTCTTACTGTACTGTGTATTGTCTGACTTTTTATAGGCACAATAAAATAAAATATGTATACAGTTTAAAACAGACCAACATAGTTCTGTAAGTAAAAATATTTTAAAAAACTTATACACAAATTTTTTTTGCAGTTATTCCAAATACTATCACATGCCCATGTTTATTCATGTCTGTAATTCAGTACTTATATAAGTTGCTCATGTGATTAAAAAAAAAAAAAAAAAAAAATATATATATATATATATATATATATATATATATATATATGTGTGTGTGTGTGTATATATATGTGTGTGTGTGTATATATGTCTGTGTGTGTGCATATATGTGTGTGTGTGTGTGTGTGTATGTGTATACACACATACATACATACATACATACATACATACTGTGTGAATAATTTGGATGTTGTTATAATATAGAAATATTTAAATTATATTTCTGTACAATTATATCAAAATATATATTATTTTTTTATTTTTATTTTGCTAATTCTGGCAAAACTTATAAAGTTGATAATTATGTATTTCATTCTTGTAAACTCTCCCACTTTCATTTTTTTCCTTTACACATTTTTTAAAATGCTATTTGCACTTTTTGGCCATTTTCTGGCTATTTTAATATCTCCTCTATGAGCAATTACAGATTGGTTTATTTTTTATTTATGTTTTATTTATTTTTTTTCCTCTCAATAAAGCTAAAATATGTACTTTCTATACAGTGGAGTCTGAGACTACATTGAAAGTGATTTGTGTGATTTTAAGCCTAACAAATTCACATCACAGCATGCCAATGCTTCCACTCAAAATATTATGCTAATTTGTAATTAAACATTTGTATTACATTAGTAATAAGGGCAAAACAGACACTTTTTACTAGTGATCTAGATTTGGCACTTCCATCAGTGGCACAGCAGCGTTTGTACGCGCTGTTCTGTTGATTTCTTGTCTTTAAGTGTTTCAGGAGTTTAAAAAAGCCATTTTTATCTGGGTCTGGTAGACAGCAGCCCACCCTGAAGTTCAGGTAATCCAGGAGTTCCCCAGGGATCTCCAGCGGCAGCTAGACTGGCTTACAGCTTCTCTCCTGATATCCTGATTTTTATAGTTCACTCTTCCTTCATTACCATTCCTCTATCCTCAGAGCCAAAGCCAAATGTGGTCTTTTTTTACAAGTTTTTTTTAATGAACTTTTATGAGTAATAAGTAGTATCGCATGTTTCCATTTCCATTGTCCAGAAATTCCAACAAAACACACATCTCCATAAATCAGGCCCAACGGATCCCCCTGCAGTATTGTTGCTGCCCTCCTGGTTTAATCCTGAGCCAGTTTTCTGAGTTTAGTGGAATGCAAAATGGCTTTATATCGGACAGATTTAATTAGCAATGACTGTGGAAGAGACAAAGACATATTTAGCTTTGGAATCTTATTTGTGGTAATCACGCTCTTGGAGGACAGTCAGAAACCATTAGTTCCCCCTCCCCGTGTCGCCCCCTGACATTTTAATTTCTCTCGGCCACATCCTGACTAGTCAAGAGAAGAGATATATTCAGATTTGTCCTCAAATAATGTGGCTCCAGTCGAGCTTATTGTGTATAGATGTGCTTTGGTACAGCATCCATAATTTCACACTAGTGTTTTCTATTTATTATGCAGTTGGATAAATATACAAGTCACTTTAGTTGTTGTATCAGCAGATTTCTAAGCTTGTAATTTTATTCTTTGTAATTAGTTCATCTCTTGTCATTTCAGCTGTTTTGAAGAGGTGGGTTTCTTTAGTGAACGACGTACTAAAATGTAGTTTTATTTTTATGACTGACTTTCTTTTGTGGAACAGACGAGAAGACACTTTGAAAGGTTTTTTTGTCCATGCAATGAAAGTTAATGGGGTCCAGTGTTGTTTTGGACACCATCAACTTTCACTGTATGAACAAAGACTGTTTATTCATAATCAGTGTTGGGAGTAACACATTACAAGTAACGCAAATCAGATTACTTTTTAAGTAACTAGTTAAGTAATGCATTACTTTTAAATTTACAATGAAATATCTGATTTTTTCAAATAAGTAATGCAAGTTACTTTGTTTTCCCATTTATATACTGACACCTCTCCTGTCCCCGTGTTGAGAAAAATTGGGAGTGAAGTGTAGAGGCTGAGGTACTTTTTAGAGTAACTAAGTAACGCAGTTAGTTACTTTTTTATGGTTTAATGCAGTATTATACTTTAAAAAGTAACTTTCCCCAACGCTGTTTATAAGATCTTTTGTGTTTCACAAAAGAATAAAAATCATACAGGTTTGGAATGACACGAGAGTGAGTAAATGTTGACAAAATGTTAATTTTTCGGTGATCCATCACAAAAGGGATAAAATGAAAATGGGATAACAAGCATAACTTGGATCATTTGATCTTTGATGGATATGATGAGAAATTGGAGAATACTCTCCATGATACTCTGTTTTTCTTTTGAGCCTCTGCTGTTATACCTGGTACCATAGGGTAATGTTTTTGTTCCACTCTTTGTGTGAACAATATAGTTCTTATATTTTAAATTAATAGTTGAATGCATCATCTAGCTTCTGAATGGTGTCAGAATGATGCCTTCTGCCAGGAAACTTGGCGAAATTCTGCAGCTGGCTCAGTTGAATTCAGTTGTCATATTATATTATTTTGTACAACTGTTTGACTTTCAATAACTGAAAACAGCACCAGCTCTAGCATTATGCCTCAAAAACTGTTGGTGTTCAGCTTGGTGGTCTTTTAAAGGTAGGGTATGCGATTTGAGAGAGGCTAGCATAGCAATCTAGATTTGAAAGCATAAGATCCCACCCTCCCTGCAAATCACTCTCCAAAGCCACGCCTCCTCCAAAACACATGACCGTGCACAGGCAGACAAGAGGCTAACCAGCGACACAATGAGAAAGGGCATTGGTGAAGGGTTGAATGCAACACTGTCTGTCAGATTACCTCATGTCTCATTCACCAGTGAGAAAACTTCACAGTAAAAAGCGCATAGCCTAATATTAAAATAATAGCATCTTCCATTCTCTCTCGGTCTGCAATAGCATAATGGAACGCGCTGATGATGGATTATGTCTGAATGAACGCGCTGATGATGGATTATGTCTGAATGAACAGGGTGCTGAGTGCTATGCAAATACATATACGTTGACAGGCAGGCAAGACAGCTTATCGTAGCCCTTAGACATAGGGATATGATTGGACGAACATTTTATGGTCCTGTACCTTCTACAGACGAAATAAATACATTTAGACCACTTAACTTAGTGATTGCTATCGGGATATGAAGAGATTTTCAACCAGCATAACCAAAATGTTTTTGAATCAAATCACCTACCCTGCCTTTAATAAACAGAATTCTATCATGACAACTCTCTGAAGATTTTAGCTTGGTAATGGATCTGACAATGTTAATGTATTTGGTCTTGGCGGAATAGATCTGCTGCTTGATTGCTGCTGCTGTTGGTTATTGCTGTAGTTGTAGATTATTTATACAGGTGGAGCTGGGGAAGGTGGAGGGTTTCAGAGGAACTCTGAAAGTGTGCTGCAAAATGCTCAAGTGGATGCTAACCAGCCATTTAAATGTAGAGCAGCAAGCTCATTGGCTGTGTATGCAACATGCAGGGGTGTAAATTTCATCTAACAGTAGGGTGGGACATTATACATAAAATTTCTCAAGAGCAGATTTTGAAGGGGACACAAATAATACAGCTAAAATTGTACTTGTAAGGATATGTATACACAGAGGAAAGCTACTACCATTAGTGTAGCAGGGAGACTATGGCGT
Organism: Spinibarbus caldwelli; assembly: GCA_039654775.1. Classification (NCBI taxonomy): domain Eukaryota; kingdom Metazoa; phylum Chordata; class Actinopteri; order Cypriniformes; family Cyprinidae; genus Spinibarbus; species Spinibarbus caldwelli. The sequence continues at coordinate 33,818,499 of CM077224.1, forward strand.
TATTTTAATGACAAATGTCTAGAGCGCATTATTGTAGCGCGAAAGCACTTTAATATAATGCGCGAGAGCGAATCTTTTCCCTCGCACGCGGATTTTCTTTGCTCTCACGCAAAACCGGACGCGCGCTCTCAGAAACAAGCTGCTCTCGCAAAGAGAAAATAATCACTTCATCCAATGTTTAAGTGAATAAAATAGCCAATTGACAGCCTTACTTACTGGAGTTCCACAACTATTGAAGCTTTGTTCTCTCTCACCGGACTTGTTTGTATGATATAAAAGAGGAAAGCATTTTGACCAAAGCACTGTGAGGCAAAGGAAGGGGGGACTCAAAATGTTTCTAAACTTAAAACGCATTTTTGCCCTGTTTGCGTTTGTTGTTTTACTACTTACACAATTATTTTAAGTATAAAACATTATTTACAATACACAGCATGTTTTTTTAATCATATTTTAATCATATTTTTAGGGGGGACAACCCTCAGATAGGGGGTCTTGTCCCCCCTAACCCCCCCCACCACCACCACCAATCAGCTTGTGCCAAGTCGTTTAATGCTGTGAATATCATCAGTTACATTAAGAACCAATCAGCCTGCGCCATCTAGAGTTTCATGAAAGAACTAGGCATTTATCTAATGCATTCTGTTTTTTAATACAGTCAATTATTGTGCTTAATTGTTTAAGTGTTCCAACATGAGTATTTTATTTGGTTTACTAATAGACAATAATACAAGCATGTTCACCGTCAGGTGTCAGTTTATTGACATACATTTAGATAAAATGTTTTGTTTGAAGTTTAAATTGTGAGGCCTTCCGAGACAGGCCTGAAGACAGATTGAAGAAGGGAATTTTACCGAGAAGTGTGTCCAGCTGCCTAAATGACAGATATTTTTTCTGTACATCGGAATGTCCATTTTTTTTTTTCCCCCTTTCTGAAGACAAAATTCCAGTTAAGTGGCCAAGACCTCTCGGCAGTATGAATATGAACAGAAACACGTCCTGTATGCGTGATGCATCAGCCCTCAATGGTTCCCCAAAGACATTTTCTATCTACATCCCGAATCAAGGTAACAAATGTGTTTCTGTATCACGACTATGGTTCTCTGCCAGATGCATTCAAATCAACGTTTTATTTGCGTCATGTTTTTGGTGGAGTGGGACAACACAATTAAATGGTCTTTCGGACCTCCATGAAGTGGAACATCTGTGATGTAAACACTCTGTCCCACTGAATCACTCTTATTATAAGGGGACATTGCCATCTTGCCTTTCGTAAGCACTCCGTTACTGTTATATCCCACCAGGAGTGGGTTATTTATGTGAGAAATTGATGTGGTATTACTGACACCATCCCCTTGTGTGTATTTGTGGGAGTCTGGATTCCACCTCTGCTCATTTACACCTAATCATTCTTTAGTGTGAAAATCAGGCAAGATGGAAAGGCAGATGGAACATATTAAAAAAAATATACACACACTGAGTGGCTTACTAATGCTTGTCAGAATGACAGTGGGCATTATCCATGCACATGGATTTCATTTGTGAAGCTTAGAGTCAACAGATTTCTACATGATTTTTGACTTCTTTCAAACTTCCATTTTGTTTTTATGCCAGTGAATTTTGTGGTATCTAATTTTTCCTGATACACTTTCGAGGACTGTCCCAAGAAATTTTCAGTAAGTCAGGGTACGTGAAAAAGATTTGTAGTACTAGATGTGAACTACTCCCTTTGTACTTCAAAATGCGCGAATGTTTAATTCATATTTTTAAAATTTACTAGCACTTTCCGAGTAGAAATTGTTTCTACACAAATGTATACATTGAGCTCATGTATACACTAGTGTACTTGTCATCTTCTCGCTGGAAAAATGATTATGTGGATAAATAAATAATTACTTATTTTGAGCACTTAGTATTTTTATTAGTACAAGGTAGTAACCAGTAATATAAATTCTAAATATATTACATGCATCTGAAAATACTTGATTCTGATTGGCCAATCGCGGCGTCCAGCGGTGAGATATTTTTAATATTCGCAGTCATCCATGGCAGCAATATCAGTTTGCTCATCTGAATAACTGAAACCGGCGTTACTTTCATATTTCTCGCATCAGATCGCGGACTCGCACTCTTTTATTTTAAGTCAAGTCACCTTTATTTATATAGCACTTCTAACAATATTGTGTCAAAGCAGGTTTACAGTATTAAATAGGAAAATAGTGTGTCAGTAATCCAAAAGGTCCATTCAGTGTGTTCTGTATACACACAGAGCCATGTCTCAGCGCACAAGCTCCAAATTGCCTTTCTTTCCGCAGCAGCGCTTGAACAGAAAAATACATACAAGAGTAGGCTCTGCAATGTTATTTTACATTTATTATTCAGTTTCTGTATATTAACATCTACAAACTCCAAAACCTAAAGCATTGTTTAATTTTTTATCTTTGTTCTGTTTCTTTATTTGTGCTATTGCTTATAATTTGTTTATTTGTTTTTACTGACTTGTCTTCAGTTGGAATCGAGAATTGTAAAATTGAACTGGTATCTATAATTTTGGTATCAAAAACAATAACAAAACTATTTTATTTTTTGTGGCAGGGCAAGTAAAAATTTAAACCACTGTTGAGCCCTTATTAAACGAATAATCAAAATAAAGCTCTTTTTTATTTTACCTTTGATATTAAAAATAAAAACAAAGATGCAAATAAAAAAACAAAAACAGTAGAGCAAATACAAAATAGTCCTATCCAAAAAAAAAATGGAATTAACAGTGCTTTACTTTTTTTTTTTTTTATTATTTTACATCTAATTTACAGAATCATTTAAGTAACAATAATACAGAAATTGAATAATCAAATGTAAATATAATCATTACATAGTCTTTGGTGTATTAATTACAATTACTAAAGCTACAAAAGTTATTCAGTCAAGAGCAGTGAGTAATTCCCTCTTTTCTTTCGTTGCTTGAGGTGTATTATATTAAGATCTAAATCACGAATCGAATCTAATGTTACACATCAGATTTTTCCACAACTGTTTACGTTCACTTACCCGTCAATGTTTACGCGAATAGCCAGCTCCAAAAACAGATACAATTTGAGGTAATTTAGTGTCTGAGTGAGCTGGCTTCCCGTCCGCGCTCTTGTGTGTCAGTCAGCGCAAGTAACGCATTGACATCTTTTTTTGTGGCTTAGCCTATTGTGCTTAAAATCTCGTTTTATATATATATATATATATATATATATATATATATATATATATATATATATATATATATATGATAGGACTATTTAATTACATTAATGCAGAATCGTCCACATTAGCATCGCAGCTCTAGTGTGGCTAAAAACTGCGAGCCCAACTATGTTAAGTTGGAAAAGTAGTTAATTATTTGAGTAATTTTTCTCTTTTTTGACTGGCTGACACTTCTCGCGCAGGATTTGCATGCACGCACGTGCATTCAAAGCAAACTGATTACACATAATTTTAAGGGAACAGTCAACTCATTATAAAATGCAGTTACAATACTGGGTCTTGTTGCCAGGCCAAATGTTTTGTACGTTGTAATTTACTTTTTTTCCTTAGCGGAAGCTTCATAATAATACGCAGGTAAGGTTACGATTTCAACTTAAATCAGTATTTGGATAAATGCGATTAGTCTGAGAAATATCATTTTACTCCATCTAAAACTCATAATAGAATGAGCTCTGGACTCGTGCCAGTATAGGTTTTCCTTTAATGACTTGAGGAAGTGGCTGTTGAATAGACTTACAATGAACTTTCGGCTTGCTTACGGTATTACAGACTTCTATGAGGCCCTTTGAACTGAAAATAAAGAAGTGTTTCCTCACTATTCAGACAAATTACATTTGATCTTGGCTGTTTCCTTTCTTTTCAAATCCCTTTTAAGTTGTCTGTTGAGTGAGAGAAGGCAAAAGTGACTTTCTTGGCTGAGCTGAAAGGCTAAAAACATATAGGGCTAATAATCATACAAAAGCCCTGCTGGCGGTTTTGACTTTAACTTTCTTTATGTATATGGTGACTGAATAGACCGTTTTAAAGTGTTAGTTCACCCAACATTTAGCAAAATGTGCTCTTTTTATGTCAATAGAAAAAAAAGCACCATAATTACTGAAAATATTCATTGACATTGATGTTCATTTTAGCTAGTTTTGATGTCAGTCATACATCATTCCTTGTATTGTGAATTATTGTAGGGCACCAAACTTGAAAACCTATAGCAGGTTTTCAGTGGATAACAATTTGCATTTTAGTCTGTTCCTCACACTAAACTTATTGCATGGCTTCAGAAGATTTCCGATATATCTTTAGTTTTTAGGATGTTAATTATGTTAATGTAACTAGATTTAAATAATTTAAGACTTATTGCAGCCCTCTGGTTGAGAACCACTGGTTTGTATGTTGCTGTTTTACTCGTTTTTGATGATTGACAAACTTATAGTATATACTTCTCTTTTAACATCCATTTTTGTGTTCTACATAAAAAATAAGTCATATAGGTTTGGACCTACATGTTGGAACTACTTACCACTCTTACAAAATATCCCATTTTCTTTAGAAAAATGTACTTTTTGTGTTCTCGAGGGTAATCAAAACCAGATAAACACAAAGTTTAAAAGAAAGTTAAAAAAAAAAAAAAATTCAATTCCTCTTATCTCCCCTGCTTCTCCCAGAGTGTTAAAAGGTGTTGCAACATTTAGTCCAACACATGGTTACAATGTACTATGCACCATCACACTATTTAAATGTCTCAGTATATGGTTTTACTCTTCCATCAAGCGCATTTGAGTCTGAATGTATGAATATATGTTCCAGTTTAGTGCATTGCTAATGAAAATGTGCTAATTTAATGTTTAGTTCATACTCAAACACAGCCCGGGGGTCAGAGCAGAGACTGCAGTCTTCCCTGTAGAGAAGCCAAACTTCATTAGACACTGTGTATTTATGTTTCAGTGTTTATTAAATGGTGGTTTGAGTATTTTAGTGATGGTACGCTTGCTCATCACTCTTGTTGCCCAGAACTGTGTAGCTAGTGTCCAAGAACAAGAATGATGGATTTTGATAAGACATTCTTAATTCCGCTTGGAATGTCTCCATGCTCGTTTAAACCCAAACTATTCGTCCAAACATTTGTCAGTGACCTATGGTGAAGAGCAGGTCAGAACAGGAGTAGCAGTTAGATGCTTGTGGTATGGCAAAGTATGGAACTTTTTTTTTAATGTTACCCACAGTTCTTCCTTTTACACCCAGAAGGTCTTCTGGAATCAATTGTCGCTTCAACAGTGTGTCCACACTCCTGAAAAGTTGTCATCTGACCAAAACTAAGGCTTCTATGCTAGTGCAGCAGTTTGTATTCAGTAGAAAATGTCACCCAAGGCAAAATCGCAGCCAACATAGTAGCTCTATTTCATAACGTATGAGCTGCCTCACAATTCACTGACAGGCAGTTGTCTTTTAAGAGTGACTTTGAATGCAGTTTGATTTATTCTTCTCTAATGATTTCCTTGATGGAATCTGAACTAATCATGAAAAATGTACAATTCAAATAAATGTTTTTTTTTGTTTGTTTGTTTTTTTTTAATATATATATATATATAAACCTTCTATTCATGAAAGAATCCTGAAAAATTGTATCATGGTTTCCACAGAAATATTAAGCAGCACAACAGTTTTTCAACATTGATAATAAGAAGTGTTTTTGAGCACCGAATCAGCATATCAGAATGATTTCTGAAGGATCATGTGACACTGAAGACTGGAGTAATGAGGCTGAAAATTAAGCTTTGCATCACAGGAATAAATTACATATTAAAATATATTCAAAATGAAAACGGTTAGGCCTATTTTAAATTGTAAAAATGTTTCAGAATATCACTGCATGTTTTATCTAATAAATGCAGATTTCTGACCCCAATCTTTTGAGCGGTAGTGGATGTTTATGAAATATATCAGTATATTACAGTTAACATTTTTGTTTTACAGTTAACTCTATTCCCCATTTTGGATGATGACTGCAGTGCATGTTGAGGTTTCTTTAATTGGAATGGTCCTTGATGATGGATACATGCAACACTATCTCAGAATTGAACCAAAACAAGGTAACTTTTAGGGTATCTATTTATGCCTACCTTTCGAAACAGTCTTGAATTCAGGAACATGCTATGATTTTGTCTAGATAGATTGCTTTATTTTATAACACAGTTCTCCACAATTCTCTAAAAATCTCAAATGCTGTCTTTAAAACAACTTAATCATGCAGGACTTCATGGCATCTGATCATGCCAGCTGGGCACGAAAGCGTTGGCTGGAATGGACACTGGTAGTCAGTGCACAGGGTGCCCGGTCCCTGCCTGCTGCTTCTGCAATTCCTACATCTCATATTTAGGGACAATGAGCCATTGTGTGGCAGTTATTCAATCCTGTGCAGCTTGCGAGCTTTGACAGTGAGTGATCACATAAAATGATGTCACTGCAAATGCTTGTAAGCCAAGTACAAATGAGCACCTAGATACTGATCTGTGGCCAGATTAATGTGAGGCATCACTGAAGAATTCAGAGGAAGTCTGTAACAAAAGTCACAAGTGTGTTGATGTTACAGAATAAGGCAATTTTGTTTCTTTAAAAGATACATGGATTGGAAGACTACCATGAGTTCTGCCATGATTTTACTGAACGTTTTAAATGACAACAATGGAAAAGAAGAACTTTTGACACCCAGGATCCACAGAACTTGGAATGCCATCTTCATTTATTGACTATTAGGCTAATTGATTATGCTTTCAGCCACAAGTAAGAGTGTTCACACAAAAAAAATATGTTGTAATCCACCCAATGTTTTTTGAACTTCCATTGTATGGATAAAAACCATTCAAAATGTTGTTTATCTTTCCGAAAGAAAGTCGTACATGTTTGGAACACTCTTAAAAATGAAAGTTCTTTATTTGCATCTATGGTTCCATGAGGGACCATTAACATCCATGGAACCTTTCCATTCTACAAACACTTCTTTATAGTGAAAAAGGTTCTTTATATCATTAAAATGTTCGTCTTAGAAAAAAAGGTTCTTCTAAGAACTTTCCTGAAAGGTTCTTTGTAGTTTCTTTGTATGTTCTATGGTGTTGGTGTGAAAACTCCTTTTTGGAACCTTCATTTTGAAAATTGTGTGTAAACACATAATTTTCATTTTTGTGTGAACTAACCCCAGAATTCCAGTGTTTTCCCCCTCAAAATCAGTGTGGAAAATGCAAAAATAAATCTGCTGATTCCATGGATCAGATTCCATCTAGTCCTGCAGATGATGTCAAGTTTTATTTGCTCGGAAATTGAGTGTTGATGGTTGTTCACCATGTACTCAGTATAAGGCAAAACTCACAAAAAACATTTGCAGACCTTTACTAGCAGAACAGAACACAAACAACGACTCTATGTCTGATTTACATTTAAAGATCTGTTTGTCTATAATTAAAACCCTATTCCTGACAAACCCAATCAGGAGTGTACACTGCTATAATTACACAACAATAATTGCACTCAAGTATGTTGTGTTCTATTGCATTTCAGCATGCTATTAACATACCGACACGATAGCATTGCTGTTTTATGGTTGACTGGAGTGATTTAGTGGAATATTTGTAAAATCACGGTTTATCATGAGAGTGGTTTGGGGCCTACAGTATTTGGTCATGGTACATCGTAAATCTAAGTAGATGAACTGGCTCCAAGTTGCAATTCCTGGAATCCGTCACTTCCTGTGTAGAACTTTTATTTAGATATACAGCCATACAGATAATACAAGATGGAATATTTTTAACATTTTAAAATTTAACGAAAATTTTAAATGAAGCATGCATTTCTTCGAGTGACTTCTGTGTTCATAGTGATCTGGGAATTTACAAGAACTTCAACATGAAATCCAAATTGATTTCTTAAAGTAAAATGGGTTAAAGGGATAGTTCACCCAAAAATGAAAATTCTGTCAATTATTACTCACCTTCATGTTGTTCCAAACCCGTAAGACCTCCGTTCATCTTCGGAACACAAATTAAGATATTTTTGATGAATTCCGAGAGCTTTCTGATCCTCCATAGACAGCAAGGATCCTACCACGATCAAGGTCCAGAAACGTAGCAAGGACATCGTTAAAATAATCTATGTGACAACAGTGGTTCAGCTGTAATTTTACGAAGCTACGAGAATACTTATTGTGCTCAAATAAAACAAAAATAATGTCTTTTTTCAACAATTCGTCTCCTCCGCGTCACCCTGGTGCCATTTTGGAGAGTATCCACTGAACGTAAACAACGTATGCTGTTCTGTGTCAGCTGCACCACGCGGATACGTTGTCTACATTGTTTACGCTTTGATCTGAACGAAAACAACGTGTCCGTGTGGCGCAGCTGACACAGAACAGCATACGTTGTTTACGTTCAGTGGATACTCTCCAAAATGGTGCCAGGGTGATGCAGAGGACACGAATTGTTGAATAAAGACGTTATTTTTGTTTTCTTTGCGCACAAAAAGTATTCTCATAGCTTCGTAAAACTACGGTTGAACCATTGATGTCACATGGACTATGTTTCTGGACCTTGATCGTGGTAGTATCCTTGCTGTCTATGGGAGGGTCAGAGAGCTCTCGGAATTCATCAAAAATATCTTAATTTTTGTTCCCAAGATGAACGAAGGTCTTACGGTTTGGAACAACATGAGGGTGAGGAATTAATGACAGAATTTTCATTTTTGGGTGAACTATCCCTTTAAGAATACTATTTAAGGTTGACATTAAGTAATTTTTCATACGCAAATGTTTTTGGTTACTGAAAAAGGCGTATTTGTAAAAATTTACACAAAAGCAAATCAGCATATTACAATGATTTCTGAAGGATCATGTGACACTGAAGACTGGAGTAATAATGCTGAAAATTCAGCTTTTTTCAGAGGCCAATAGTAGCTTCTTCAGGGGCTTTTCTTAAAATCCAAGACCATATGGATAAGATATAAATGTAGAACACATGATGCCTGTGAACACTTTTAAAATATGCAGTGCTGAAATCAAACTGTGTGTAACTCCAGGAAAAAAAAAACCCACTTTATGGATTCAAGGTCTTTTAGGATAACTCATCAAATATTTCTCAATATTTGGCACTCAAGGTGACTTGCTTCTAAGCCTTCAAAGCCTGAGGCATAGTCGTATTAACCCAGACCAGGCTGCTTGGGTTTGAGTCAGAGACTATGCCTTTAAGGCTGTAATTTAACAGCAGCTTCCCTTCATGTGGTTAACACTTCACTAAAGAGTGGTCACTGTTATCAATTAAAAAAATCTGAGTCATTAAGACGTCAAGAAGCTGCATTCATGCTTCGACCGTTTTGTGACTTTTAGGGAAATGGCCCAATCCATCTTCCAGAAAAAAGGGGACAGTGTAGGAGAGGTTATCAGATGAGGCAGTGCGGTCTACTTCATGCTCACCCATCATTCCAGAGAAAGATTCCACCACCAAGACTTCCTGGAATTTAGGGATCTTGAGGAATAAGCTCTCTGAATCAGCTGACCAAATCAGATGAAGGTTTGAGAGGTTTGTCTCTGCTATGAATTTAAAGGTAATTTTATTAAGAACATGCTAAAGAAAATAGTGCAACAACAACAGAAATAACAAATTAAGTGATATTATTACATTACAAATAAAATCAGTTATCAGTATCGCAAAATAAAAGAAAAAATTAAATAAGTAAACCAAAATAGTAATTTCTTAGTTTCTCTTTCACTTTGCCATATATCTAATTTATTTATTTTTTTAATTTTTTTTTTTTTTTGGTTAATCTTTTATTTAAAATTCTTTATATTTAATTGTTAGCTAGAGAAGATCATTTTTATTATTTTGTTTTATTTTTTAAAATGTATAATTATTTTCTATTTTCTGTCTAAATCTCTGCCCAAAATAATTATTACAAAAATAAGAAAAATTTTGACTGTTTGAGACGTGAATAATACATTGCTGATTATTTAGTCATTTAAGCATTTGTTTATGAAATGCAAATCATGGCCTCAGTTTTCCTTGTTGTTTTACTCTTGGCAAAAGATAAAACTCTTCTTTTGCGTATTCACTTATCTAGAAAACTATGACTTCTGTCAGAATTTTATGGGTAATTGATTTACAGAAATAAAACAAGAAACCGCACACACCTGTTTTTCATCATTTGTTGAAAAATACATTCATGAAACAACATGGTTTGGGACAAAGGTTTTCAAAGGGTTCAGAATCTTAGAAACATTTTTCAGATGAAATGGATAAATGTAATAGCAAATTGTTTTGTTCCAATCATAATTCCATTTAACAAGACGCATGTTTTTTGTGGCAGCATTTTATTAATGTATAGGCCTGTTTCATACTGTATATTTGGCAGCACTGAGGTGGGTCTAAATTTCATGTTTCATTTGTCATCTTGTGTTTGAATATGTTCACAGAGAAGGACCACACGGAATATGTAAGTTTTTTTTTTGGGTGGTTAGGCTTAGCAGTTAAATATCTGGGTGTGAAACCCAAATGCTGCAGGTTCAAACCCTCAGCAGGCTCATTCACAAGCTATAACTTTGAGTTATTATATTTTACACACATGGGTCAAAAATGACACATATGCAAGCATGAAAAAAAAAGAATAAAGGCATTTTGTTAAAATAATTAATTTAGCAGTTATTTAGACCAACACAAAAATCGCTAACAAAAATTTTAAATATAATAAATATAAAAATGATTCTTTATTATAATATTTATAATATTTTTGATTTTTCTTAGCATCTTTATATTTTCAGTTTAATTTTGGATTAGTAATTGGCCACTGAAATGATAATATTAAAAACACACCACCAGTTGCATCAGCATTTTAATGAATGAACGCGCAGTAATGGCCATTGTACATCACCTAAATATTATTGTTGATTATTCATAATGTGCTCTGCCCCTCAATTTTTTTAGATTGGTGCATGCTGAACAACATACTGCCAAATACTACCTACACACCAAAGTGTACACCCTTAAAAAAATAAAGGTTATTTATTGGCATCTATGGTTCCATAAAGAACCATTAACATCCATGGAATCTTTCCTTACAGAAAAGGTTTTTTTTTTTTTTTTTTTTTTTTATTGTTAAAATGTTCTTCACAATAAGGTAAAAAAAAAAAAATGGTTCGCTGAAAGGTTCTTTGGGGATCCAAAAATTGTTCTATGACATCACATTGCCTTTTGGAAGCTTTATTTTTAAAAATGCAACTCTTTGTCAAATCATTGTCCAGTGACCTCATGTTCTGTTTACATAGTAAGCATAGTATAGATACTATATACTGCAAAAATAGTAACAGTAGTATGTTAATTCGAGCATAGCCATTGTTTGTGCCTGTTTTGGACACTGCAAAGAACACCAACAAATTAAAAATTTCAATGGAGTCTTTGTTTAAATATGTTAAGTTTCTTAGTACTATGCAAATGTTGACCTACAGTGTGTTTATGTTAAACAAAATGAGGAATAAAATAAGCAGACGTGACTGCAGTTTTGACGCAGAGGACAGTAGATTCCAACATATGATCAGAGTGATGAGATAAGACACGCTTCATTGACAGAACAGATGAGTTATGTTTCTCTAATATACCTCTCGCGGCATTATTTCTACTGGAATCAGTCCAGTCGTGACTCATGTTGATGTGAGATGTAACCAAGCTGAAGTTGGCACCTGGATATGGTGCCTGACATTTGAAATGGCTTAAGAATTTGTGGGCCACCAAATTTGAATGAAATTCAATGAAAACAACAACAGCTGATCTCTGCTGTAAATTTGTCTCTGTTTGCTCTACTCGAGATGGGTTGAGATGATAAAGCCTTTGGACTGTAATGTTGTCCGTGCGCACAAAAACTTACATCGTAGCGATCAAAGCTCGGTTGGCTTATTAACACTGCAGTGATGACATTATTTCAGAACGCCACCCAGAGTTCTGTGTTCACCTCATTGGAAGCATTATTTATTTTTCCACTGCTTATTCACCCTTGAACCTGTTACTCACTTTCAAGTACCATATTTTTCACTCAGGCTACATTTTTACCAGTGAGGTTTTGTTTTCAGCACTATATGTAGTTTAGCTGCCAAAAACACCATCCCTATGATTTCATGATCATAAAGCATGACTGCATTACAGCATTACTATATTACCGTTCACTTACTTCCATGGTCCTTCTCCACATGTGATTTATTATTGTGGCCGTCTCATATAATTTATACCTCCAAGATCAGCTGATTCATGGGTAAAAGTTCAAGCATGTCAGTTGTTTGAAATCAGCATCCTGAATGTTGTTTTTATCCAAAACTTTGAGAAATGTATTTCTCCTCTTTAGCAGACAAGTGTTCTCAAAAAATCCTGGCTTTAAACAGCTGCTGAGAAACTCACAGATTCCATCTGGTCACTGGCAATGAATTTAAGCGAGGACTCATACTGACATTACGTAATTATATTTGCGGTTTATCGTTATTATTGTTTGCTAAACCATAATTTGTTTTGTATTAAAACCATACAAAAAGTGTGAATTTTTTAAAAATTCTTATTTTTATGTTCTCTCTTTTTCTTTTATGATATTTTGTTTTTAATCTATGAAAGTTTAGAAAGCAAACTACTCTTGTGCTCTCTGTCTATCTCAAGGCATAATCAGTAGACTGTTCTCATATAAGATGATTTTCTTATTATAATTAATTAGCAGAAATGTTTTATCTGCTTTGACACAAATAGCCCATAAAAGATAGATTGACAGTTTTGAACTTTTTTTCCCCAAATTGTGCTAGTTACTGGGCTACTTAGTTTTTTTTAAAGCTTTTGATGGATGGATGGATGGATGGATGGGTGGAAGAATGGATGATAGATAGATAGATAGATAGATAGATAGATAGATAGATAGATAGATAGATAGATAGATAGATAGAAGGAAGGATGATGATGGAAAGAAGGATAGATAGATAGATAGATAGATAGATAGATAGATAGATAGATACTAACTTTTTATACCCTACTAGTTAAAATAATAAATTAAATGTAACAAACATATAGCCAGGCAGATCGGCTGATTGAAAAGCTCATGGAATAGTTTTAATGTTAAGCTAAATCTCTTCTGCTTCACAGGTTCAGCTTCGTTTATTTAAACATTCATATCGCAAATGTGCTGCGATGGTTTCCTGCTGTTTCAGTCAGTAGTGTGTCTGAACAGGGGCGCACCAGATCAGTTTCATCCTTTGTCAATAGGCCTGCAGACTGGGGGCGGAGGAAACACATCCTATAAAAAGAAGGTATCCCACATCATGAAACGCCAGGCTTCTTCTCAAACACTCACACGAACAGGAATCCTCCTCTTTGCAGCAACTTACTTTGATTTTTTAAATGTTTTTTATTTATTTATTTATATTTTTTTTTGGCAGAGCATCCTGACGCTTTAAATTTCTCCATTTCTTTATCTTATATTACACTAAGCCTATTTGCAATGTGTATGCTATGTTACGTTTTTCCCACTGATATTTGACAGCTTATTTGATGGGCTCTGTAAGGGGTTTATACTTTTTTAAGCCAAAGTGTGGTGGTCAAAGCACCTAGTGGTGTAGGAAATATCTTATCTTTTAAGAAACCAACACATTTTCATTCAGAGAGAGAAAAAAAAAAAGACTGAAAGGATGCTGAACGTTTCGCGGAGTCGGAGGTTTTGGATGTTGATGCTGATCATCGCGGTAGTGCGGATGGGAGAAACTCAGGGGACCGAGAGCAAAGCCCAGGTGAACTCCATCAAATCACTGGAGCCGCAGACCGCCGCCACTAACCGCTCCAGCGGCGTCCCGAAGAAAGGCAGCGTTCCCGCTCAGGTAAACCAGACACCTCTAACCATGATTTCATTAGTCTAAGCTAAAGCCCTTTAGTAATTATTACTTACCTAATGACTAACGAAATAACTCTCAGATGTCACTTGTGTGCGAATTGTTTAAAGGAATTTCTATCAGTCACTGTCTGAGGGACAAATCGTTTATCCCGCTCGAGGCCAAATTCCTAAACTCTCAAGACTGGCTTAATTACATCATATATGTTTTAAACACGTCTTTAAAACCAGTTATTGTGATCTAAAAACAATCTATACTGAAGTGATAACGGAACTAACAGACTAATGATAACGGAAAGCGGTCGAGCGGCGAACTGTTGCTATGGTTACCTCCTCAGCGACTTGTATTTAACGATGTGTGGCTGACTTGTAAACAAACTTTTTGTGGTTAGTGAAATCCTATTTTGTATTAATTTTGTTGTATAGGCTATATATTGCACCGTAAAAGTTATTTTCTGACGATTTATTTCGCATGTTTGTATATTAGGCTATAGGCTTCATTTAGTGGTTTGACAAAGTGTTGATTTACGTTGCAGGATCTGACGCCAAGTTTTACTTTATATGTAATGCAACTGGCATGTCATGTTATGTGGCTCATCTATTATAATCGATTTTAAAAGCCTCAAACATATGTTATTTCAAAAATGACTACAGTAGTACTTGAGTATTATACAAAAAGTTATCAGAAAGCGGTTGTGGCACAGTTGAATGGCCAATGTCCTTTTCAAAGCTTTACTCATATTTCTAGTCTGTTAAATCCTGGATTCATGCCAAGCTCAAGATTTATGTATAAATTTTCAGTAAGACACACAATATTGTTACTTCAGATTTAAAAAAAAAAAAAAATCTCTTTGCTGTTTGGTCCTGGTTATGTCTCTCAGATCAGCTGTAAATATGCAGATGTTGTTGTTGTAACTGAGAGCAGATGCAATTCAATGCAAAAAAAAAAAGAGGAGGTGATGGGATTTTTCTCTCTCACACTTCCTCTTTGTTTTGGGAAGATCTCCAGTATGCATGTTTCCCAGCCAGACCCTCATCTAAACAACTGCTCTCAACTTTACCATCTCCATAAACGCAGGTGGTCTGGATGATCAGACCACTGCCATACATGTGGAAACCACTACAGTCCAATATTAGTTAAATGTCATGCTACATTTAGCTGCTTATCCAAATGTAGATTGCTAACAACTTTGTAGATTGCTAACAGAGCGACTGTTGTCTCATTTGGAAGTTTCCAGTTGCAGATGTTGCAGATATTGTGGACAGATACCAACTTTCTATAAATCTCTATAAATATACTCTCTGTAAATCTGAAAGAATTGCTTAGGAGATTTAATTATATTAATTAAAGATAACTCTGGAAATGTTATACCTTGCTGAAAAAAAAAAAAAATGCCTAAAATTGTTCTGCTGGTCTCTGGTGATTTAAGGTTCTGGACCAACAAGTGCCCAAAACTTATCTAAAACCAACCAAGCCAGCTGGGGGGGACCAGCAAAGACTTTCGGTGTAAAAAAAAAAGAAAAAGTTTAGAATAATTTATCTGTTTGTTTTCTGAAGTGTAGTGTATTTTTACTTTATGATTACGTAGTGTGTGTTGTGCAGTAATTTATATAGATGCAGCAAACAAAATTGTAGATGATGCAAACGGGTTATAACGGTTATATTGTTCATAGCCCTTTGGTGCCAATGGTCACACCCTAGATCACCACAGAGTACACATCATTTGCAGGTATAACAGTGTACAGTGACAGTGTATTAAATTTAACACCAGATTTGAAAGAACAGGTCATGTGGATGCAGTTCTGTGGCGGCAAATTTCTTGATTGCACCTGTGGCTTTGAGAAATTTCTTTCGTTCTAGTTCCCTCTTATATTGGTTACATTTTAAATGCAAATAGCCATCTTGTTTTTGAATAGCATATACACGATGCGCAGCCATGAATATTGATTGTTGCTGGCCATTTTTATTGATTTTTCTTATTGCTATCAATTGGTGGTGGATTTTTATTATTTTTTTTAATTTGATTTAATGCCCCCTATGGGTGGAATTGGACAAATCTAGCCCCCGCAGTTTCGTATTTGTTCACAAAAATGGAAATGAGCTTATTATAGCGCCATCTATAGTCAGATGGATGCAAAGTAGTGTGTGAGATAGGAGCATTTTTGATACCGAGACTAATAATTTAGCATAGATAAAATAAAATAATAAAATCAGTACAAACATAATATGGTTTCAGAACTCATGGTAAGAATGACAATGCAAATGACAATAAAAATTAGCAAATGAGCCCAGTTAGGCTCTAACTAATATAGCGCAAATGATATATGCACAGAATATCTTTACAAAAGTTAATGATGGCACCCAGAAGAGTGCCTGGAATTAATTTACCAATATGTCCTTGTAGTCACTTTCCCTGTTTTCTCTCCCATCTGGTTGAGCTGTCTGAAGAATGCTTTACATGTTTATATGTCATTACACAGCTGCTGAAATGTTTCCTCTCAAGTCCTCTAACTCTCAAGGATATGGCGAAGATTATAAGACAAGCTCCCAATAAATCTCCCACACTGGCGTTCTCCCAACTGCTGCAAATTAGGCAGGCAAGAGAAATGGCCACCCAGTTTCATACATCCGTCCTAAAGGGACAAGCAGAATTCGGTTCGCTGTTTCGTGCAGTAAGTAAAGCTGGCCGGTAGCCATGATGTCAGTGTTTTATTAGTAGCTACAACTTCATTTAAATGTGTCTAACTCTTTGACGGTGAAACTCATGTCAGATGTTGTCCACAAATAAAATAAACCTACCAGTACATTTGAAACAAACCAAAATCACTCACTTTTAGACGATCAGAGTAAATGTTCAAGGGGGGTTAATGGTGGTTTCCAGTTGTGGGCAACCCAAAAAGAGGGATATTGGGATTGGCAGAACTCGTTCACCACATTAACCTCTCGACTAGAGGGAAGAGGCTAGTATTCCCCATGAACACGAGAGCTGTGTCACATCAGTGCCGCAGCTTTGGAACTTTTAACTTTTCCTCTTATTTAATTTGACGCTGAGGTTCCGTTAACGAGTAGGACCGGGGCGGGGGATTGTTTGGGTCTGGCTTGTAAAGAGGCGAGGTGGGTTGCCCTCTCCTGCTCCCTCTGAGGTTAAGTGACTGTTTAGTGATGCTAACGAGCTGAGAGGGTGAAATAAAACAGGCAAAAGTGTGGCGGCTTTTTACCGCTAATCATCTGGATTTGACTTCATTCGAGGAACAAGACAAGCCGAGAGGGTATAATCACAACGAGTTTCTGACCATTATTTAAAGTGCTAAGGCGTGATGTTACATCTCTGTAGCATTCCCTGAATTGCATGGATGTAACGCTTAACATCTAATTAGCAATGCTCATTGAAAAGCACCGTGAATGTGAACCAGGGTTGATTAACTAAAGCTAAAAATGTAAAAAAAAAAAAAAAAAAAAAAAGTTACTTGAAATAAAATAAATGTTAACTGAAATAAAATATAAAAACATTTTTCACTTTTATTTTGTTGATGTACTAAAATAACTAAAATAACTGAATAATAAAATAACTGAATGAAAACTGTTTAGACATAAAAAATAGCAACTAAAAAATCATGAAAGCACAACAAAATTACAAAAAACTGACAAAAAAGGAAATAAAATAATACAAATAAAAAAGAATAAGAGAATAAAAAAGAATACAAATAATATATTTTTATTTTATTTAATAAATAATATATACATAAACTAACAATAAAATAGTACTGTATCAGTACTAAAATAACACTGATGTGAAAAACACCACAGTGCTGAAATTCCTGGTAGAAAACCCAACGTGCCCAGTTTCAGGGCATGATAATGAATTATGGTTTACACTAACTGCTGTTGATCGTCATAAATTGTAATTGTGAATGTTTACATTGATTTCACTTTTCAGTTTGTATGCATCTTTTGCCTGTTGTCCTGTTAAAGAACAGTAGTTTGGAAGAAAATACTACTTATCCCTACCTAAAAACATAACCAACACACTCCCAACCTGATCAATCTTTTATTATTTTCTTTGTTGTAGTAGCACTAAAACATTGTTGGGAAGTGAAATAAAGAAAAATGAAATTTAATTTTTACAACTTCTCAAGTACTTCATTCATTTTCAGTGTTGGGGGTAATGCATTACAAGTAATGCAAGTTACGCATTCAGATTACTTTTTTCAAGTAACTAGTAATGCATTAACGCAGTAACACATTACTTTTAAAAGTTACTTCTTCAAACAAGTAATGCAAGTTACGCATTCAGATTACTTTTTTCAAGTAACTAGTAATACATTAACGCAGTAATACATTACTTTTAAAAGTTACTTCTTCAAACAAGTAACGCAAGTTACTTTGTTTTCCCATTCATTCACTGATTCCTGTCCCTGTGTTGAGAGAAACTGGGAGTGAGGTGCAGAGGCACTTCCTTAAGCCTGAGGCTTATTCATTTCACTTTGTGTGTGAAAGAGCCTTTGCAATTGCCAAAAATATAACTTTTGGGTTTTTTTGTTATTAAAAAACAAATAAACAAGCCTAGCCCAGGTGACAAAAAGTAACACAAAAATAACGTAATGCATTACTTTCCAAAGAAAAGTAATGCCATTTGTTATTTTTTTATGGAGTACCAAATTGCAATGCATTACTTTTAAAAGCAACTTACTCCAGCACTGGTCATTTTGTTGCAGTCGAATGCTTGAAATGTATAGTAGGAACCTTTGTATTTATTTATATATATTTTTTTGTTGTCTAGACTGTTTATTAAGTCATATTCGCAGAGCCCCCATATTTATGTCAATAGTGCCTTTAAGGGTTTGTTCCAGATATGTTTTTTCGTGCTGGTGAGATTAGCCTTCAACTTGTGCTTCAAACAGTGGGAGAGTGCGCAGCTTTCCTGTGCAATCTGATAGCTATAGGGCCATGCCCTTTGAGGGTGGATAAGGTTTGTTTGTTCAGTGACATAGTTTATTTTACTATTGAAAACCCTCTCAATTCACTAACACCATTCATGGTGTCAGATGTCAGCTTTGCTTTTGCAAGGTCAAGTTAAGCCGGGCCCCGGGGCCCTAGAGGAACATATGTGTGAGACATGGGTTTTATGTGTGAAAACCCTATTCAGAATTTCATGAGTCTGTTGTGTAGATGAACTTAGACGAGGGTTCAAAGAAAGCCTTGCAATCCTGTAGTTGTATACTGAAATTAGACTGAAGATGTTTCTTTTGTAAGGTGTAGTGTACAATATTTATTTTTAGCTCAGAGGTAGCTGAAGTTTTTTTTTATTTGTTGCAGTAAAATTAAAATGAAAGATTTTAGCAGTTTTATGGATAGATTTTAGCAGATTTTTAGTAGATATTTAGTAGCATTTTAGTAGATTTTTAAATAAAATGAAATATAAAATAGAATATAAAAATTAGTGTTGTCAAACGATTAATCGCGATTAATCGCATCCAAAATAAAAGTTTTTGTTTACATTATATATGTATGTGTGCTGTGTATATTTATTATGTATATATAAATTACACACACATACAGTATATATTTTGAAAATATTTACGTTTATACATTTATATATTCATATTCTTTTATATTATATATAAATATATTTAATATATAAACATAACATATTTTTCTAAAATATATACATGTGTTTGTATTTATATTTACATAAATATACACAGTATACACACATATATTATGTAAACAAAAACTTTTATTTTGGATGATTAATCGTGATTAATCATTTGACAGCACTAATAAAGATATAATTATAATGAAGAAGATATATATATATATATATATATATATATATATATATATATATATATATATATATATATATATATATATATATATATTTAACTGATATAAAATATTACATTTAATACTTCCATTTAAAAAAAACTACACTGAATTATTTTTCTGGTAGTTTACAAATCTGCCTGCTAAAGTACTGCATTGCATATCGGTTGCTACTAACAAGATAAGACTTGACATAGTTTGGGTATATACCTGATATCAATCCTTAAATGTTTTTTGAAAGCATGAGAGAGAATACAGATAGGGAGATGGTTTTCAAAGGCATGGCACGTTTAGTCTTCAAAGTCCGCCTTTTTTGCTAGCATGAGAGCGGTGACACGGGCCAGTGGGCATCCCTCATCGCCGTCTGTCTCTGAGCTTATCATCGTGACACTTATCTCACACATGAATGTACTGTATGGGAGGAATAAAAACAGACTGTGGAATCAATGAGGGATGAGGATCAACGAGTCGTATCCAAGTGTTGGCCGGGTCATTAAAATCCTGATGTGATGACGTTGCCAGATTGTGTGCAGACGCGATTATGTGTCTGCATTGGCTCTGGCGGTTTATGCGACGCTATGGAGAGATGCGGGTGACTCTTGCAGCTTTGGAATCAAAATTCAGTTTGTCTCTTTCACTTTGTATCTTTAAGTTGACATAATTTAGTCTGAAAGCTGAGAACGTTTTACGTCTAAGCACATCATATAACTGAAACGAATAAAAGGATGGAAAATGTATTCTTTTTTTATGATGTGGAATTTTTTTATGAGTGGAATTGTTTTACATGGTTCATTCTTCTGCTAATGTAATGTACTCAGTCATTTTCTAATGATGCAGTGAATGAATATTGAATGTTTGAGGTCAGTGACTTTTTAGTATTTAAACATTTTATGAGCCTCATCCGTTCCTTATTCGTCTCGTGAATGTATCGTTGGTGGTTTGGCCGGGTTTCATCATGTGTTTTCAATGTTACCAATTCTGTTCCTTGCATAAGAAAGGAATATTGCTCTAAGGTCTGTCAATCTACAAAACAGACTTGTTTCTTTTGTTATTAGGTATTGAGATATTCTTCTCCCCTTGTTGGAACACGTGTTTTGCATTTGACGCCAAACTGAAGATTACGGGTGATGTAACGCATTTCCCTTGCTAAATCTTCACTAGCTGGTTTCTGTTCTGGAGTTTGTGATTTGTAAAACATTGTCAAGCTGAGTTACAACCATCAGTTTTATCTTAAATTTATCTCAAGGTAATTTAACCAAATATTAAGGTGCTTAAGGTCTGGTTTGCTTATTTTGGAGGGGTTTTGGACACCCGCTAGACTGCTTTAAACCAGTTTAGCCTGGCCTAACTTGATTGTAACTCTAAGGTATACTAATATAAAACACATATTAGACAAATTTTTCAGTGTACTATTATGCACTATTAATGGCAATATTAAAATTATATTACATCTAAAAGATTAACCACATAAAAATGTGCTGCATTGTGGTCATTTATTTTATTGTGTCTACCTAAATATTCATTACAGATTCTATGTATAAATGTCTTTGTTATAGAAGCCTGTCTATATATATATATATATATATTTTTTTTTTTTTTTTGTACTTTTTTTCTCACAATTATGGGTTTATATGTAATAATTCAGACTTTTTTTTCTCAGAATTCTCAGAGAACTCACAATTCTGAGAAAAAAGGAAGTGACTTTTTTTCTTGCAATTTATATATCGCAAATGACTTTTTTCTCAGAATTATGAGATATACATATGAATTATGAGGAAAAATGTCTGAATTTTGTGATAAAGCATTACATTACCTTTTTTCTTTTTTTTTTTTTCATTATCCCAGAGTGAAAAGAAGCTACTATGTTGTTCAGACAAGTGAATCTAAAAATCATAATGTACACAGATTTGTGGAAACTCATTCCATCTGTTGATACTGAGGGATTATCACTGTAGGCACAAAGCTCCTTACAAAAAAAATTAAAAAAAAAATTGGTCAATCCTGGGATCCAGTGGTCTGATGTTTCCCAATATTCGTCATCATCCATTGCAACTTTGTATATCAGTGTGCTCTTTATGGAAACTGGCAGAACTTTCATGTTTTTCACAGACTGGCTCATTTTTTTCTAAATAATTAAAAAATAATCAAATAATCAAATAAATAAATAACTCTAATCAATATTTTGAGTGCATTTATTTGGTAAGTAGCAATCTTGTAAGTGGGATATTACTCAGTCGGTACAGCAATAAATGTTCCCAGGATCTTGTAGAAATAATATTCTGCAGCAGAATGCAATATTTTCATCACATTCCCACCATGAAAAGTTTATCATGGGAAGCACAGATCACTTTGCTTATTTTGCATGTAGTTTCATCCAGAATTTCAGCGGTCACATAAAAATGAAAATAAAATACGGCTGGTGACAAGGATGAATGATGGTTGGAATAATCTAATTCAAATAAGGGATCAAATAAATGTCTATTGTCACCCCTGATTCCTGCTATTTTATCTTTATTGTAACATTAAATAGTTTTTTTTGCTGTTCAAGGAACTAATAACTTCCAGTATTTGAGTGTTATGTTGAAAACAGGGTTTGGTGGAGAAGAACCAGATCTGATCAGTCTTTCTCATTCTTTTCTCAGGGTTATCCATGCAGCAGTGATAAAGAGTGCACAGTGGGAACGTACTGCCACAGTCCTCAGCATGCCCCGTCCCGCTGCCTCAACTGCCGCAGGAGAAAGAAGCGCTGCCATAGAGACAGCATGTGCTGCCCTGGCAACCGCTGCAGCAACTGTACGTTCCTGATTGATCGCTGATAGACATCATTTCCCATCATTCGCTGATTAGCATTTCCCATACTAACTCAAAGAAAGTTACAATGGATCTTCTCTGTCTTTCTTCAGACATCTGCATCCCCATCTCAGAGCGCGCCCTGTCCAAGTCACCTATGGAGGAGCTTTCCGTCAAAGAAAAAGGCTGGAGGAGGAACGGCAAAACTCAGACCAAGATCTCTCTCAAAGGTGAGCAACTGACTAAATGGAGAACCACAATTTGTGAAAAGATGTTTAGGACTGCAGATCTGCAGGGTTAGGGGGGCAGTCATGGCCTAATGGATAGAGAGTCGGACTTGTAACCCAAAGGTCCGGCAGGGATTGTAGGTGGGGGGTGAATGTCCAGCACTCTCTCCATCCTCAATACCACGACTGAGGTGAGACCCTTGAGCAAGGCACCGAACCCCCAACTGCTCCCTGGGCGCTGCAGTGCAGCCAATAAATGGCTGCCCACTGCTTCGAGTGTGTGTTCACGGTGTGTGTGTGTGTTTGTTCACAACTCACTGCTGCGTGTGTGCACCGGGTATGTCTCACACCTCCTAAAAAGTGAAGCTGCGGGTTCTTTGATCACCCCCTGGCACCCCGCCCCCTCTCCATGTAAACAAATGGGACTTACGTCAAAATAAAAAAATTAATTACACTTCCAATACAATTTTTCGAAATATGGTTTTGGTCATTTAAGGTAGTTGTTATCACGCTGATATATGTTCAATTGTTAGTTTTTGTGATAAGTTTGATTTAAGCTTGTAATTTGATGCTAATAAAACGGGGCGTGTCATTATGGTTGATTGGGTCTGCGGGAGTTTGGGCGGGAGTTTGATTCCGCGGCTCCACCTCACGACACTACTGCGCAGACTCGGGCTCCAAATGAGTCTCTACTGCGCAGACTCGGGCTCCAAATGAGTCTCTACTGCGCAGACTTGGGCTCCAAATGAGTCTCTACTGCGCAGACTCGGGCTACAAATGAGTCTCTACTGCGCAGACTCGGGCTCCAAATGAGTCTCTACTGCGCAGACTTGGGCTCCAAATGAGTCTCTACTGCGCAGACTCGGGCTACAAATGAGTCTCTACTGCGCAGACTTGGGCTCCAAATGACGTCATTTACTCAAGATGGCAGCAGCCATACTGAGATGAATTGGCTTCAAATTTCTATAGTGGAAGGAAGTGGAGACACGTCGTCCATCTTTTTTTACAGTCTATGGTGTGCACTTGGATGGGTTAAATGCAGAGCACAAATTCCGAGTATGGGACACATACTTGGCCACACGTCACGTCCTTTCCTTTCCTTCCTAGAGAGATCATTGACTCGAACAGACTTTTGCCCTGCAGGATAAATCCTGGTCGGGTTTGGAGCAGAAGAACCGTCACTGGAACTGGAAAATCTCTGAAAAAAAAAAACATTGCACAGTCCGAAAAGGCTTTAACAAAAAACATTAGCAGAAATGTGGGTTTATAATAAGGTCCACATAATACAACTACTCATGGTTAGTTCAGTTAGCTCAGGTCCTTTAAATAATGTTAACAGAAACAACTTTTAATTTTTGTAATTTATGAAACCTTTTCACAGACTGTGATGATGTTTCCACAGTTATTAACATCTTAAATGTACCAAAGTGTTAAATATTTTCATTTTATAAACAATTTAATTCTCATTTATAATACTATACTAGTGTTTTATTGTGTGAGTGTTTCTAACACAATGGCAGAGATGGCAAATTTGACATCTTTCTCTCTTTTGACCGATGTAATCAATCTCTCAATATTTTTTTTTAATCTCTTTTGCAAAGTCATGGAAACACTGTAATTGATTTCTTTTTCACTGGCTACTGGGGCTAATAGGAATGCAAAAATTATATTTGTGTGAGATTACCCAACTATGATGACTTCTTCAGATCTCCAGAACTGTAAAAAAAGGGTCCATTAGTAAATATTTAAAATATTATTGATTCCAAAGTTCTGTCATGAAACTCTAGATGGTGCAGTCTGATAGGTCAAACTTAATTTGACATATTGACATCATCACATGGCACAGCTCGCTGCTCAACATTCAATAGCGGTTGCTGTAGCAGTTGCAGCGCGCTTCAGAAACCCTGCACCTTCCCCAGCTCCACCTATATAGATCTGCAATGGGGCGATTCATGTATGCTATATATGGGGGTTATTTCATATATGTCCAGCAGCAGTATTTCTTACATGCTCACAGCAGCATGTCTGTGGATGTATTTGCAGTAGCAAGTCTTGGTACGAAGCGGATCTATTCTCCCACGACCAAACACATTAACATGGTCAAGTAATTTACCTTGCTAAACCCTCCAAATGTCGTCATGATAGAACTAAGTTTAGTGTTAGTTCATGTTGACTAATGTTAACTAATGAAGCCTTCCTACAAAGTGTTACTGAAATGCGTTTAGACTTATTGGAATAAACTCTGAATAGCTTTTGGAATAATGATGCCTCTAACCAGGCACACTTTCCAGTGATTCATTTTTTCCTCGAAAGCACTCTCTGTGTACCCTGATTTCAGGAAGTTACATATAATCTCAAGCAATGTGATTGTAGCATGTGATTTTCTGTCTAGTTTTGTGTGCCGTATGCATCAGACAGTCAGTCAATGTACCTTGGGCGGTCTGAGACTGTTTCATATTCGTACTCACTTATGAACTATGTCTGCAATGAGTTGATTCACTGGATGTGGTTACATGCATGTGTTGAGGGGGACGGCGGGCCACAAATTTGGCTGTAACTCCACGCAGCTCGTATATCTTGAAGATTTAACCACAACGGGAGGCCTGTGAAGGAAGGATCACAATGCAGTGCTGATCCCACACCTCCGTATTCTCGCCACAGTAACATGCATGCTGACGGCACAGTCACGCTCAAACATAAATTAAACCACACCAGATTTAGACAGAGCCATTTGAGGAAACCTAAATGTACAGACTGCTATTTAGAAGAAATTATGAACTTATCCTTTTATCAATCAATCAGTCAATCAATATTTTTTTATTTATTTATTGTATATTTTGTAGTAAATTTATTTATTTAGTTGATTGATTGATTGATTTGATGAATTCATTCATTGTTAAAAATACCCACAAACCAATGCGGAAGATGCAGGAAACTGTGGTTTTGTTACAGGAAGCCTACGTTTTGTGTTAAAGGGCCTTTGGCAGGAAAAGCTTTCATGGTGAATTGTTTCAAAAAAAAAAAGAAAAGCTTGCATGACTAAGTAATATTTATATACATAATAAATATTTGCTTCACTAATTATCCCTTTGAAGAGTAAAGCAGACCATTAGACAAGCATATCAGGTTCCTTTCAAATGGGCCAAATTTCTTAATATATTGGGAAATTATTTGCTCAAATTAGGGGCCCCAGCACTGTTTCTGTATAATGGAGTACAGAATAGAGTACAGAATTGGTATAATGGAGTACAGAAAATGCTTTAGTGTTTTATAAGTAAGCCAAAACAACATATGGGGCGGTTGTATTTATTTATTTATTTATTTATTTATTTTTACACTTTACAAAAGTGCCTCAACAGACAACATACAGTGCCATGTTATGTCTAGAACACATTTGCCAAAAATATTCACCTTGAAGTGTAGCTTATAACACCAAACTTAATTTATCACAAAATCACACTACAACAACATTAATTTGTAATTAATTGCTTGTACTAAGTGAACACCAACCATTGGAAAATTGTTTTGAATTTGTTTGTAAGTAGATGTATATCAGTAACAGTGATGTATTTGGTTGCACTTTATTTTCTGATTTCACTTGAACGTTGTGGAGAATATTTGCATGAGACATAAAAAGATGGAGCGTTTGTAAGAGTTGCACACATTGCCACCATATGTCATGTTTGACTGGGTCCTCCCATTGACTGATGGAGGGGTAATACAGTCACAAAGTAATGGAGGTAGCAACAAATATTTTCTTAAGTAGGAACACAAAAGAAATATGATTGGGGGAATGGAGGAGAGTGAATTTCCATTTCATGCCAATTTGAATGTAACAAACTGTAGTGCTTTTCGGGATTGGTAAGGGAAGATCAAATGAGTTTCTTTCTTAAGTTGAACATCATAGAAGATATTTTGAAGAATGCTGGTAATCAAGCAGTTGATGGTCCCCATTGACTTCTATAGTATTTATTTCCTTACTATGGAAGTCAATGGGGACCAACAACTGTTTGATTCTTCACAATTCTTCAAAATATCTTCTTTTGTGTTCAACATAAGAAAGAAACTCATACAGGTTTGAAACAACATGAGGGTCATAATAAATGATGACAAAATTTTCATTTTTGGGTGTACTATTCCTTCAAGTTCTATGGATTCTATTCCACTCTTCTGTTTGAGTAACAGAAATGCCATTGCCTTCTTCTTTGACCTGCAGGTCACGAGGGCGACCCTTGCCTGCGATCGTCTGACTGCTCGGAGGGCTACTGTTGTGCTCGCCACTTCTGGACGAAAATCTGCAAGCCTGTGCTGCAGCAGGGCGAAGTCTGCACCAAACAACGCAAGAAAGGCTCCCACAGCCTGGAGATCTTCCAGCGCTGTGACTGCGCCAAAGGACTTGCCTGCAAGGTATGGAAAGACGCCACGTCCTTCTCCAGGTCCAGACTGCACGTGTGCCAGAGGATCTGAGAAGGAAGGCCCTCTGCAAAACAAGCTGCACCTTGGGGCCCCTGCGTCCCACTGGGAGAGGAGTGGACGAGGTCTCCTTTCTCCAGGACTTACTCAGCTGTGATAAAGACAGAAAGGGAGAGATACAGATGAATGTGTGCCAGAACAGGGTGGGTTTGGGATGGGAACAAACTGATATGGTGGGATGCCCAGCCGTAGCCGTTGAGGAAGTACTCCGGGCCTCTTTTCAAGTTTTATTGATCTACAAGCCATATTTATCACTGATTTAACTTTTGATGCAAGCGCTGGCATTATTTCAGTATGTTTGTGCTGTCAGTTTAGTATCTGAATGCTCTGATTTGGTTTCTTTTTTCATTAAATATTTCATTCACATGAGTTTTTCACTGCATAACCACTAAAATATTAACTAGGTTGTTTTTTGATTACATTATCACAGACTTTGGGTCTCGTTCACTAATAATTGTCTGAAAACAAACAGCAATTTTCATTTTTAGTTGACTTTTTTTCTAAATTTCTGACATCTGCTCTTCTGAAAGTGCACTTTGATTTTGCTTGTATTAAAAAAAAAATTATCCTATGTGTAACACCAGAACAGAAGAACAGTAGTATGTTTTCAAGGTAGCCACACACTAGTAATGCATTTGTCTGAGAAGTATGATCATTAGTGCAGATTTATTCAATAGATAACATTTTTATTATGTCAGAATTGCTAAATCGGTTTTGATTATCAAGGGAAGTTGTTTACAGTGCTGTTCAGTGAATGTGCAGATGCTTTATGACATTATGAATCATATTCCGAGCTTTTGTTCTGTAAAATTCCACACCATCTTTTAGCTAGAATAAAAATAATAATAATAAAAAAAACTAATAAGCTCTTATATTGTACATAAAATACAAAATTTTCAAAAATGTATTTAAGAAACCGCTGTATATCATGTATATATTGGTAAAAAGGTACAGAGGGGGACATGAATAAAGTAGCATAAAGACTTTTTTACTTTCAGCTTATTGTTTGTCATAGCATGGTGTGGTTCCATTTTCCTCAAGCTCTGTTTTTACACCGCAGATATGAAAATCCCCACGCAGAGCTATTTCTATTAAATTATTTTCAAAACACATTTCTTCTTTGCAGAGCTCATGTTGTGTATTTGTTTAATGTCGGATTTCCTATTAGTCCTTACTTTGTTCCTGTTGTAACAGTGCTGTTATGTCTCATTGTGTATTTACAGTGATTTAAACAGATTAAAGAATGTATTTTGTATTACAAACATTTGGCTGCTCTCATATTTTCATCTCTCAACTGAACAGCTTCAGTGTTTTACCATCTAAAAAATAATTTATGAAGCCGTCAGCATTCAGTGAACGAGTCTCAGTGGTTTTATACGTTCTGTATTTCTGTGGCTCTAACTGTAATGACATTTATTAACTACTACATTAAACATAAGTAACTAACATACATTTTCCCTTTCTTCTCAATGGCCGTTTCACGATTAGCTTAACAGCCATGAGTCCAACATGTCAATAAAACATGGAGACTGGGCCCTTGTGTTTCTGGCAGACAGGTTACGAGTAGGCGAAAGAATATAAAATGTTCTAAGGCCGTTAACATGACAAACCCTTAAAAAAGCTGGAGCGGTCCATAAAATATTCTTGGACCACGGAAACAGCTTAATGTTGTCTATCTCCAACTTAAATATGATGTTGTCCTTTGGGAGCAAAGAAAAAAATAAGTATTTGTTTGGTTTATTAATTATTCTTACATCATCAGAACCAGTGTTGGGGAAAGTTACTTTTAAAAGTAACGCGTTACAATATTGCGTTACTCCATAAAAAGTAACTAATTGCATTACTTGCATTACATTACTCTTGCATTACTTTTTGTTACCGGCGCTAGGCTTATTTATTTGTTTTTTAATAACAAACCCCCAAAAGTTAAATTTTTGGCTTCTGTAAAAAGCCATTCATTTCACACCAAAAGTGAAATGAATAAACCTCAGGCTGAAGGAAGTGCCTGTGCACTTACTCCCGATTTCTCTTAAGACGGAGACTGGAGAGGTGTCAGTGAGTGAATGGGAAAACAAAGTAACTTGCATTATTTGAAAAAGTAAATCAGATACTTAGTTGTAAATTAAAAAGTATTGCATTACTTTACTAGTTACTTGAAAAAGTAATCTGATTACATAACTTGCATTACTTCTAATGTGTTACCCCCAACACTGAGAACTGTAAGGCTTCGTAAAGTAAACGGCATGGCATGAATCATGTCATTATATGTATAAAGCTTCATTTCACAGAATCATAAAGGTTTAAATGGGAATGTTTCATTCAATCATATTTTTGCCAAAATTCCTACTCTTTTGCAATTTTATTTTCCCCAAAACGTAGTAACAGCTTTCTTTGTTTCAGAAAGCATGCGTGTGCAGCCAGAGTCATTGGTTGAATTCGAAGGGCCAGGAATGTCTTTTGAATTATAGTGAACTTGTGATTTTTATGGACAAAAAGGATATGAATATGATAAAAAGGAAAACTGGAAGAAATACTAGTCTTTAGACTGCTAACAGAGTTGCATGTGGCAGCTCTACAAACAATGTGCTTTACTTCTTTCATCAGCTCAATGATTTGATTGCTTTCATTGGAAGTGTTGAAATCGCTGGGACTTTCCACATTCATTCCTTAAAAACACCTTGAGAGATCAGCAAATAAAAAAAAAAACCTGCCATATTTTTATGTTCGTATTTTTTTTTAGATTTTCTATTTGAAACAGATCAATAAAAAACAATTGGTCATGGTGATCTATGTCTAGTGAAAACAATTCTGAGCGGTTTAATTTTACGGACCGTTAAAGGAACTAGCGTCTGATGTTGCAGCCCATAGTAAATTATTTTCTCAATTTTTTTTGGACCGTCTGCAGGCACAACCTGTAATAATTATGAAGTACTAGCCTTTCAGCTCATGGTCAACCAAGTCATGCTGTCCAGGCGTTTGTATTATGTTTCACATGTGTTTTTCATTCTAAATAATGACTTGTGTCTTTAGCATTGGGTGGGCTTTTGGGACCAAGGTAAGCATTGTTCTTTGGTGCAGCGATTTATCAGTTCGGATTCATAAAAAGACAAGAGAGGCAGAAATTCTCTGAAAAGTCCCTTGATGGTCATTGAACCTCAAATCCGAGTTGAAATATAATGCTGACCGAAGCTCTTTTCTGAACACCAAAGCTGAAGAGAAGAAGAAGTTAGTAACAGTCGGCCACCCACCAGCACAGAGCAGCAACTGTAATCTACTAATTGGTTCAAAGTGATGTCTGTGGCCCAAAGCTGCTCTCTCCTCTGAGACAAATGTGCCATCGTAATCCAACACAGTTGTTAGTGTTGGCCCTCCGTGTGACTGTGCATGTGCCAACAGGCTTTGGTGTCGTGTTGATGGATGGAAGACCCTGGTGGTGTGCCCGAGGCAGCATGTGGCACACTTTCCTGGACATCAGATGTGGAAGAATGAAAGTCAAGGCCACACAGACACAGGGGTGGCACATGAGACCCCACTTAGTGCTGGGAAAATTCACTTTTTTTTATGTGTCAGCTGTGCCTTTTTGACTTTCTTTTCTCTGATATATTAAAATAAATTCCTTTTTGGCCCTTTGGGAAATTTTGCAGGATGGGTTTGAACAAACATTGTATGCATGAGAGTTGCAGCACAGTGTGATGGAGTATTTGTATTCACCTCCAGGCTGCATTTCAGACATATTTAATTTTTTTCATCTTCATAAAGTCCAAAGTATTGAATTTTCATTTTCTAAACTGAGTCAACTAACATCTGTGAACTTATGCTGTAAGAAAAAAAATGAAGAAAAACGAATAATGACCTGGCAGAAAACGACCTTTTTCCGTTAATTTTCTAGACATTTCTACCAATCCTAAAATTCAAAATATAGGTAAAACATCTGTGAAAAATCAGTACTGAAAATTCCTTACACTGAATCATATTTTTAGATTTGTAAAAAGTGTAGACATATTTAAGATGCATTTTAAGTGACTTTGACAAAGAAATTATGCTTACAAAATATTTTTATGGCCAAAATATACAAAATATACGATAAATAAATCTTGTAAACAGCACAGCTGAAAAAAAAACATATTTGTTTCAACCTTGGAATAGTGAAATATGTAAAAAAAAAAAAAAAAAAAAAGACATTGCACCTGTTACAGTAAGAAAAAAAAAATTTCCAATCTTAAAAAAATGGTAAATGCAAACTGTATTTTAACATTTAACCAATATATTTATGGCCATTGAATATTTTGAAATATATACTGTATGTATATATATATATATATATATATATATATATATATATATATGTGTGTGTGTGTGTGTGTGTATGAATGAATGTAAATATGTCAGAAATCATTTTGTGCATGATATATTTTTGCTCTGCAATACAAGTTTATATTTCCTGGTGACTGATGGATGGATGGATAGATTTGTCACAGGTGATATTCACAATGACCTTGTTAAAACTGGAATTCTGTTTTCTTGAGTTTCAGCTAAGACTCAAAGTTTCCATTACTCTTGTCTTTTTCTACTCTTGACACAAGCCATTTTTCTTACAATTTTTAAATCATTTCAATCAGGCCAAACCTACCACATACACAGAGGCCAAGAAACGGGTCATAATTGTTTTAGAGTTTATCCAAACACACTGGCTGCAATATGCCAGTCCCTTATTTCTGGAGCTCTTCCTGGTGAAACAATCAGTCCGGCTCGTTCCTCATTACTCCACACTGAGCAGAAACCATCAGACAGCCAGACAGGAATTCCAATTAGTCATGTACCTGTCATAACCTAAGGCCAGCTGTGTATTTTTTAATTAGAAGAGAAAAATGTTACAATTGGGAAGAATTAAGAGACTATCTGTCATTGAATTAAACAAATCAACAGTTTTGCTGTATCCAAACCATCACATTTCTTGCAAACAGAGTAAATATTCAAAGCTCTGGCTGCATGCTTTTAAAGGAATCTCAACAAACAAGATTAAATGTGAATGATAATATCTCAATATGATTCAATGTCAGCAATGCTATCTCAAGTTACGTTTGCAAAAGATCCCAATGAAAAGGAAACACTGCATATGTGGCTTTGATATGTTTAAACACAGCAGATTCATTCTGACAGATCATGTTGTAAACAGCTAAAGAATGTCATGTGCATCACAGAAACATATTTACTTTGAACTGGACGCTTCAAGTTTGGTCAGCGGGTCACTGCATGCATACTTCCTCAATCTTTCATTGTCTATTCCTTGTGAAACATCACTTGAATCACATTTATGCATTGAGCAGAGTAATTAGGGGCTCAAAATATCCATATAATAGGGTACTAGTTTAGAAAGTATAATAAAAATAATTAATATAATATATATAATAATAATAGCTCAAATGCAAAAATTGTGAACCTTTTGAGTTTTAGATTTAAAACACTTAAGTGTGTGTGAACTGTTCAGTACAATATTGTTTGTTTATAGATATTTGAAGTTCATCAATATTAGTACCCTGCAGAAAGTTGTGTACCTATCATGACCCACTTGTGTATTTTATTAATTATGAGACAAAATGTCACAACTAGGATGATTTCTGAGATCTGTCATCATCAGATAGGGCACAGCAAGGAAAATTAAATGTGATCCAACCAATATTATCTCTATTTATGTTTATGAGGCATCAACGTGAAAAGGCATCACTGTATATGTGTCTTTGACATGTCCAAACACAGCTGATTGAATCTGACACATCATAAACAGCAGAATAACGTCATGTGCGTCACAAAAATTGGTTTATTTGTTTCATTTGCTGGACATTCTGCTCCAGGTTTGCTCAGCAGGTCAGAATGCACTCCAAGCTCAGACTTGCATTGTCCATTATTTATTTATTCAATATTTCTTTATTTATTGAATGTGGCTCCATCAGTTTGCGGTACGCTTGCTTTGTTTCTTTTTGCTTCATTTGGGACGAACAACTGACTTTGGTGGCCTTGCTGAACATTATGTTCTTAGTACCCAGAGCTCACCAATTTATTTAAACTAGGTTATGATTTTTTTTTTTCTTTCTCTATTTTAATTGACAATATGCCACAGATGCTGTCCATAGACATTACATTGAAAATAACCCAGAATATTCCTTTAAATTCTTGGGCCATCAGCTCTCATACTTCAAATTCACTTAAAATCTGAATTTTCCAGCTTTGGATTTTCCACCCTGTCATACTGTAGTTCAGAAAACACTTTGCTTGTGAGGAAAGTAAAGGCCAATTTTGGTTCTGGTGTGCGTTCTGTCAGCTCTGATACGGGATTGACTAAACTCAGAAAGGGAGTCAACTTCTTTTGACAGTTTGAATAGCCTAGTAGCATGAAGCAAAGTGAATGCAAAATTGCACAAAAATAGTTCAACAAAACCACATCATAATACAAAAGTCAAAAGAACAGGAATTATCTATTATGTAAAACACAAATCATTTTAGAGGCCCAGTCCTAAAGCATTTGTTTACAATATGTTTATTTATGACCTAATACAATCAAAACGAAAAAAAAAACAAAAAAAAAAAACTGCCTATTTTGTAATATGACATATTTCCAGCAGGAT
Source organism: Spinibarbus caldwelli (assembly GCA_039654775.1). Taxonomy (NCBI): domain Eukaryota; kingdom Metazoa; phylum Chordata; class Actinopteri; order Cypriniformes; family Cyprinidae; genus Spinibarbus; species Spinibarbus caldwelli. Next base: position 33,852,344 of record CM077224.1, read on the forward strand.
ATCTGAGAGAAAAAAAGGGACTTGATTTTAAAATTGTTTGAAACTGACAACCATATCTTATAACTTAATTGTTCTCGCACTAGCTGTGAATATTACCTGTAGTAACCATAGTCATTAAAGTAAATATCGTGAACAACACGAAAAACAAACAAAAAAAATTAATTAATACAGTATTTATCAGAGAAATTTAAGGGTATGTATGACGTTCTACTGAAAAAGTGAAATTAATGAGCACAAATACACCTCAGGTCTTGTTTAGAGAAATAAATTCCTCAACATCTTGTGATATTCATAGCTTACAATGTATTTTTTGTTGTATATCATGGTGTTTAAGATTACTGACACAACACTCCATGGCAGCGCTTGAATCGGCCCATATACACTTATAATTATTATATTTCAAGGGACAGCCTTAGTGGTATCCAAAAAACCATTATAAAGTGCACTCATTCAATCCCATAATCAGGGGCGGATTTAGTGAATTGGGGGCCCCAGGCAAATATAGGAATGGGGCCCTATACATTTGCACACATTTACCTAGATCAACCTTGAGGTTCCTATTTTGTTGTGATGCTTGTTGCTGCACAATGGTGCCCCATAGTTGTGTCCAATGTTTCTACATTTTTCATGTACGTTATAATGGGATTCTTTCATTTATATTTACATTTATTCATTTAGCGGACACTTTTTTTCTTTCATGTTGTAGACCACGAAATAGCCATTGATTTACCGTTGAGATACAAGTTTTAACAAAAAACAAAATAAATTATAAAATGATAAACCTCACAATTGAACCTTTAAACCATTTTTTTAAGAAAAGGGATGAGGCAGAAGTATAAATTATTATATTATTTAAAACGGATTTATGTGGGTGAATTTTCACATTGGTCTGAACAAAAACTGCAGACTGGATTATTGAAAATACACATTCATTCTCTGCCAGTAGGAGGTGCTTTTGGAACTTCAGAAATATAGTTGTTTCCCTGGTAACGGCTGTAAAAGGCTGTATGAGCTCAGCTCATAAATGATGCTTTATCAGGTAAAATGAAAATGTCATCGAAACTTTTCTGAAGACAATCGGTTCCCTTCAGAGATTCATTCATATAAAAACTTGAATTAGTGAGAATGAGAAAAGTGTGAAAAAATATAGCCTATATTGATGAGGAAAGTCCACTGATGAGTTACCAGCGTAAGCCTACATTTAATTTTAGTCATTTTAACTTAGGGCTGTCGATCCATTAAAATATTTAATCGTGATTAATCGCATGATTGTCATGAGTTAACTTGCGAATAATCGCAACTTAATCAAACATTTTTATTTGTTCTAAATGTACCTTAAATGAATACTTTTCAAGTTTTTAATACTCTAATAAACATGGGCATGGACAACTATGGATGCTTTATACAATATATGTTTATTATTAGTGAAACCATAGTTAACAGAACATGAAGAGTAGTTTCATAGGTCATAGATGTTTTTCAAAGAACTTTTTCATGTCTATTAGACACATAAAAAAAGAACATAGAAATACCAGGTTCCTATTACTTCTCTTTCTTTGCACTGAGCAATTTACTGACACAAACCTGTTTACATTTTCGCACGACAGGGCAGCTCACTTCTTCTGAACATGCAAAATGTACATTTATTATTTATTATTAAATTTGTTTGCTTCTCTGCGCCACATACTGTATTTTGACGCAGCTAAATTCTCAATAAAACTGTTTTCATTGATATATTTTACCGTTTCTGTTGTCAGACAACGGAATGAATATGAAATAGTGACTGAAACGCAACCCATTAAGACTACATAACCAGCTCTCCCTTAGATATTAATCTGCACAAAAATCCTGATTTATAATCGTGCCGTCGTCTAATAAATCAAATAGGCTACACATAAGATAAAGACAATAGCTGTGCTGTGATTTCGGCTATACTTGCATGTAAAATTAGAGAAGCAAAATATCTGTGCCGCTCGCTGAACAGAGCAGACGCAGAGAGAGATGTGTGCGCGCGCGCTGGGAAAGAGAGACCTCGCGCTCTTGCGTCAGTCAGCTTCAGATGCATAATATTTTCATTTGCTACAAGCAGGATACACAAGAAGCACGTTCAACTCGGACACGCAGACGGTTGTCGTGGTAATAAACACCGTAAAACAGCAACCGTTCGCGTGTCCGCGCTTAAAGGGGTCCTATTATGCTTTTTCACTTATTGAATTTTAGTCAGCGTGTAGTGTGTATGTTTGGGCATAAAAAGTATCTACAAAGTTACAAATCTCAAAGTCCACTCCAAAGGGATATATTTTGTTTTTTAAAAATCCCTTTTCAAGAACTACAACTAACGGCTCGTTTGGACTACAAAGTTGGTTTCCTGTATTTGTGACATCACAAAGTGGTCCATTAGAATATCATTAAAATAAATCCCGCCTCTGGAAATTCGACTGCACGTTTCAAAATCGAAACCCGGTGCTGGTGTTTTTATATCACTGTATTTCTGATGGAAACCGACTGTCTTCAGAAAATTTTGGATGTCATTTTCATTTCATCTTGCATGTAATGTCTGATAAAGCAGCGTTTGTGAGCGGAGCTCTGCTTTGTGTGCAGCGTTACCGGGGAAACCTCGCTCTCTCACTCTCCAACAGCGCCTCCCGCTGGCAGAGAATTAATTTGCATATATATGCCGCCACAAATAGTGTAACTCTGTGGGACTATGGTATAAATAAATTCTCCTGTATAACAGTTTCACTGCAATTCATGTTATAATGTTAGAATTAAAGAACAATAAACATAATACATATTACCATTGCACTTATCTGTACATAGTAAATGCAGTTATTTTTAAGCTGTTGTTGACATCCTATCTAAAACGTGATTCAGCCACAAAAAAAAAACAAACAAAAAAACATTGTTACCACTTTAATATGTCTTGCAATATCCGTGCGCGCACAGGTTCTGCGCGATCCTCTTGTTCAATATTCTCGGGGTCTGAATTGATATGGCAATATTTACGAACTTGCTGCTTTGGCAGGGGGCGGGGCAGTACTGAAACACCCTCTAAGCTGTTCGCCAATCACAACACACTGGGACAGCTAACCAATCACAACACATTTCGTTTTTCGGAAGGCGGGCCTTCATCAAATCCAGATCTAATCGAGCCGTTTGTGTCAGGCTGGGGAGGAAGGTATTGTAATAATGTAAATTATGTGAAAAATAATGCGATTTTCGAACCACCAAGCATGAGGGCATGTTCTAGGACACCCCCAAAACAAAATCAAGACTTTGTAAAAGAGCATAATAGGACCCCTTTAATGCGCATCTTGTATATGAAAAGCATTTTAGGGGGCCCTTGGCTTTTGGCGGCCCAAGGCAGTCGCCTACCTTTGCCTAATGGGTAAGTCCGCCCCTGCCCATAATGCACCTCAATAATGTGTGTACAACCGTTGTACACTCAACGGCCGAGCGTGAATAGCCTACCTGTTCACCGTTAGCATTGAGCCCAAACTAATTTTCATATTTCGGCAGAAGATATTGACCGCATCACTTACGGCACACTCAATGTATCGAATTTGCTGGTTATCACTTGCTCAATCAGTGGTGGGCGATTTCGTATACAGCCTCATGCTTCGTATACATGCCTACATGCTTCATGACAGTTATTGGGATGAGATGAGAATCTGTTTCCTGTTTGTTTTCATCTGCAACACATTTGGGGTCAAGTGTGTCTGTCTACAAACAAACTCTGGCAGTGTTTGTTTGCAAAGCATTTGAGGTCCTCAGGAGTGGGCATCCATCTTGTTCTTTTCTCCTTGTGGTTGCCAGTGTTGCAAGCCTTGATCAACAGCCCAGGAGAAGCAACAGTTGAGGGGTGTTTATGTACACTAGGATCTCACAAATCATGATGTGAGAGTGTAAGATCTGTCAACAGTAGTCCAATAAAAACCTCTGCCAACCATTGCAGTTCATTACAGAGCTATATCCAGTCACATTTTGTTAAATTACTAATTTCTATGGTGCATCTCTTGAAAGACTACAAACCATAGCCACTACAAAGAAAGTCTATTGTCATTGATTCTCTGCAAGTTTACATCTACAGTATAAAGTGAATCACATGATGAGTTATATATCATGGAATTGCTGGTTAGCCAGCAGCATGCTTTGCGGCTGTGTTCAAATCAGAATGTGTTTGATCTGATAACTCACTAGGACTAAAATTGTGTGATGCGGGTTTAGGGGGTTATTCATAGTTGATTGTAAGTTTACAATTCCCTGTAATATATTGCATGTTGTGTGTGTGTATGTGTACCATTGTTGAGCTGTATAGTTCAAAAAAACCCAGTGCCAACTTGCATCCATTTTTGATATTGGTTTACTTGTTTTTCAATATTGCACTGCTTGCGATTGTCTGTGCCCATAGTGTGATTGTATTTTTGTTACACAAACTGTATTGCTGTAATATTCATAAAACATTGAAGCTTATTACAGTATGTTAGATTTTGAAAGTACTAAACTGAATTATAAACCACATCCTGTGCAAGAAATCTTGCTGAAGAAAAACATTTATTTGCATTTTTATTAAAAAAGCATGTTGGAAAGACTATAGGTTTAACAGGCTTCATTAATACCATTTAACAAAACTGTAAAAGTACCTTCTTTTTGTATAAAAGTTTTGTATATAGTTTATTAGTTGTTTTAGTATTATAATACACAGAAAATTCAAGGGAAACAAAAATGATTAAACTTGATAAAAGGAATATCCCACAGCTGAAAAAGAGGAAAGAATTCTTCTCCTATACTAAGAAACAGTTAGCATAGCTTATTGTGGCTAATAAGTACAAAAATGTGTTGCATTGCATGAGTTTTTATTTAGTCAAGTTGCTTTATGTGATTTTATTGTAGTTGTGTTATTGTGTTCAGTCAGTATTTAAACAATATTGCATGTCACATTTGTGTTTTTTAAGTTTGTAGGAGTCTGAAAGATTGTTTCCATAAAGTGATCTGATTACCATTCTAGGGAAGTAATTGTGAACCTGTAGTGGTTATTGAGTTGAACTTCCTTGACACCGCTCCAGTCACCACTGAGAATCCATTTGTCAAACAGGACAATATGATATCCTGTTGTATTGTGCACCTTTCAACGGCTTAGAGCGACGACACTGCCACTCCTACTCCCATGAGGACGGCTCCAATCGCCTCATCCCGTCCACATCCAGTGTTATTCCACATCTCCAAAAAAGAGCTCTTTGTCCAGATGTCTCACTTTGGCAGTTTAACTGGACAGGGCCTTATTGAGTGCTTGTAGGTGGCAAAGGGTACAATTTCCCCCCTGTCCAAATACAGAAAGAGGCCAAACAATTACTAGGGCCCTTGGTGAATCAGCACATCCATCGGTTGTCTCAACGTTCTCCCGACACTTCCAGGAGACAATGGAGCCAGAGATCGACTGGAGGCGGAATGTCACGGCCAGCATTCGGTACAAAGTCGGAGTCAGCTGTCTCTGCTTGTAATCAACTCGAAGGCAGAACCACATGCTGCGCTCAGGTTAGGAGACATGCAAGCTCATTCTTGGGTTTCATTTATGGGCCGGATTGGAGCGCGTTTGCCAGGGGCCATTTCAGCACATGTAGCCCTAATTGAGACGCAATCACTGTTTTACACATTAGCCCACTGCCATTTTGCTGACGGTCACGCTGAAAGGAGCGCTGGAGTCCTGCAGTGGCATCTACGGAGCCGGTTTATAGGCCAGCGCCAGAGGCCATGACTTCATCTGGCACACTGTGTATTGATGAAAGACCGTGAATGGGCGGCTGCGAGGGTGGCAGGCTTGTTCGGTGGCAGCGATTACACAGAAAAGTCACATCTACAGTATATTGCTGGGTTGTGCCTGATCATGCATTATGCAGTGGTGTTTAGCGCACTGCTGTTTTCCAAGTTCCTCTCACAAATCAATTTCTGACCACCCCGGCAATGACCACCTTTAAGAACATATGGCTAATTCGACGGATAATGCTTGCCGGATTATTCACAAAGCATTCCAAAGTAATGGATAAAAGGTCTTGTGTGAGGTCTTAATTACAGCAGTTATCAACTGTTGCGTTGCGAGCTTTATACGCGAGTGTGCTTCTGTCAACTGGTAGAGACTGATTACAAAACAAAAACTGTACAATGTTACATAACTACTGTTCAAATGTTTGGGGTGAATAAGACTTTTTTATTTTTTAAGAAATAATACTTTTATTCAGCAAGTATGCAATAAATTAATAATTAATTACAGTAAATACTTTGACATTGTTGCAAAAAAAAATACATTTCAAACTATTTTGCAACAACAATATTAGAATGATTTCTGAAGGATCATATGATATTGAAGACTGGCGTAATGGCTGGTTAAAATTCAGGGTTGCCATCATAGAAATAAATTATATTTTAAAATGTAATAGTATTTCACAATATTACTGTTTTACTATATTATTGATCAAATAAATGCAGCCTTGAGCATGAAAGACATCTTTCACAAACATTTAAAAAACTTTTGAACGGTATTGTTAATTATATACGCAATATTTATTTTGCAGTTCTCAGGTAACTATATATACATATATATATATATATATATATATATATATATATATATATATATATATTTTTTTTTTTTTTTTTTTTTTTTTTTTTTTTTTTTTACTTTTTTTTTTACTTTTTTTTTTAATTAACTGAAAAACAAAACAAATTATATTTTGCTTTTGCAAAGAAAAGCACCAATTTAGCTCATTTTAACATGCAGATTAGGGATGGTAAAATTCACTGATTCGCATCGGCATAAAAATGAACGAAGCGATGCATCGATTTAAAAACGTGTGCATCGGATGCAAGTTGGCATTTGTATTGCATCATTTCTAACATATCTGCATCAGTAAAAAAACTATTTATATTTAATTATTAGTAGATGTGCTATACTTTTATTATTTAGAAAGTGACCAATGATTTGTGACCATTATTTTATATGTAGATTGATTTCTCCTCTTTAAGCTGTTTCTCAAGCACGTTCTCTCATCACCACTGCTGCTATGTGAATATGACGGATCACAACACTATGGAGACCGAGGCATGTCCTCAGAGTCACATAGAATATAGATTAACATGGCTGTCTGTCTGAACCAAAGAAATAAAAGCGAACTATCTGTACCATATTGAATTACATAGCATCATATTTTTTTTCCACTGCATCATATTACATTGAATCATTGTTGAATCGAATCGAAATCGGATCGCTGCTTCACATGTATCTTTAATGTATCAAATCGTTGGCTATGCATTGAGATGCGTATCGCATCGGCCTCAGTTAAGGCCTAAGTATACTTCGTTTTTGTACGCGTAGGCTAGCGTATGCGTACAGTCGAACGCGTAGCCTTTCAAAGTATACTCCATTGTTGTACGCGAACGCAGGCGGTTGACACATGCGCACTAGAAAGCTTCATTCATGTTCAGTGTCTGCTCCATTTTTCCCCGTTAAGTCATGACTGATAACAAATATTTTTGAACTCTTTTAAACCAAATCCAAGGGCTGGAGTGGGACAAAAAATCGGCCCTGGCATTTCTTGGTCCAGGCGGCCCACCACCACCACATACCACACACACACACACGCGCACACACACACACACACACACACACACACACACACATATATATATATATATATATCAAAGTCAAAGTCAAAGTCTGCTTTATTGTCAATTCTGGGATGCGTGGGGCAAAAGAGTGGGGCGGGGGGGGGGGGGGGGGGGTTTGGGGGGGGGGGCACACACATATATGTGTGTGTGTGTGTGTGTGTGTGTGTCCCATCTCGCTGTTTTGGATAAGAATCCAAAACATCGAGAATATCCCATCTCGTTGTTTTGGATAAGAATAAAATGTCAGGTCATATTTAAATCTAGATTTATTCACATTGGCCCATTGAAACCTTTGTGAACACAATTGACTTGGCCAAAAAAGCGCAAGGGACGAATTTTCGTTTTATTAAAAAAGTGTTTACATATTCTACACTCGTGGGGCGCACACGCATTAGGACAGGTTAGAGTCCTCCGTTTCCCCTTCATGCGAGCCCCTGTTATCAAGCTCCTTACAGATTAAACATCTCTCCTCTCCTCTCTTCCTGCCCGTCCCTTTGGCCCGCATCACTCACAACAGAGCAAGCCTGTTCTTGATAACGCTGCTTAGGGGTGGGCGATATGACCAAAATCTTATATCACGATATGACTAATTTTCACAATAAAGTTATTTTTTCTTTTAAAAAGGTTTTTATGATATTCAAATCTTTAATACCGTAGAATTTTCATAATCCTTGTCACCAATGTCAATATCAAACTAATACAAGCCTAAAAAGAGACCAAAAAAAAAAAAAAAACCCCTCAAGCTTACTGAAGATAAAAAAGTCAGTGATGAAATAAGGAAAAGAAACTAATTGCAAGCAATAGGAAAAAATTACAACAAATAAGAAACGCTACATACATTGTGTAAATTAATTAGTCTTAACTGTGTTAATTATATCTATCTATCGATATAGTAGACATATAATTAACAGGTGTATTATGTGTGTGTGTATATATATATATATATATATATATATATATATATATATATATATATATATATATATATATAATATTTTTTAATTTCTCCTTATTAAAGTTACAAAAGTGATTTAGTCAAGAGGAGTGAGATATTTTCTCTCACTGTTGTTTGATTAATATGAATGGCAGACAGGACGAACACTGGACAGCTTCCCCTTTAAGACCGAAGTCCGCATCCAATATACTGTTACACATGCGTTTTCTTTTTCAGCTGTTCACTCTCTCTTAAGACCTAAATCACTGTGTTTATGAGGATACTTGCAAAGATGGGGATTGTTTATGTAATCGTTCAAAGCCAATAAAGGGGCAAAAAAGCGCACTCCTCTCACGCAGAAACAGAGACGGCGCACGCATAGAGCTCTGTTGTTTGTGCTCTAACGTATTAAAATCGGTTGTTTTAAAACTGCAGTGCTTAAAAACTATATTTACATAGGCGGAGCAAGATCCCGTATCACTCCGTCTATATAGTGCTTTGTGACGGGCCGGTCCTTGGCGGAAAAAAAAAAAAATTGCACCGGCCCAAAAGTGCGTCGGCCCACCGGGAAAATGCCCGGTATGCCAGATTACCAGTCCAGCCCTGCCTCTCGCTCACAAGCGCTTGTCAATGTGAGCGTCTGTTTTTGCAGTCTCCGCTGTCCAGGGACAGTGTTGCCACCATGTGGGAAAACCTGATTACTGCAAAATAACTTCAGTGCACATGTGCGACCTGAGCGTACGCGCGGTTATAAAAATCGGGTGGTGCGCGTACAGTACGCGCGTACTGTTCTGATGACGCAATCACGTCACGCGCACTGTACGCTGTCCCTCGCGTACGCGTAAAAAGTGAAGTATACTTTGGCCTTTATGGAGATGCACATCCCTAATGCAGATGCATTAAAATATGAAAAACTACGTTGTCTGTTTTTGCTAAAATGTAATTTATCTAGTTTGTTATAAAACATACTTAAAATTCTTGCAGCTATTTAAATACAGTGCACAGCATAAATGAGTACACTCCCTCTAAAACTTAACAAATTCAGCAATTACTCTTTACTTAGATGACATGTTATGGTTCTTTGGAGATATAATGTTCCATCAAGCCTGCTTGATCAATTATCAAAGAAGAATGTCAAAATTATTCAGCAAAATAAGATTTTCTTATCAAAGTGATAAAATGTTGTGTTGCAAAAATGAGTACACCCTCTTGAAAGTTACTAAAAAAAAAAAAATAAAAAAAAAATGTGTATAGGTTTAAGGCTATTTTTGATCAACAGGTAAGTATATTGAAGCAAAACTTTTAAAGACAAGTAATTTCCTGACAATTAAAAGTGTTATATAGCCCACTGAATCATACTCAGACTTAATGCTGGCAGCAGTGGAACCACTTGGGAGAGAACTGCCAGGTGACATTTCTTAGCATAAAAGAGGTCAATGGTACAAGAGGAATACCAAATTATTGTTTTAAGTGTGAAAATATAGCAGAAGTAGCACTGACATTCAAAAACAATGGACTTGTGACAAGGCTCCTGAAATAATCAGGTCTTCACTTTAAGTTTTCATTTAGTGATGAGTGAATTTTTGCTAGAAAAAAGAGCAGGAGAAAAAACATGCAAGTGTCTCAGAGCCGGCAAAAGCTATGAAAAGAGTGACACTTTATCTCACAGAGTATGACGCAGCCTGCATAAATGAATGACATTGTTGTTGTCACCACTAGAATTACCCACTGTAGCCAAAGCAAAATAAACTCATTTAACCTCTCCCAAGGCCCATATTTACAAAATAGAGACTTCTGTGAATCCATACTCTGGTCTCAAGAGACCAAGTCAATCATTTCGGATCCAAAAGCATCCAAAATGTTCTGGTGTTGCTAGAGGAGGAGTACAGTGAGAAGTGCTTGGTACCCACAGTGACGTTCAGTGGTAGTAAAGCTTTTATATAGGGATGAATGAGTGCCGAAGGTGTGAGAGAGTTGTGCTTTATCAACGCTGTCATGAATTCACACACCACTGTGTGATATAATACAAAAACTTGAAACAGAAGATGCTACCCTCCCCTCATTCCCTGCGTTATTGGGCATTTTTTTCAGCATGACAGTGAAGATATTCATTCTCCCAAGGTGAAAATCCTTCAGTGGACATGTATTTCACTCAATCTTAACGCTCTTGAGCAGCTGTGGGGGATTCTGTAGAGACGAGCTGAGCAAAACTCCTCATTAAAGACCAGAGCATTTAAGGAGGTCATCCTCCAGGAGTTAAACAGGACAGATGTGAAAATTTGTCATGAACTTGTAAACTCAGTGCCAAGAAGGGTCAGAGCAGTATACTTAAAGTTCTGGTGGACATACTAAGTACTAGAATATTATACATTTGCTGAATTAACTCTAGGGTGTACTCATTTCTGCAGTCCTTCATTTAAACAAAATTGGCTAATTTACTTCTCTTACAGAAAATATTGGCATATATTTTGTTGTTTTTATTAAGTATATGTTTAATACATTTCAATTTTGCCATCTTTCCACGAATTATATTAGTGATAATTAAGAAAATACATCTTTTATATTTATTCAGAGGGGGTGTACTTAATAAATACACAGAGGGGGTGTATTTATGCTGTTTACTGTAACTGAAATATCTTGAGTGTTTTAATAGTTTTGAGTTGTTGAACAGATCACAATCACAATACTAAGCCATATCTTCCTCTCATGTGGCACATGGCCTCCTCATGGGACCGATCCTCTGACAGTCTTCAGCAGGCTCGGCCATGCTCATCGGGGACCACTGTGAATGAATGACCTGGAAATGGACGTTTCATATGACCACTCTTCGGAAGTAGAGCTGTGAGGAGTCCTATTATGTGCTCAACAGCTCCCACGTCCACACACACACATACACACACACACAGAGAGAGAGAGAGAGACAGACAGACAGAAAAGAGAAAGATGAAGGGAAAAAGACAGAGAAGGAGAGCGAGAGAAAGGGGCAGGGGCAAATTTGATGGAGGGAGGAACGTACCCCGCCCTGTTTGCTCCACACTAGGGATTCCGGTGCCCTGGTGACATCATGTCTCTTCAAGTGAGCAGACTGCATTGTTATCACTGACTGGCTCAAACCTTTCTCTTTCCTCTCGGTCTGTTTTTTCCCCCCTCGTTTCTTTTTCACTCACTGCCCTTTTTTGTTTTGTTTTTACAAACAACAAAAGGGATGCCAGAGTTTCATCAAGGCAGGAGACATCCTTCCTCTGGCGGTTAAAAAGAGCAGCCTCCCCGCCTCCCCACACCCCACCGTATGAATGGGCAGATCACACAAATTGGGCGGCTCCCACCGGATAACTTTACCTGGTCTTTCCTCTCCCGCACCACCGCAACCCCCTCCCTCCCTCCACAATCCCATCATTCATGAAAAGCTGGGAAAGATCTTTTGAACATCCAGGCTGATGCCTATATGAGCTTTACCTGTGATAGCGTACAGATTGATATCGCAAAGATGAGCTCATCGGATGAAAATACCCTTTGCTTGATTTTATCTGAGATGCTTTTTTGTGATATATAACGGGGTTATAATTTTGAGAGGAAAATATTAAGCAGCACAACAGTTTTCAGCATAGTAACAAAAAATATTTCTTGAGCACCAAATCAGCATATTACAAAGATTTCTGAAAGATCATGTGACATTGATGACTGGAAAAATGATGTGGAAAATTCAGCTTTGATAACACAGGAAAAAATTGCATTTGAAAAAACAAAAGTCGAAAAAGAAACTTTTGTGTATTATTTAACATTATATTACATTTTGCAGTGTTGCTTCTAATGTAAGTTTATCTTGTTTTAAGGATTACGCATTATGGGGTTGTGAACGTGGGAGGAAAATCCAGGAAAAATCCTGAAGGAGGTTGTTTTCCTACATCAGAAGAAAGAATTCGTGCTGACTGAAAACACAGCTGTATACTCTTTCTTCACGAGTGGAGTGTGTGGCCGAGCAGATCATAAATTGTATAGCGTTCAGTTTTGGCTTGTCAGCTCTATTCATCATAACATAAAAGTCCTCAAAGAGCTGCGCTCTTTTGTTAACCCCGATTCAGCTTAGTGTAGGTCACTTGTGCTTCTGTTACCAATCACTCAGCCCACACAAAGGGAAATTCAAAATATTGAGTTTGTATTGTGAGAACTCTATCTGTGCCAAGCCAGTACGTCACAATCTCGACGGTCCTGTTCCAAATGATCTAACTTTCTGTCTGCTCCCTACATGGACAGCATTCTAACTAGGAACTGATCAGGAACGCTCTACACTCTATGTGAAGTGCATGCGACTTCACTTACAATTGATTGGCAATTTGTCATTAGCATTTGTACAATTGTACATTTTTTATTAGATGTTATTAAATATTGTAATGAACATTCTCCTCAGTTTGCTACCCGTTTTTTTCCACTGAGCTTGTTGCTGTGTGTAACGTTGCTGGCATGAAACAAATGAGGACAATGGTGTAGCAACCCAAATGCAGTTTTATTTACAATGACCAATGACCCAAAAACATAAACCATGAACTTAATCCTTAAAGTAAAACAAAACATTAACATGAACTATGTTGACTAGGCTATAAACAATGGCCTGGCACCTGGAACAATGAACAGCTGTAAACTGCTACAGTTCTGTGAACAATGAATTGGTAAACAAGATAACGAGACCGATGAACAGAGCCAGGGACCAGGACAGGGTTGATGGAACAAGAAGCCAATGTGGAGCCTTGAAGCAAGCAGGGCCTAGAGAGTTAAAGGATGGCTTCATGGTCATGGCAGGGCAGACATGAATGACCTCCATGGCTGTGACAGACTAGGCATGGATGGCCCCTGTGGGCCTTGTCCATTCAAAGCGTCCAAGGTTCCCAGACCTTCTGCCATCAGTTCTGGCTACTGGAGACTAAAGATCACCAGACTAGGGAGCACAGGCATAACCAGACTTAGGTGCACAGGTACCAGTATGGCCATGGTCGGTAAGGTCTGTGATGGACCAAGCTCTGTGGCTGTCAGTGCTTGGGATGTAGCCTCCCAACTCCCAAAACAATGTATAGGGGAACTTGAGTGGCCATGAGCAGCTGAGTCCAATTCCACAATTCCCACAGTAAGTAAGAAACTGCTCAGTAACAGGGCATAGTCAATATACTTGGCTAGAGTCCCTGAACATGGTAGGTCAAGTAATGCTGCTGCCATGAAGCACACAAGGGCGATGACATAGCAAACCAAAGTGCTGTTTTATTTACAATGGTAATGCCCCAAAAACATAAACATAAACTCTGAACTTAATCCTAGACATAAAACAAATCATCAACATGAACTATGAGCTTATTGACCAGACAAACAATGACCTGGAAAATGAACAGCTTAAAGGGGACATAACACACACAGTTTCTGCCAGTTTCATGTTAAAGGGTTAGCTCACCCAAAAATGAAAATTAGCCTGTGTTTTACTCACCATCAAAGCATCCTAGGTGTATATGACTTTCTTCTTTCAGACGAATCCAGTTGCAGTTATATTAAAAAATTGTCCTGGCCCCTCCAAGCCTTTCAATGGGGGTAAACAGGTGCTTTTTGTCAACAATCCAGAAGACGTGAAATAAAGTGCATGCATCCGTAATAAAATGTGCCTCACACGGCTCCGGGTGGTGAATAAAGGCCACCTGTAGCGAATCGATGCATTTTTGTAAGAAAAATATCCATATTTCAAACATCATAAACACTTTTTTCACACTTCTGCAGACTGTGGTATGTGGAAGCCGTTCCGGCGGATGACGTAGGACGTCGGCGTTGCATGATGACAAAAAGCACCCACTTACCCCCATTGTAAGGCTTGGAGGGGTCAGGACAATTTTTAATACAACTCCGATTGGATTCGTCTGAAAGAAAAAAGTCATACACCCATAGGATGCCTCGAGGGTGAGTACATCACAGGCTAATTTTCATTTTTGGGTGAACTAACCCTTTAATCTTGAGTACCTATAGAATAGTATTGCTTCCTTCATAACTCCCTGAAGAGTTTTTAGTTTTGTAAGATTTATAAAAGACAGATACAGCTGTACACCGCTTCTCTCTGAAAACAGTCTAGCTCCTGGAGGTGTGCCATGGGTGGAGCTAAAGAGTCACGTGCACGCGAAGCATTTCCGTGACGATCGTCTGCAAGCTGTGACGTTGACATATGTAAAACAGGAACAAAAACTTTATTGACTTAAATTTTATTTAATTTGTTTTTAATCATTTGTCACCGAAATGCCAGAAACAAACAACTGCACAACTTTGTTGCTGCCCTTGAGAAACAAATTGCATTCACTGTTCCCTTAACGTTGGTTTCTTTGGGAAGCTGAACAAAGTTATTTTTCCCTCACAATAGGGTGACTATACGTGCTATTTTCTGGGGACACGTTCTGGCCAGGATTTCTATATTGCCTAAAATAACCAGGTTTTGGCTGTTTGCGCTGCGCAGATCAACTGTTATATGACATCTAAATATCCACCTTTTTCTTCCCGTAAAAATTGGGCGCAGCCATTTGTAAATTCTATGGGTCTAGCTTTCGGTCTCATCCACGTCCAGCTATTTTTAGCTGTACAAAACAGTTCGTTTTGCTGCTTGATATTGAATGTTGGTGTGTCTCACCATATTATTTTTATGTACTATCTTGATTCCGAACGCACTTGTTTGTAGTGCAAACAGTTTTACCGTTTACTTCATGTTGTTATTCTTCTCGTTATTTTTCTATAGAGGGTATTCATGTGATGTCACCGTCTGCTGGAGTGACTGCAGCTCTGCCCACTGAGTGGCAAAAAAACTGAATGGCAGCACAGAACACACAAAACACATCTAAAACAAGAAAGAGCTTTGCGATTTACTGTACAATAGATTTGAAAAGTAATCTGAGGTTTATTTTCACAGACTGCCGAAAGCTACAGAAAAGAGAAACAAATGAATCGCTGCAATTCACAGAAACAAATGGACTCCAGGCAGCGAAACACAGATTTGCAGTTATTTCATGTTAATATGTTGAATTTTGTGGTAAAATCATACCCTATATTTTGTATTATAATATATCGTATTGACAACTCATAAATTAAATATTTACCATCTTAAATTCTGCATAACTGGATGTTTTTAAATAAATACTGACAAAAACTATGCAAGTTTTTGGGCTGGATGATATGTATGTCCTCAGCGTCAAAATCAGGCACATATGAATGTCAGGAAAGCCTGGCTGCATATCAACATCTATGGACACTGGATATTTGGTAAGTTGTAAGGAACACTATTTCGAGTCCAGTAACCTTTAGTTTAAACTGATTATCGTTTGTTTTACTTGCGTTTTCACAACGTCCCTATTAAATCCATTCATGCAGCAGGCTCTTTTGCCACTCAGTCTGGCTGAGGGGGCGTGTTCCGGTGGGAAAGTGACGTCAATGCATACCCTCTATAGCGGCTAATGAACTGGAAGTCTTGCCCATAGGCTTACTTCCGCACTGAAGAAAAAGGTGGATACTCTCGTGGTACTTTGATGTCATACAACGATCGGTCTGCGCCGCGCCGCTTAAAGTCGAACACACCTAGCATGTACACATATTTGCACACACTTTGACTGTTCTCTGTAGATCCCACCTTCTCACTCACCACGATTGGTCAACAATGGCTGCATGTTATTGAACAAACTACTTTTAGATCATTACCTTCAACAAGTATGAAAACAGGAAAACAAAGCCAAAACCTGAATATTTTAGGCAATATAGAAATCCCAGCCAGAATGTGTCCCCGGAAAATGGAACGTATGATCACCTTACCTCACAACCAAAATCAAACTTCTTTGGTGACATTGCTGATTTCATGATCAGAAAACAAATGGACAAATCCTTCTCGAGCAAGTCCTGTGCAGCGCTGCCGACGACTTCCGTAACCCGAATTAAGCACGTTGATGGACGTGGTCTCGCTCTGGTTGCAGTGTGCGTGCGCTCTTCTGAGAGAAGTGCCTATACAAGGAATTCCGTTCTTTATAACATCATGAAGTGCCATACACGAAAAAAGAAAAAAAACTTTACAAAACTACTATTACAAGAATCCTGAAGGAGTGTATTTGTCACAGAAATATGTCCAACATGTTTTTTGAAACGTTGGCCATGTTTAGCATCAGAATCCATCTCTTTAACAGTGTAAATAAGTCAGAATGAAATGGCATTAGACTTCCCCTTTAATATACTTCAGTACACGACCAGGGCTGCATTCGAAATTGCATACTCTCTTGAGTAGGTACTTTGCAGCTGCTAAAAAAGTATGTTCTACTCTATGTACTCTGAATGTGTGTAGTATAAATGTAATTTGGACATACTACTTTTATCATGTGACCTACCAGCGTCTGTTATGTCACTTCACTGCCTTCGCAAATCCTTTCCCGTGAACTCATGGGATAGTATTGTGTCCATGCACACTTCATAATCTCGCCATAAGAGGTCATCGGTTACTTTTATACTCTTTATGAATACTGTGGATTCGGATATACTTAACTTGTCATACACTGTTTTCGCCTACTGTATAGTAGAGAAGTATGCGATTACAGATGCAGAACTGTACTTTTTCTCCACATTTTCACGGTTCATTACCCATGCGACTGGCTTTGTTCCTCAAATTGTCTCTGACTCCTAGTGTTGAGAAGATCCCTTTCTGTCTGCCCTTTAACCTGTCCTAACCCTGTTTAATTGTCTACTCCACCCCTCTGGAGACTGATGTTACAAATCCAACCACCTCCGTCTGTAGGAGACCAGAGGCTCCAATGCTTTGTCACCTTCCTAGCAGTACAGCAGCTCTGGAAATCTAATGATATGTTTATTGCCATCAGCCAAGACATAGAATTGGGTCCCACCGTGGGAGGAATGATGTATTCTTTGGCAAGTAAATCGATACTTTTCTATCAAAAAACCAAACTCTGCACTGTCATGAGAAATTAACGGTAGTGATCCCCTGAGAGACTTTTTCTATGGGGATATGGCAAAACACTTGTTTCTATATAACTAATGGTGCCTCACTATGTTAAGTATCCATGGAAATTGGAACAACAGCTTTAAAAATAAACTGCACACTAAGGACATTTCAGGGGTAGTGTCTGGAGGAGCGGTGGCAGTGTGTGAGTGTGTGTGTGTGCACTTATATAAGGGAGGGTTAGCTTAAAACGTGTGCTAAGAAAATACCATAAGCACTTCTTGGAAATTAGTATGTAGTTTATCTTGGACAAAATGTATGTTTATAAATTTCATAATTTAATGCGCGTTGAAATTATAATGACAAAATAACAAAATATTATAGTATATAAAAAAATGAAAGTAAAACTTTAAATACAAATAAATACATTTTAAAAATTGAATACAATTTAAAAACAAAACAAAAAAAAACATCAAAATTAAATAAGTAAATAAAAATGGTAAATAATGCACATAATTGGCTAAGACTAAGCCTATATAAATAATAACAAGTAAATAAAAATTTGTTTTGACAAATGAGAACAATTTACAGTTTGATGCAACTACTAAAATTGTGTTTGATGAAAACCTCATGCAAACATTTTTCACACATGCTCTTCAGAAACTCATTAATCCGGACAAAAAAATTAAAGCCAGACAGTCAGTTACTGTAACAAAATAGCATCAACATTTATTTACTGCCTTTTTTGTGGCCAAGCACAAGAACTTTTTTCTTATAGAACATATGGGGCCTTTAATCATAACAAAGCATCATTTTATTAGGGTTAAAGACAAAGATAAAAATAAAACCGAGCAAAGATCATTTCATTTTTTCTTTCTTTTATATTGTGCATGAAAATAAAAAGCTCTTGGTTATGAAGACACACATTTAATGAACAAAACATCCCCTAATGGCACTTGTGAAGGCTTCGTGTACATTTCCATCCTGTTCAGCAGTGCAGAACATTGACTGGCACTTAATATGCTTTCCAGAACTCTGTGGGTGGCTCTGAAAGCAGCGCACTTGAAATCTCTGCTGTTTTAATGTTTCATCTTCACTAATACACTCAAGGTCGCTGAGAAAGTTCCTTTCAAAGCCAATTGTCTTCATCTGTTCTGAAAAAAAGACAAGAATACATGTCGTGAATGTAACATCAAATGGCTTGTCTAATGCCACGGCTGTGGCTCATCCAGGCCACACACTGTTCAGATTTCAAACTACGAGTGGAAAGAAGCTGAAATCTGCTCACCTCTCAGATTTTCTCTGTCAAGGGTTCTTGCCATTCCTCTTGAGGGTTTTCGGGTCGATGGAGAGTTTAGGTGATGACAGTGCTCGTAACTGACCTTTCACCTTTAATTTCATGCCAATTCCTCCTCCTCTTTCACCTCGAGGAATCTTGCCCTATCTGTTTATGTAGACAGGGAGGAGGCACTACTTCTACTACTTCCTTCTGCTTTTCCTTAGTATATCCCCAGGCTACTGTTGGACCCTGGGATAAAAACTCTTCTCTGTGTGGGTCATTGTTGACCCACAGACTTTTGTTTTGATCCTTACGGAACGATTTTTTTGTGTTTGCATGAGAAATGACGTGGTGTCCGATCTATAAAAATCTCCCAGAACAAAATAAAAAAAGGCAGGTAGAGAAAGAGATAACAAAAAATAGAAACTACAATGCTTTTCCCAATGCTCTCACGTCTTTTCTTTGCCACTGTCCCTTGTGGTAACAAGACACCTGGACCATTGGTGTGCTGTGTTTATCTAAATGTCTCTAAGGGACAGTTAAGTGTGGTTCCTTAATGGGACTCTTTTCACTGGTCACAGAAAAAGTGCACCTCTCCCATGTGATCCATTCTCTGCCCTGACTTATAGAGCTAAACTGAGGCAGAAACAGACAGCCATGACACGTTAGACTGTATTCCCACCCTTACTGACACCATCACTCCTAAAAACCCTCTGGACGTGTTGGATGTCATGTCCAAATACTTATTTTTTCTGAAACTACAGACACAACCAAAGGGTTGATTTTTTTTGTTTTTGTTTTTGTTTTTGTTTTTGTTTGTTTTGTTATATGATGGTCACATAAAAACTCTTTGGCATTGGATACTCTTTATCATGCCTTATACCTGTAAAATACATAAAATGCCTTTTATCAATTAACATGCACAACTAGTGCATAATTTGCTATAAAACTGCACACTTATGAGGCAAAAGGAGGAGCTAGTGCATCATTTAGATTCTTATCAGGCTAGATGTTTAATGCTGTAACCTGATCTCTGGCTTCAAGCAAAGTAGCATTTCTCCTATAGTTGGTTCTTACATTTGGCAAGTGTCCGTGGGCCATGATGATGGTTCGAGGAGTGATGGATGTGCTTGAAATAGAAGGTCACTAAATGGCAGCTGAGGTTCATGGAGGGCTAATGGGGGCCAGATGTAAGGCAAGGGTCAAAGGTTATTTCCCATCTCTCTTCCTCTGTCAGTATGAATGCAGTGCATTGACACCCAAATCCAAAGAATCTTAATTTCTGTTCTGATGAGCTAAGCTGGCTATTGTGTTGTGGCATATCATGTGACAAATTTTGAGAGGAAGACAAGCAAACTGCAATCAAAATCCTGACTCAATGTCAGTATGGATGGTGAGATTTATCATGTTGGAAAATTGGGATTTTTTGTATTTTGAAAAATGTAAAAAAAAAAAAAAAGATAATTGAAGATACTTTCTCAAGTAATGTTAGCTGACATGCTGATGTCAATAATGCAAATATCAAAAACTGTACAAAGACAAAATGCAGAAGATTGCTAAATAAAAGCAGAGAAATAATAATACTTGAAATGTGTTGAAAGAATGCATCAATGCCGTAGTATAAAGTTGTGCGTGACATGTCTACAAATCTCCACAGATGTTTTCTGCTGGTTCCAAAAGCTTTATTATGACAAATAGTCTTTAGAGAGTTGCATTGGTCTTGTGGAATAGATCATTCTTTAGATTTCAACAATTTCAGCATTGGAATCTATGGCGGAAGCATTGGCAGCCCCTTGAGGCTGATGTTGGTAGACCCCTAAACTCCATCATGTGGTCATGTCTGTCATCACAGGCTTTGATAAAAATAAGCACCACACATCTTGAGTATATGAACTAGACAAATTAATTTCAAAGTGGAAGAAAGATTATGGAGAAGGACTACCATTAGTGCTGGAGACTAATATAAGCAATGCTATATTATTACACTACTCTTTAATAATAATTAGCAATGACGTTAATTATGTTAAATATTTATTAATAACAGAATGCAAAGTGGCCCCCAATCAATGGGTCAGTGTTTCCCCTGCTGGTAGATGATGTAATTACACTATCATCTCCTTCAAAACATATGAAAAAATCATATTTTTCCATGTCATTTGTCACATGTAAAAATATGAAATGGACATTTTCCTTGCCATGATTTTCTAGCGTCTCCAGAGAAATGGTCACATATGTGCAGAACTGTGTGTCAGTGAACAAAGAACAGAATTCAAACAGCATACATCCTTTCGTCCTTCGCTAGCTGAGCTACCGCCATTGAGATGAATAAGAATGCTAATGGTTGGGTTTCTCCAGGTATTAAAGCTCCTCTCTCCCGTTTCTCTCAGAAGGGATGTGTTTGGTTTGAGGTCACATTTTGAGAGTTAAAAAGCAAAGAACCTTGAAATACACAAGCTGTAGTTGATTTGTATAGTGTTTGGCTGTGAGACCAGTAGGTCTCTTCTTTTACATGATTTACCAATACATCTGCCATCAGCATGTGGTCTTCATTTGGCTGTACTGTTTGAGGAAGATAAACTGCTAAAAAACATACTGAAGTGGGTTCTGGACTGTGTCAGAAGATCTGTGCTTGGTTGATTTTTTACATTGCGTAATTATAATTATAGCTCCACTGTTGGATGAGCATTGGAAAAGTACTCAATGTACAAATTTCTCAAGAAAGGAAGCATACTAACAGGAATAATTGAAGACTTTAGTTACAGATTGTAACAAAACCATGTCACTTTACTATACAACCTAGGTATAATGGCTCTTTTCTCAAACCTAGTTAGCTGTTTGATGTCTACTGCTTACATCCTTATGGAAGTGGAACCACGATGCGGCTGATTTAGAATGTTCTAAATAGGCAGCGACTCATACACATTGTACAACTGACCATTTGCAAAGAGCTTAATTGACAGGCACTCTGACTCATCATAACGCCAAATCCGCCATATTGCCCAACAAACAAATCAGGCAAGAGAGTAGATTAACTTTGGTGGACGTAAACTTGGAAAATGTTGTGTATTGTCGTCTTTCCATGGTTGAAATAAAATACGTTCTGATGTTCATTCATGTTCATTTCATGCTTTAAAAATGCAATTGGTGTATTCCTTTAAGAAAATGTTATTATGTAGTGGTTGCGGAGTTAATTGCACATGTTGAGTTCTGTGAGTGTGCTCGCCGCTTTCAGCGAGAATAAAGTGATTCTGTTTCTCTGTTAAGACAAGTGTGTTCATTAGAAATCATTACAAAAAAATGTGAAAAGACGATCGGTTCACATGCCGCTTGAATTGAGGCAATACAGTGATCTGTCACGACACATTAAAGAGCCACAAAATACTATTTATTGTTTGAATTTCTTTAAAAAAATGACAAATGAAAATTTGTTTCATACCAGAAGTAACTTGCTCTGCCTTGTCTGTGCATGTTGTCAGTTTCCTCTTTGCTTCATGATGTATTTTTTACAGCGTGAAAACATGACATGTAGTGTGGCTTGTCGGAGATAGCAACAGTAACTAAGGAGGGCAGGTTTTTCTGAAGGGTCAGTAGTGCTCTAACAGGAAGCACACAACTGATTTCAAGAGAGTTTGGTGTTTGCATGTTACTAAGCAATACTTTTAATCATAATGCATTGTACTCATTGGATAAAACAGTCAATTTTTAATTAGGTGTGAACTACTTTAATGGAATTTTATCTGCTACTTTTTGACATGTATACACCATTTCTCCCACTTTTTCCACTATCTTGGATTTGAGGATTATGGGATTGTCTGCTCCTCTGGAATTTGGCCAAACTGAAGTGTCTTACAATGCAATACAATCCTAAAACAGTTGACTAGTTTTGTTAGAATAGAGCTGGTCATACAACATTGTCCTTTCTATACTGAAACTGTTAAAGACACACCAATGGCAATACTGGCCATGATTTGGTGAGCAGGTTGAATTCACCCACATTTTGTCCTTTTCATCAGGGAGGATCACAGGATGATGTAGATTTTCCAATTTTCTTTTAATCATCAGAACTTAATGTACTACAGCTACAGAAACCATAACGGGTCACGACATCTATGACTGTCTGCTTCCTTTCAAACTATCGTCACTCACTGCTACGGAAAGATCAGTAAAAGGACACAGTCTTAAACAGCGAGGATGACTGCTTTCTATTGCTTTGATCATGACTTTCCACAGTCTGTATTCCAGATTCATTTCTCCCTTTATCAAGGAGATACAATCAAATCTCAACTGCAATTTAAAGCCCATTATGAGACTCCAAGACATTACTGACTTTTGTTCAGAGAATATTTTTTTACATTTTTTTCTTATTTTAAGCATACAAATGTGAGGTTTATGTTTAAAACAAGAGAAAATCTTCAAAGTCATCTTTAATATATATGTATTTGACTTGCTTAGGGGTTTCCCCAAATCATAACAGACAAATTGAGGCAAACAAAGCCATCACTTATGATTTGGCAGTGCAGTGTTGCGGGCATCTATAACTCTGCCTTTGTTTATAGTCAAACCAGATGGGCATAGCAAGTGTAATGTAACACAAAGCTGGATTTACAAGGCAAACTGTACTAATATCACTTACACTTGCCTGCATTATGATAATTGGCCACAAGCGCATTTGGAAAACGTATTTCATATGTGAAGTATATCTTTGGAAAATCCGGTCCTGTAAGAACATAAGACTTCAGACCATTAGTGTGCTCAAATGTGTCTCAAAATGCTTTTGAGTGATGTACTGAGGTTGTGTGGGTAATACTCAGCAAACCAAAGAATATATCTGGCTAACCAACAGTGTGGTAATTGGCAGCCGCACTAAGTGTTGACACAAAAAGGCTCCTTAGACGTCTGGAACCTAAAACTACAGATTGGTATTGGGTGCTGAAAAGACGTTTGTCAAAAGGTGGCTAATATCTGGCCATCAGCCTGAAATTTGCTTGATTTCACCTGCGGGACAGTGGAGTCCTTGTCTTGGACTAATTATGGTCCTCACCTCAAATCTTTCCCCGCTGGGATTTCCCATATTCCAAGTCTTCTGAAGCAGTTCAGTAGCTTCTTGTAAGCAGCAGACTGAAATTTAAGATGTTATTCTCTGAAAATCTGCCGAAGTTCTGAAGCTCTCCTGCACACCGCAATCAATCTTGAGCCTTGTGACAACATTTCAGAAACACTGAAATCACACTGAGTGTGAGTACTGTGTAAGAACGTAACATCTTTACATTAAATACACCTCAAATTTCAGAAAACATCAGAAGATTAGAAATATTGTGGTTACAAAACATCCGAAGACTCAAAATATTGTGGTTACCATATGAGATAAATTTGCAGTAGTGTAACAAATTCTTATGACTGGTTACAGACACTGTTTTAAATGTTTTACATTTTAATGTTGTGACTTCATAAACACCCAATAACCAAATCAAATGGTATTTAGATTGATTAACCATTAAGATAAATTGTACCGAGTATCAAATTTAATTATCTGTTTAGAGATTAGTTCTATGTTTTTGGGGAAGTGTTTATATATACAGTGGGTACGGAAAGTATTCAGACCCCCTTAAATTTTTCACTCTGTTATATTGCAGCCATTTGCTAAAATCATTTAAGTTCATTTTTTTTTCCTCATTAATGTACACACAGCACCCCATATTGACAGAAAAACACAGAATTGTTGACATTTTTGCAGATTTATTAAAAACGAAAAACTGAAATATCACATGGTCCTAAGTATTCAGACCCTTTGCTCAGTATTTAGTAGAAGATCAAAAAATCTAATACAGCCATGAGTCTTTTTGGGAAAGATGCAACAAGTTTTTCACACCTGGATTTGGGGATCCTCTGCCATTCCTCCTTGCAGATCCTCTCCAGTTCTGTCAGGTTGGATGGTAAACGCTGGTGGACAGCCATTTTTAGGTCTCTCCAGAGATGCTCAATTGGGTTTAAGTCAGGGCTCTGGCTGGGCCATTCAAGAACAGTCACGGAGTTGTTGTGAAGCCACTCCTTCGTTATTTTAGCTGTGTGCTTAGGGTCATTGTCTTGTTGGAAGGTAAACCTTCGGCCCAGTCTGAGGTCCTGAGCACTCTGGAGAAGGTTTTCGTCCAGGATATCCCTGAACTTGGCCGCATTCATCTTTCCCTCGATTGCAACCAGTCGTCCTGTCCCTGCAGCTGAAAAACACCCCCACAGCATGATGCTGCCACCACCATGCTTCACTGTTGGGACTGTATTGGACAGGTGATGAGCAGTGCCTGGTTTTCTCCACACATACCGCTTAGAATTAAGGCCAAAAAGTTCTATCTTGGTCTCATCAGACCAGAGAATCTTATTTCTCACCATCTTGGAGTCCTTCATGCGGGCTTTCATGTGTCTTGCACTGAGGAGAGGCTTCCGTCGGGCCACTCTGCCATAAAGCCCCGACTGGTGGAGGGCTGCAGTGATGGTTGACTTTCTACAAGTTTCTCCCATCACCCAACTGCATCTCTGGAGCTCAGCCACAGTGATCTTTGGGTTCTTCTTTACCTCTCTCACCAAGGCTCTTCTCCCCCGATAGCTCAGTTTGGCCGGACGGCCAGCTCTAGGAAGGGTTCTGGTCGTTCCAAACGTCTTCCATTTAAGGATTATGGAGGCCACTGTGCTCTTAGGAACCTTAAGTGCAGCAGAATTTTTTTTTGTAACCTTGGCCAGATCTGTGCCTTGCCACAATTCTGTCTCTGAGCTCTTCAGGCAGTTCCTTTGACCTCATGATTCTCATTTGCTCTGACATGCACTGTGAGCTGTAAGGTCTTATATAGACAGGTGTGTGGCTTTCCTAATCAAGTCCAATCAGTATAATCAAACACAGCTGGACTCAAATGAAGGTGTAGAACCATCTCAAGGATGATCAGAAGAAATGGACAGCACCTGAGTTAAATATATGAGTGTCAAAGCAAAGGGTCTGAATACTTAGGACCATGTGATATTTCAGTTTTTCTTTTTTAATAAATCTGCAAAAATGTCAACAATTCTGTGTTTTTCTGTCAATATGGGGTGCTGTGTGTACATTAATGAGGAAAAAAAATGAACTTAAATGATTTTTGCAAATGGCTGCAATATAACAAAGAGTGAAAAATTTAAGGGGGTCTGAATACTTTCCGTACCCACTGTATATATATATATATATATATATATATATATATATATATATATATATATATTATAAAGCATTTTAACTTTGGATAATTATTTATGAAAAGATCTAATGTATTACTATGTACTTTAATACCTCCATAAAGCTTTTAGTGTTACCAATTTTTTTAATCAGGACAGAATTTCACAATGCAAAATTCATAATTATTAATACATTTTTTTAATATGTCATTGTATTTACAACATTGACATTGACTAGTAAACACATATTTTAAATGAGATTTTAATGTGCTTGAAAGGCAAAGATTTAAGATCTATGTTTGATTCATCCTTAATCAGTATTTTTTATAATGTTGTCCTATAAAACACCTTTTAAACAAGATAAATTTACTTCAAAAGCAAAATTAATTAAGATTATAGGATTTATTTTAAAACAAGCCTCATTTAAATCTTTTTTTTTAGATTTGTGCCCATGTTTTAAGAAAAATAAATTTCAAGATATATTTTCTGAAAATCGTTCCTAATATCTTGCAATTAATTTACCTAGTTTAAAGATGCTTTAATATTTCTATTGTAAACCTGTACTAATTAAGAAGTGCACTGCTTTGGTTAATTTACCCTGTTGGAGCTGTCTCTGTTACTGTAACACCATTAATGGTTAGGTTCTGCCCTCCTGTGGTCGTCATGGCAACTCTTCATCATCTCTTTCACGGGGAAGGTGAGTGTCAGTGACGTGACGTCAGAAAAATCACTGCTTCACACACTCATGCCATGAGCACAAACCCCCGAAACCCTCTGCCTTCTGTCATGTGCAAAGGATCAGTGATGAGTGTTGACTAATTAATAAACTGTTCCTGATTTGTGGCTGTGTGCAAGGCAACCGAACTGAATTGAGTTACACAATTGGTCATACCCCTCTGCTTTCCAGCTGCACAACTGGAGCCAAACTCCTCTAAAGAGGGTCACTGCAGCACATTCTGTGCTATAGGGCCGGCCAGTGATTTTTTGATTCACATTATTCTAAGCAAAGATGAATTCAAAAGAGTTTAGTGTTTGGATTAGTGAACCGCAGCAATGTCAAGTCTTTTGTTTCAAGGCCTCCCTCTGTTCTCTTGTTTGTTGAGTCTGTTATTACAGATTTCATGCAGAGACGATTTAAAGCCTCTGTTTAACTGGTCATGGTCCCCCCGTGTTAGATAGGAACACATAAGCGCCTCACATAATGCCCTGCTGTGAACATGGATCTGGAATTAGGAAAAGAATTATTGAAAACTAATTCAAATCTTCACTTCTTTTTTTGGATTGTTAAAAACTGTGACTGAGAGCAGACTTCAAATTTGTCAGGGTTTAACTTGTTTTCTGAGTGGCTCCAGAGCTGTTCACTCCTCTTGGTGGTCTTATTCATCGGTCTTCATCTTGCACGGTTTGTGAGGACGACCTGCTCAAATTTACAGTACTCATCCACACTTGTGGCATAATGTTAACATTACAAAAATTCAAAATTGGGAAATTAATGGGGCTAATACCCTAAATATGATGAGAATAAATGTAAAGCTAAAATAATACACAACGTGCAACAGAAGAATCAATGAAAGTGCTTTTTATAAAATGATTAGCTTCATATTTCAGTGGAACACAAAAGAAATATTTAAAAATCTCAGATTGTATAATTTTAATTATGCAGTGAAAGTCAGTTGGGTCCAAAATATTACTGGAGCTCATTGACATGCACTGTATGGACAAAACACAGCTGAAGCATTGTTCAAAATATTTTGTTTTCCACAATATAACTATTGCCTTTAAGCAGTAACATGTTTAGGTATGTTTAGGATCGCGAAATTCGCTGAGGGGGGCTCCCAAAACACTAAACGCGCCCCTGTCTTTAAAGGAATAGTTCACCCAAAAATGAAAATTTGCTTAAAATTCTCAGTGTAATCCATTTCATTACACATACACATACACAGGTAATATAATCGGACTACTTTTGGGTTACTTGTGACCTAACTCTTTAACCACATTGATTTAGATAGGATATTGTACCGTATTGATATAACAAAAAGAGAATGAAAATAGATTTTATTCATTGTTATTAGCAGCATGAAGTACATTAAACATTACATTATATCTTGATTTCCCAAACTGGGGTTCATGAAGGAACTGCAGGGTGTTAGTGAGTTTAATGAAAGGCTAATGATTAATTAATTAGAATGAGAAATTAAAATAAATCATTTTAAAATAACATGTCATGTGACCATTAACATGTTAGAGAACCATAAACATGCAAATGTGTTATTAACTTCTTACCTTAAAATCTCAGGGGGTACTTCATGAAAATACATTAGGTTAAAGAGGTTTGGCTCACAAAAACAAAAAGTAAAAAAAAAAAAAAGTTTGGGAATCCCTGCTTTACATGTAAATAAGAAGTGACGGGAATTTGTGAGAATCATTTTAATGTGTTCCTTCCAAAGACAGACTTGTGTGAATAATACATATAATCAATGTAATTAATAAAAAGTAACTGTAGTCTGATTACGAGTAATGTAATATAATCTAATTTTTAGAATCTGTTTAATCTAGATTACATGTAATCAGTTGCTACACAGCTATGAAATGTAGCATTACATCACTTGCTCACCAATGGATCTTCTACAGTGAATGGGTGCCGTCAGAATGAGAGTCCAAACAGATCATAAAAACATCACAATAATCCACAAGCAACCCACACAACTCCAGTCCAACAATTAACATCTTGTGAAGTAAAAAACTGCATGTTTGTGTAATGGGGTGGAGGTAGTATTGGTAGTGGCTCTATATTAAGCTTGTTTAGGACTACAAATGAGTTGGACTACAAATCCCATGAGTCTAGTTACTATAAAGAGGAAATCAAATTTTTTGGCCTTCCTCTTTGTGGTACCTTGTGCTAAGCAGGGGAAGCTGTGTAGCATGTTTCAAGGCTGTGTGATAGCTGAAACGACTAGTTGCTTTGTGAGCAGTATGGAAGTAAATTGTGGAGGTAAGGGTTGTGACTCTCGTGGTTACAGTTAGTGTGTTTAGTTTTAACGTGTGTTTGTTTGTTTTTATTTATTTATTTATTTTTTTAGTGTGCTTACTGGAGATATACTGATGGGTGCCTCAAAGAATTGAGTAGAGTTATTCAATAACACTGGTACTGATTGTAATTGAATTATTGGAGTATTTGAAATGAGTTTTTAAGCTTTTCTATTGTAAGTTGTGTGTTATGTTTTATTGTGTTAAGTGTTTTTTATTCCAATATTTTAAAGGGGCAATCACAAATTGTATTTTCTTTGTTTTTACAGATGATGCATGATTGCCGTTTAGTTTTATTGAAAATATTGGTGGTGTGATGTTGGGTCTCAAGATATGACTTTAAATGTTACATTGTGATGAAGTGGCTTGAATTTATTGTGTTTTAATGTTTTGTTTTGTTTTGTTTTGTTTATTTGTCTGGTTAAACCAACAAACAACATTGGGGTTCCCATTTTCATATACATGGTTAACTCTGTTAAGGTGAGGAGGAGCAATTTGTAGTGGTTTGTTAAGTGAGTGATGGGTTTTGACACTGGTAGTGATATTTGGTTTTGTGCTGTGATTGAGTGTATAATCTTTTTCGCAGAGGAATTGCCATTTCATATGATTGGGGAACCCTATGGTCCGTAGTGGGTTTAACGTTATTTGTTTTGTTTCTTGGCCACTTCTAATTACCTTTTGTGTACAATAAATTTTGTTGTATTTGCAAGGAAACACACTGTGGTTGTCGCCCTTCTTTTATATCTTCCCCATCATTTGTAAGGTCTGGGGAAGGTTAGATTTGTAAGAAACGAATCCATCAAGGCGTTTAATATCTCAGGGTGAGTACATTTTCAGCAAATTTAATTTTTGGGTGAACTACCTTTACCTAAACCTTTTCAAGTTCACTGTGATTCAATATTTTTATGTGCACTTATAAAAAAAAAAAAAAATCATTAGAAATTGACTTAAACATCTATTTAGTCATGAGGAATAATTTGCATATCCTGCGTAGGAAAAGCATCTCACTAGAATGGATGTTGTCTTTTAAGTAACTCAAGTAAGGAAGACTGTGCTGCTGTTTGTGAGCAAAAACGTATTAAAATGTCTCAGTTGGTTTTTCACATGGCTAATATATTTCCTATGCTTTCATTGTGTGCTGGTGAACAATGAAACCACACACATAACAGCAAGCTTCAAATGTCCCTTTTAACAGCAGCCAAACACCCAGAGACCGCTCGCCCTGTCACGTTTTTTTTCTGTCTCTCGATAAAGATTATTACTTATAAAGATAATTTCCATTAATAATTTTTTACAGACCCTTCGAAGGCCTTTACAGAGTTTTTATGTGACCATATAGTAAATTCCAAGTGAAGTCTGTAGATTTTCATTACTATATGCACATGTAGGCCATTAAACTTTTGTTGGTCTCAAGCTGTTAATTCGCTTTGAAGCGCTGCCTAAAACATCTTTGCGTTCTCAAATATACACGTTCATCAATCCGTATGTATGTCGCAGCTATGCTTTGATGGACAGATGGAGTCAGTTGCTCTCAACATCTTCAGTTTTGTGGCTAATTAATCCAATGTCATTTTGGGAGAGAGGAATTCCAAACAATGGATTTGTTTGCTGTTGTTTGTATTGGGTTTTAAAAGTGATATGGAAAATTCTACGTAATTCTAGGATATAGCCTTATTCTGACAGGGTGTTGTCACAAGAGTCAACCGCAAAAAGACACACAAATGTGCAACAAATCTGTGATCAGAGAGCGCTTCATGTTGAGTAACGGCATCAGAATCCTTGAAACACTTGACAAGCATCCTGAATGTCTGAAAGTCATTTGAATTAAGAAAATGCATCCCCTTACAACTCAAGAAGTACATTTCATGAAATCTACGTATATGCTTACAAATAAGTCAGCTTCTGCAATTATACATCTACAGGTTCAAATAACAGGCAATACACTATTGATTAAATATGCAGAAATCATGAAAAAGTCAAAGTCGCAATTCCACAAAAAGATACAAAAAGGCACCTAATTTGCTTGGAAAAAGTTTTTTTTTGATAGTGAAACAATAATATTTATGTAATATTGAAACTGAATTATTTAATTTTTTAAAAAATGTTTTTTTGCAACCATCTTGCCAAATTTTGCCAGTGTTATTTTAGTATAATTGGGATGCTTTTATAGTTTTTATTAATGGTTTGAATATTTTTTTGTATCCTTTTCATTAATATTTTTGTAATTTAGTAATTGAATTCATTTTGTTGTGGTTTTGTCTTTTTTTTTTTTTAATGTGTTTTAATATCTATTTTTAATTAATTATTTCCATTTTTCAGTACATCGTTAAACTAAATGAAAATGAGAAATGTTTCCAACTAGCTGAAATAAGTTTAATTTTTAAAAATTATTTCATTCAGTTAACATTTATTTCAAGTAAAAGCTTTTTTTATGGTTTTAGTTAACTACTGACCCTGATTTTGGCACTTGCCAAATATACAGTATATCATATATATTTGTAATTTATTTATCAGATGAAACTGTTAGTCTTTAAGTTTTTTTCCTAGAAAATCTTGTTGCTGGAAATTGTAATCACTAGTGTCATTAAACCCATTATGCCCTACAGAATCTATAAGGAATTGTTTCCATGCAATTCAATTCAGCTGTTATACCCAGTAACATAAGTGCACCTTTGAACTGTTGGTAAAACTGGTTGATTTGATGGAGAGACCCTCTTCTATCTATCTTTCTAGACTCACATCTAGAAATGGCATTATTAACTTACAGGAAACAGTCCTTAATAATAACACGTGAAGGACTTTTCAATCTTCCTCTCATCATAAGGCATGCTCAGTAAAACACAAACAATCATGAATCCAGCAGTCACTTGCCCCATCCATAACCAGCACATAAAAATGTCCACGTCTCTTCCAGGAGAAATGTTGCCTGAAGACACTTCACTCTTGACTTCTGAGGGCACCTCAGCATTCTGGCTTCGAGATCCAGTCTATAGATAAGAAATCTACTCAGAGAAGCCATCACCACCACAAATCTACTAAACAAACAGCTAATTTTAAAAGTGCTTTGTTTAATGAACTGTATACTTTACCTGCTTGGTAACACACTTTATGGCTTACTGTTACTTCAATTACAAATCCTTATATCAATCAGCAAGTGCAGCTAGTTTAATGAGAGAAGCTCCATGTGAAAGGAGCCACAGCAGAACAAGAGATACATTACAATGCAAAACTGAAATTTTTTTTTTTTTTTCTTCTTTTAGATGACGATGTTGAGGTCCACTCATGGAGTTAATTATTTTTGACAGAATGGGGTTGTATAGACATATAAATCAATCAGTTTAACAGAACAGAGCGGGAACAGAGCAGAATCTGTTCAGCAGGGAGCGACACTTCCTCTGCAAATGTCTGTGATGTTCCCCTTGAGGGACCAATAAAACCCAGCAAATCAAAATGGCTTTAAGAAACTGCTGATCTGACAGTTGTCCAGAAGACAATCATTGACACCCTTCACAAGGAGGGTAAGCCACAAACATTCATTGCCAAAGAAGCTGGCTGTTCACAGAGTGCTGTATCCAAGCATGTTAACAGAAAGTTGAGTGGAAGGAAAAAGTGTGGAAGAAAAAGATGCACAAACAACCGAGAGAACCGCAGCCTTATGAGGATTGTCAAGCAAAATCGACTCAAGAATTTGGGTGAACTTCACAAGGAATGTACTGAGGCTGGGGTCAAGGCATCAAGAGCCACCACACACAGACGTGTCAAGGAATTTGGCTACAGTTGTCGTATTCCTCTTGTTAAGCCACTCCTGAACCACAGACAACGTCAGAGGCGTCTTACCTGGGCTAAAGAGAAGAAGAACTGGACTGTTGCCCAGTGGTCCAAAGTCCTCTTTTCAGATGTGAACAAGTTTTGTATTTCATTTGGAAACCAAGGTCCTAGAGTCTGGAGGAAGGGTGGAGAAGCTCATAGCCCAAGTTACTTGAAGTCCAGTGTTAAGTTTCCACAGTCTGTGATGATTTGGGGTGCAATGTCATCTGCTGGTGTTGGTCCATTTGGTTTTCAAAAAACACAAGTCACTGCACCCGTTTACCAAGAAATTTTGGAGCACTTCATGCTTCCTTCTGCTGACCAGCTTTTTAAAGATGCTGATTTCATTTTCCAGCAGGATTTGGCACCTGCCTACACTGCCAAAAGTTGGTTAAATGACCATGGTGTTGGTGTGCTTGACTGGCCAGTAAACTCACCAGACCTGAACCCCATAGAGAATCTATGGGGTATTGTCAAGAGGAAAATGAGAAACAAGAGACCAAAAAATGCAGATGAGCTGAAGGCGACTGTCAAAGAAACCTGGGCTTCCATACCACCTCAGCAGTGCCACAAACTGATCACCTCCATGCCACGCCGAATTGAGGCAGTAATTAAAGCAAAAGAAGCCCCTACCAAGTATTGAGTACATATACAGTAAATGAACATACTTTCCAGAAGGCCAACAATTCACTAAAATTTTTTTTTTATTGTTTTTTTTATTGGTCTTATGAAGTATTCTAATTTGTTGAGATAGTGAATTGATGGGTTTTTGTTAAATGTGAGCCAAAATCATCACAATTAAAAGAACCAAAGACTTAAACTACTTCAGTCTGTGTGCATTAAATTTATTTAATACACGAGTTTCACAATTTGAGTTGAATTACTGAAATAAATGAACTTTTCCACGACATTCTAATTTATTGCGATGCACCTGTATATGTAAAATAAAATAATTAACTTAATACCAGAAGGCCAAAAATCAAGTCCTGCCCTACAGTTTTCCCTCCACTTAATAAATGACTGATTGTTTCACTAGATAAGACCTTTTTTTTCTCAGCTGGGATCATGAGAGCCCTTTAAAGCTGCTTTAAAACCGCAATTTGGACCTTTAACCCGTTGGCCGCCATTGAAGTCCACTATATGGAGAAAAAACCTTGAACGTTTTCCTCAAAATACTTAATTTCTTTTCGACTGACGAAAGAAAGACATGAACATCTTTTTTGACATGGTGGCGAGTAAATTATCAGGACATTTTTATTCTGGAAGTGAACTAATCCTTTAAAAAAGTTAGCATCTTAATCATTATGTAATCTTGTTCCTGTATAAACATATTACCAAGAACATGCATATAAAGACACATTCAAAGAGTAGCATTCAAGATTTTATTGCTCTCAAATGTGTCCCTTCATTCAGCACAGTTAGAGAGGTCAAGAGAAGAAGTCTTCTCACAGAAGGAAATTCTTTCAGAAATTTCTATTTGATTTCACTGTTACTCATTGTCTGAGCTTTGCACATTCCTTTGCCAGCGACCTCAAAGGCAGCTCCCTTGTAAGTGGCCACACATTGGTCATCTGTGCGCAAGTCTGGCTGGATCTGCTCCCACACTTTCTTCTTAGGGTTCAGCTCCTTGTCAGGCTCACCTGGAACAACAAAACAGAGAAGCGGATAGTTTGAAGTTCTGATTAGCTTTCCTCCCAACAGCTGTAAAATGACTAAAACAAAAGCAGGTTTTGAAATCAACTCATCACTAATATCCCCTTCCACAGACCAAATCGTAATGAATCTAGAATGAGTTTAAATAATTTGTTCAAGCTGAGCCAAAACTCAAGAACTCATGGAAACCAGATGAAGACAGGTGTTTTTGCTACTACCTGCAATAAGCAGTCATAAATCAAACCAAAATGAATTCAAAAGCTTGATTTGAATGCAGACGGGGATTCTGTAATTTGCATCTGTTCTACTGCTGACCTTTTCACAACCATCATAACTGCTACAATCCAAATGAGACGAGAAATTCACAAGCAGAGAAAGGACTAAGAAAGGTCACAGTCTGTCTCCATTACTTTTAATGATGAGTTACAGATGCGTGCAGTAAATACAAAATTAAAAAAGCAAAAATAAAGTCGTCATATGAATCAAAAAGACTTTTACATGAGAGAATATTGAACTACTGCATGGCAATCCATGAAAAACAGCAAAATGATACAAAAAAGAATAGAAAAAAGGTAGTACAAATTTAAACTGATAGGACCATTTTTTGCTGTGAAGGTCATTTATGACTCCCAACAACCGGAGGAAGTTGGGGAACTGCCTTATTCCTGCTGTGTGCTTTGTTTTGGGAAAAACTGTGATTAACTTGGAAAAAATGAATTGGACAGCATTTTATGTTTTTTTTTGACTAAATGGAAAGGTGAAACAGGGCTCTAGACTAACTTGTTGCACTGGTGCACCTAACTTTTTTCTTGGGTGCACCAGCACAAAAGTTAGGTGCAACCAAATTTTCGACCGCATCGCATTTAACACCGCAGTTTTACAAGTTCACTTTTTTTTTTTTTTTTTTTTTTTTTTTTTTTTTTTAAATCTCTGTCCATATAGGCAATATTGACTTGTAAATGATTAACTAACAATCTGGTCAACATAGATGTTTTATAGATGCACTGTGCTTTTTCAGCGTTTCAATTCGAAATGTATTAGAACCAGTCACAAATGCACTATTGCCGGCCATGGTCTTCCCACACTCTTTACAGTAAATGCAGTGCATTATATTATCGGTTTTACTGTATCTTAGCCAGGGAAACTGGTCAAGCCACTCTCTTCGAAATGTATACACTTTCCCCCTTTTAATTTCAGTGGGCTCTGGCTCGGACTCGATTGTATGTGGCTCATTATCTAATGCAGGGGTCAACGCTAAGGATTTTTTCTAAATTTTTACTTGCCCTGCCAACATTTTCACTGGCCCTGCCACAAAAAAAATAAAATAGTTTCTGTTATCATTGTTTTTGATCTATGTTATCTTGTATTCTAATAAATAAGTTTATATGACACCAATATTTTAGATAGCAATTAAATTGTACAATTCTCTATTCCAATTTCAATAACACAGCAAAAATCACTAGCCAAAAATAAACAAATATACAGTTTAAACATTATTAAAGACAAGTGACAGCCAGTAAATAAGAGCAAATGAACAAATCACAAGTAATAGCACAAATAAACATAGGCCTATAGCACAAAGATCGAAATGAAATGATGCTTTAGGTTTTTATGTTTGTAGATGTTCAGCTACAGAAATTAAAAAAAAAAAACAAAACAAAAAAAAAAAAAACATGTAAAATAACATTTGAATATTCTCCACTCTGTGTTGCACCTTGATTTTTCATAGCATTTTGAAATTAGAGGCAGCCACTGCATTTTAATCATGGATTAATTCACCAAAACAAAACAAACAAAAAAAACGTGCAATGTTTGATTTATATTTGACTGTATAAGTTCAAAATCTGACTCAAAAACAGAACGACCCATCTTTAGCTTTGTGAAATTATGCTAACGTTACATAAAACATCGGCACGAAACCGAAACAGCAGACGGGCTGAATGAGACGCAGCAGCGCTGCAGTGCGCATATTAACACCAATTCAAATGCGTTATACGGAGACAAAATGAAAAGAAAACGCCATTTCTGAAAACAGTCAGTTCCCCTCAGAGACACGTTCATATAAAATTCAATATTTGGATTTTCTTCCTATATTTCATGCCTCCTGAACAGAGATCTTGTTCTGCCTGCTAGTGCTACAGTATTTTCTCCTTTTTGTGTCCATCTTCTCTGGCCTTTGTTAACGGCCGTTTGCAGACTAATTATAATAATAACGTAATATTTCCACACAAATGACATTTGGGAAAATGATTGCAGTGCAGTTTGTGTGCAAGCACGGAACAGAAGATGCTCTCAAATGAAACAAAAAATGTCCGGTCGATCGGTGCATCTGTACTCCAGTGTATAAATTCAATATAGATTAATCATTGTTAAAGTTACTTGCCAAGAGGGGTATTTTGACATACTTTTGTAAGTATTTGCTCGTTCAGGCGGCTCGCGCGTGTCAGAGACGCGGCTGTCTGTGCGCGCGCTGTTCACACAGAACAGAACACAGCGCTCAAGTACTGAAAGGAGTTGTCTTTTGCGTCCAAATGCTTTTAATCGCTTGAATTTTTAAATTAACAAGGCTTAAAAGCACATGCAAATGATAAAATTTCGTGACGACGCTGTAGTGGCCCGATCGGGCATAACCTGGGAGGTTGATGGCTCCGTGTCAGAGCATCGGTTATGATTTTCGGACGGATCAGGCCTTAACTTAACATTCTTAACGAAAAAGTTGTCAGTCGTTCTTTTCATCTTCTTTTTTTCCCCCCTCGAACGGCTGGTCGCACCGGTGCGACCTCAGATTTTTTTAGTCGCACCATTGAGAAATTAGTTCGCACTCTAGAGCCCTGTGAAAGAGACATTACTCTCATTGTGTCCTGTGCAGATGGTCCTCCTCTGCACTCCACATTCACACAATTCCTGGGAATCTCCCTGTTAGTTGCAGATCCACCATATTGTTTCACAGCATGAAAATAAAATTTGTATTGTTTGTGAGGTTCCCTTAAGCACTGAGGAATTTATTATTTATTTTTAATGGGAAAATAATATTAGCTCATATAGTGGAACACAAACAACCACGTTACCAAACAAGGAACTTCATGCTCTTTATTGAGAGATCTTAAGAATTCAAACAGACAATTGTGGTTATATAACAAAATCTTGAGAATCGGACCCAGAGAGTCACATAGCAAGACGTTTGACTATCTGCATGAAGTCTGGTCTACATTACAGCTTATTTTAGACCAAAAAAAAAAAAGCCCACTTAAACAGGAAGAGACCTTTTGAACAATTGTGACCCTGGACCACAAAACCAGTCTTAAGTCGCACGGGTATATTTATAGAAAGAGCCAATACATTGTATGGGTCAAAATGATCAATTTTTCTTTTATGCCAAAAATCATTAGGATATTAAGTATTAAATAAATATATCAAAACATAATTTTGGATTAGTAATATGCATTGCTAAAAACTTAATTTGTACAACTTTAAAGGCGATTTTCTCAATACTTTGATTTTTTTGCACACTCAGATTCCAAATTTTCAAATAGTTGCATCACAGCCAAATATTGTCCTATCCTAACAAACCATACATTTATTCAGCTTTCAGATGATGTATAAATCACAATTTCAGAAAACTGACTCTTATGACTGGTCCAGGGTCACAATTTTCAACTGGCCAACCCATAAATATGAGCATCCCTCACAAGATGTCATGTTGTGGCAGGTTTGATCAATGATGTCAAAGTCTCAAACACGGCAAACTTTGAGAGCTATGGCAAGGGGAGATTTTCACTATCAAAAAAACCAAAGACTTGGAATAGTGCATGGATCATATGGATCAATTTTATACAAATTTTATGGTGTATTCTTGTCCAGTTGAAGCATGACAGCTCCTGGTTACCATATGCTTGCTTCAGCATGAACATTCTACTTAACTTTTGTGTCCCATAGAAGAAAGAAACTCAAACTGGTTTTGGAACAACCTGAGGGCGAGTAAATCATAGCAGAACTTTGATTTTTGGGACAGCCTTTCCTTTAATAAACCAGCATGATGCACTCAGATTGGCTCCACAAAGCAGATTGTAGATGCTGTACGTTTGTGTATAAATACATAACGTTACCTGGGAAGCCCGGGAATGTAACCCTATCTCCTGCCACGGCTCCACTTGGGGGATCCAGGATTTCAACCTTCTCTGGAGAACTGGCACACATGACCATGGCTTGGGATAAGACGCCTCTCATCTTAGCAGGCTTCAGGTTGCATAGAAGCACAGCCATACGATTCTGCATCTAAAGATGGAAAAAATTAACATAACTAAATGGGCGGCACAGGAACCGAATGCAATCTTTTTAAGCGGTTAAAAAGAATACTATAAATTTAATATCTAACTTATTGCATAGCAGAATGAGAAGTTATGCAATGGACCAAAAACATCAACAGCATACAGTATTATGAGGAACAGCTGGGCAACTTTATAATTGCTGAATTATTTGTTTTTACAGACCCTTAACAAAACTAATAAACTGAATACATGTAATAATCATTCAACTCATC
This sequence comes from Spinibarbus caldwelli, assembly GCA_039654775.1. Taxonomy (NCBI): domain Eukaryota; kingdom Metazoa; phylum Chordata; class Actinopteri; order Cypriniformes; family Cyprinidae; genus Spinibarbus; species Spinibarbus caldwelli. The sequence continues at coordinate 33,891,384 of CM077224.1, forward strand.
TACTTCCAAATCCTGCACAAAATGAACTGTAGACATTCATGATTATTTCAACTTAAAAATGCCCAAACATGCTTAAAGCAACTGTGATGTAGTCATAACCAGAGGGAGGAAACCCAACATGATTAAATTAAATGAATGAAGGAAACAGATGCGTTTTATGGGTGTAATTAGAATTTCTGACGAGCTGCTAGGAATCCCCTAAACAAATCGTAAACTCGGAGTTCTGGAAAATAAAGCACAAGAGACTGAGCTGTCTGCATGGAGCAGGTTTATGGACCTGCATGAATCGTAGAAGTGCAGACGTTTTATATGAAACAGTAAAACTGAAATATCCCCCTTCTCAATATTCTGACACATAACACCTAATCAACAAGAGCTGCATTCATTTTATGGCAAACAAAGATTGCTCTTAGGTACAGTAGCGAGACATATAGCCATCACATTACTTCTGACTATACCAAAACATTGTCAAATAGAGGTGTAAATATTAGCTCAATTACAAAGAAATATTATTTTTTTCTGAATGATGCAACGCATCTAGAAATTTGAGATCTGGCTATGATTCAGTTAGTCTTGTGTATGATTCATGTTTCTTTTAATATGATGAAGACACTGGAAGGATGAATTAATTACATTTTTTTGTAAATTTTTAAAGTAAACCATTATTTTTTTATATTAAATATAAACCAAAAAAGAATATATTTTGAAAAAGTCAACATGCTATAGCTAGTTTAAAAGGTGTAGAAATATTAAATTCTATAAATCAATCAGATCTGACAGTAAAAATTCAATGCACTGATTATAGAATTTAATAGTGAAATATGTAATCAAAGCAAGTGCATTTTCATAACAGTAAATAATTGTAATTAAAAATCTTATATTTTAAAAAAATTAAAATAGTTCTTTATAATTTATAATATGTTTTATACTTTATAAATTACTGAATAAATGGGATTAAATTATTTAGTGCATTTCAGAAAATAAAATAACTAAGTATAATCAATTGCAATTACAATATTGCTTTGCAAGTTCCTGAATAAATGCATTAAATGATTTATTGCATTTCAGTGATTAGTGATAATTCCAATGACCGTCAAAACTGGACTCAATGATAAACACAGGAGTTTGTCCTGGGTTAGATGGGTCAGTGTACCTGCTCCAGAGGGATGTGTTTAACCAGGCCACTGACAACAGTGCGTGGAGCCGCTTCGCCAACATCCACTTGCTCAACGTAGAGAGAGTCGGCGTCAGGGTGCTTTTCAGCGCTGATGATGCAGCCCACTCGCAAGTCCAATCGAGACACGTCTACTTTCGCCTCTTCCTGAGGAGGCGCCGCGGGCTTTTTCTCCTTCTTCTCTCCTGGACCAAAAATGCGTACAGATCATCAGATGATGTCTTTCACATATTTTTGTGTTTGTAACTTTAACAATTACAACCATCACCCAACACACTGTAAATATCAGTAAAAAGCATAAGCTGTGTATGTAGTGCTGTTAGAGACATTGCACCAAACTCTGCACACCGTGTCATTCTGGGGTTTTATTACGGTACATGTCCACCCTGAGGAAATGTGCCTGTAGTTTGTGAGGGGTTTTTAATGCAACTCTTTGAATTATATTTTTAGCTTGTGCGTATTGTTCCCTAGGGAGCTGTTGGGATACTTTTAAAAGTCTACAACTGGAAATTCTGTCGGGTTTTCATGCATGTTCTGTTTTTGAACTTTGCCCAAAACAATTGTGCCAACAATGGCTTCAGTATGGTGTTTGTTTCTAATTGCTCCAGTCATTTGAAAAATAGTACAACTTTACCACTGTTTCCGGACTTCTGGGGTTTGGGGGAAACCGTTTTGGAACACCACTTCACCCTACAAATCTTTAAAATGAAAACCTCTCTGTTGTCTATACAAGCATTAGCACTGAACACAATGACTTCCAAGCGGAGAAAATCAAAGCACTACAGGTCAAAAGTCTAGGGTCAGTTAAGAAATAATACTTTTATTCAGCAAGAATGCATTAAAATGAATAAGAGTTTTTCCATCAAGGCAATAAATTACATTTTAAAATGTGCAGTATTGTAAATACCACAGTAATATTTCACAATATTCCTATTTCACTGTATTTTTGATCAAATAAAGCCAGCCTTGGTGAGCACGAGACATTTTTTTAAAAGTTAAAATCAATTTACAGTCAAGAAGGTCAAACATCTGAGACCAAAATGATAATTTTTCATGCCAAGTTAATTTTATATTAGATATATTTTGTCAAACATACCAATTTCTGCCTTTAATACTTGAAAAAGTCATAGGGCACCAAACTGCACTTTATGTGGAAAGCGCCAGTACTATTTTCTTTCATAATCGTTCATTTTCACGCACCACTGCAAGGTGGTCGGGTTAAACCTTCTTTATTTTCACAGAAAACCTTTCGAGTTTCAGGTAAAGTTGTCAATAGCTGTTAAATATGCTTCATATTCCAAACTTTTAATAAGAAAAAATGAGTGTAGTAGACAACACTTCACTTTGAAGCACGCAGTGCAGGCAGACTATGTGTCTAAGTGATTCAATCACAGCCTTTTGTGGTTTAATAATCACACATGGCTATTGTGAATTCAATGGTGATTTTGATTAATCACGCAGCCCTAAGTTAAGAAAATGTTGGTAGAAAAAGTGCCAAGAGTCCTCAAAACCTTCTAAATGTGAGAAACCATGTAGTTCTGCCAAGAAATAGATACGCATGAACTACAGGTGCTACATCCACACCGAAACACAGCATTCATCAACAATGAAGAAAGAGAGACATATTTGAAAATTCTGAAACTCCTTTTAACATCTGGCCCAAAGGAAACACACAAGTTAACTTGTTTTTCCTCAGCTTATAAATGCACAAAAACAATCTGCGATCTGTACTTAGCTATGAACAGAGCGTTCTCAAGTTGAAGGGATTTAAGTGATTGGAAAAGAAAATCATTTTCATAATAAATAACCATGAAAGGAAATCGAAGTCATTTCAAATGCTCTATTCTGTAGGGCAGGAATACTTAGAAATGTAAACCCCAGAAGACATCAGTGAGGTCTTTAAATCTGTTTTGCTTTCAGATCTGGTTGTAACCCAAATGAGCTTGACCTGCATCCACAGCTTACATTCACTCATGGCCTCTTCTCAAACTCTACCAAGCTTCAAATGCATTCATTATGCTGCATTGTTTTTGAGAGCGGGATTGTGCATTAGTCAAATGTTTTTCTCATTTGTGTTCCTATTTGTAACTGAAGTGTAAATCATTCACATATTCCCAAAAATTCAATTAACCCCTAGACATGACCCAGCCTAGCCTTACCAAGTCATTATTATGGCCCTATATTATTGACACTTTCTTCTAATTGTAATTTAGAGCATAACTAGACATAAAAGTTTTATATGCATTTCATTCAGTGGGAGTAGATTTAGCAACTAATTCAAAAAGATCTGATTTTGACATCACAAACGTTTTGGATGGTGTTGCAAATGAATCAACAGCACTGGAAACTTCGCCACAGCAGATGTGAACTCTTATAGTCTCAGAAGAATGCTTACCCTTCTTCTCGGCTTTCATCTTTTTGCTGTCATCGTTGTTTTTGGCTGGTGGGGTTTTTGTGGCTGGGGCGGGAGCAGAAGGGGCTGCTGGGGCAGGTGGCTCTGAGGCTGTGGGTTTAGAGACACACTGGATGCTGGGCTCTGCTGAAGGCACGGACACGTCTTTCACTGTCAAGAACAAACCAAATGATTTTACTTTTTTATTACTAAAAAACCAATGTTTTTGTGAATGCCACATGCTCAACACAACATGAAGATTTATATGTATTCATCTAAAGCAGGGATGGGCAACTTCGGTCCTGGAGGGCCACTGTCCTGCAGAGTTTAGCTTTAAACTCTTTAGTTTTTGAGCTCCAAAACACCTGCCAGTAGCTTTCTAGTGACCTTGAAGACATTGATTAGCTGGTTCAGGTGTGTTTGATTAGGGTTGGAGTAGTCTCCGCCTCAGACGTCACGCCCACGGAACGTTGGCTGAACGTCTGATGCATATGACACACTTATCTGGAAACACTTCAGGAGTTTCGAAGTCGTCGTCAGATTGGTTAGATTATACAGGATTTCCGGGAGACGCGTGTGTTGCGTTCTTTAACGTTCCACCTGGAAACAAAAATGTCGTGGCACCAAACCTCCTTCATGAAAGAAGAAAGCCGTCATGTTTACAACTGACGACGAGCGCTTGTCAGGATCAACTAAATGCTGGATTTTCAAAAGCATGTGAAAAATGTAAAGTTCGTGGCATAGAATCTTTAAAATATGTCCGAGAGTCTGTTATTGTGGCGACTTTTCCATGCCCCTAAACATGACGCGGCACAAAATGAAACGTGATTGGTTGCTTTACCTGTCAGTCATATGGCCTCTTGGGCGGGCCTTGGCCATTCAAAGCAGCCAAAGTTCCCAGACCTTTAGCCGTCAGTCTGAAGCTCTGGGTACGTGAGACTAGGATTGAAGCTAAACTCTGCAGGACAGTGGCCCTCCAGGACCGAAGTTGCCCATCCCTGATTTAAAGGCACTTCTGACCACCCAGCAGGCATCATTGATATCTAAATGTAGGTGATCATGTGTTGATGCATTTAATTGTAGAAGTTTTGAAATGTAAAAGTTATAGTATTTTTTCAAGTATATCATCTTAGTATTTCATTATTTCAAAAACATCAGCACGAATACGTATGTTGTGTTTTATTATACCTCCTCTCCTCTTTTCCATTTCCAGAAGTTGTTTCTTCAGTTCCTCAATGTCCTTCTTGAGATTGGCGTTCTCCACCATCAGTTTCTTTTCTTCTTTCAATGTGGCCTGCACAACTACAACAAACATTACATTCATTAGAACAAGACAAACACACATTAATTCAGAACTTCTCAACTCAACTGTCTACTGCTGATCATTTGCTATTTTATTTTTTATATTTCATTACAATGATAAAATATACACCACTGTTCAAAAGTTTAGTGGCCATAAGATTTTTTTCACATGTTTTTGAAAGAAGTCTCTTATGCTCACCAAGGCTGCATTTATTTAATCAAAAATGTTGTAAAACAGTATTATTGTGAAATATTACTACAATTTAAAATAACTGTTTTCTATTTGAATATGTTAAAAATGTAATTCATTCCTGAGATGCAAAGCTAAATTTTCAGCATCAATACTCCAGTCTTCAGTGTCACATGATCTTTTAGAACTCATTCCAAGATACTGATTTGTTGCTCAAGAAACATTTCTTAATATTATTAATGTGGAAAACAGTATATATTTTTTGGAAACTGTAATACTTTTTCCATGATCCTTTGATGAATATAAGGTTCTGAACAACAGCATTTATTTGAAATAGAACTCTTTTGGAACACTTTAAATCTCTTTTGATAAATTTAATGCATCCTTGCTGCATAAAAGCATTTATGTCTTTCAAAAAGAAATTACTGACCCCAAACTTTTGATAGGTAGTGTAAAAATAAAATACACATCTTTAAATATCTATAAATAACACATACATAATATTTTTTTCCCTTCTTAAATCAATATTGTTTTAGTTCAAATGGTATAAATGTTTAAAAAATCTATGAATGCAAATATTAGCTTTCTAAGCATCTGCATTCTGAAGTAGATTATTAAAAGATTCCTCGTTCTACTTTTCATCCTCTCAGACATCCTCATTGGTCATTGACCCTTGATCAGCACACATGCATGCCTCATGCATCCACTTACTGGCTTTCTCCTTCAGCAGCTGGACCTGCTGCTTGAGGTATTCGATGATCTGGTCAGCCTCCGCGGCCTTCTGTTCCAGTCTCATAAGTGAGGGTGTGTGGCCTGACATCTTGAACAGGGATCGTACCAGAAACCTGAAAAACAAGCCAAAGGAAAAAGATCAAACGTGGTAGGAACTCTTAGTCACTCATAAACATGTTCACAAAAAGAGGATCCACAGAGATATCCTATCCGTGTTTGGGAACATGCGGCACTTGAGAGCATGACCTCTTTAAATGAGATCTTTTCAGATCTTTGGCGCACGTAAACATGAGGTGTTTTGGCAAAGTTTACACGGTGCTTTAATTTGTAATTTATACTGATACAGGCCAAGTTTCTGTCCTAATCCCCTTGCATGAAGGAGAATTATAATGAAACATCTGACACCAGCCAGATGCTCAACAATAGATCGGCTAGACGCCAAACAACATGCAAAAACCTCATCAAAGTGCACATTCTCCATCGTAATCCCGGCGAATCCTGCTTTGGGTTCGCACTTCAGGACCATTTGAATCGCCTCGCCACGTCCAGGTCAACTGCAATATTCCTGAACAAGGAAGCGGATGGAGTCAAACCATATGGCATCTAAATGTGTGTATTCTCATGTCCACAATGAGCCAAATACTGCAGAATTGCATCACTGTCCTCTCGGCTCTGTGTTTTGATTGAGGATTCCTCTTTGGTTCCACGATGGATCAAACAACGATTCCATTCAGTCGAAAGACAGCTGGTGAAGGAACATGGACACGTTACACATTTGGCTTGGGCTCATCCACTGCAAAAGGACTAAGGGAATTTTTACAAGGCGCAGGAAAAGAGAAGAACACTTCATAACACATAGTGCAGGGTGGTGCTGGAAAACAACAGCTGGCTCGGGATGAAAACAGAGTTCAGATGAGGAAATTAGAAACACAAAAAAGCTGGAGTTGATAATATCGTGGATCAAAGTCTCTTGTTTTTGAAGTTCTTGAACTGCTTTAAATGGGCCTGTGGTGGAAGAATTTATGAGCACCACGACAGAACTGTTTTCATTTGCATAACCCCTGAAAACGAGTCCCGGAGCCCAAATACTTCCAAAAAAAAAAAAAAATTCCCAAAAAGCTCAGTTGTCACCGTTTTCCCATAATGCCCTTCAGCGGTGGTCATCGGCATCATATGACAGCCTATAAACATGAATGCTAGCCGTGCAATGGATATAAAATTTATGAAATGCAACCAAAATTCGCAAATGTTCACATTTAAGGCCAACTGACACCAGTGAATATAACACTTGCAGGAGCAGCTGTCACTGTCATGCAAGACTGAATGGTGAGGAGATAATGACCACGCACTTGTGCCGCACTTTAGTCAGCGCTTCCATTGGCCACCAGTGTCAGTCAAATCACAGTAAAGACTTCATTCAGTTCTATATGATCTTAAATACTTGCATCCCACAGGGATGTTTTTATATAACCTAAATGTCCCTCAAACAACTAAATAGGGACCCAAAAGAAAAGCACTTGACGTCCTATATTTTACATCTAGACTATTTTGGGACACAAAAAAAGTGTGGAATATATATATATATATATATATATATATATATATATATAATGTATGCTATTTTTTTAATTATAAAAATAATGTTTGATTTAATATTATTAATAAAAAAATATTATTCTCATTTATTTAATAAGTTTGAGATCTGTAAATCAAACATATGTCCATTTTAAGATGACAGAACTGGAGAAATTATAATTGTATCAACGCATTTATTCTCGTTTACAACACCTTCATGCATTAAGTCATTACACTGGTTTATGATTTGTAATGTTATGTTTTACACGAATGGACTGATTTATGTCAAACAAATTAAACAAGATGAAGGCTTTTTCATATATAGGTGGCCTAAGCAAACAGAGTATAATTATGCAATTTGATAAGAATAAGACATGCTTGGTGGCATTTTTATCTGTTGACTTGTTCAGGACAAGTGAACGAACCCGTTTGACAGACCACATCCTGCAGATAAGTGAAAGTAAAAGACAGACAGCAGTCTATTAAAGAATTACTCACTAATGTAAATTACCATAAATGTTAAGATAATGCCACAATACGATATTTTTTCAGTAACGTTAGTGATATTCATACAGAAGGATCATCGTGACATTATGAACTTCTTTAGTGCTGACTGTCACTTCACATGCCAATCTTCATAACACATCTGTACCTTTACAGCTCGACTTTAACTACATTCCTAACACATTACATAGACAAATAGATAATAGTCATGAATTAAAACGCCAATGCGAGCTCTACTACTCACATAACACTGCAACCATACGCGACACTCGTCTCTCGTCGTACGATGATGACGCCACGATCACGCGACGTTCGCCGGCGCGGGATAAACGCGTCATCGCGCGCCTCTGCTGTTTACAGTCGCCGGAAAACTATACTGATCTCTCAAAATTACAAATATATATCAGAAATATTATCAATGGACACCTGAATCAAATGGAGCAGTCTTTCATTTCAGACAAACAGGTATGCCGCTGATTTTATTTTGCGTTTGTAAAGCACGAACGGCAGAAATCCATGTGTGTACAGTATATTTCAATGAAATATTGTAAAATATTACCGGTTCAGTTTGTAACCGTGTCAGAAAATACTAAATTATGCTGTAATATAAAATATACACGTTTTAGTGTTATGATTAATCTAGGATCTCCTATTTTATATACATAATATTAACATACATGACACTCCCAATGAAAATTTACCACAATTTTACTGTTGTACCTGTTAATGCTATATTTAACGTTTAGTAGCCTATACATTACATAATGTACAGAAATAATTTAAAATTGTACAACAGTATATTCCGTATATATTTTGTAAAATGCTGTATATTCCCCATGTCAGTGTGTTTGTTGAGCATCAGGCGAGGGGTCATGCAGCCCCTCAGAGATGCGGAGCTGGGGGCCTCCACCTTCTTCGCCTCTCCTCTTCCTCATGATGTGTGTGGCAGCAATGGGCTTCCTCTCACCCCCAACTCCATCAAGATCCTGGGACGCTTTCAGATCCTCAAGACCATCACCCATCCCAGACTGTGCCAATATGTGGACATCTCCAGAGGGAAGCATGGTATGATGGCTTTCACACTATATTGTAATGCATTTCTCACTAAATGACTGGCAAATCATCAGATCAAGTCTAGTCCAGGTGCTTTTATTTCCATAGCACGTCATACGATACAGATTGTTCCAGCTTCACAGTACTAAACAGGGAAGAATTAATCAAAATCAATGATTTTGAGCAAACTTCAAAATTCAGACAATTTTAAAGCAGCTGTAGCAAGACAATAGCGTCAAATAAATTTGGTTCATTATGAAACAAGCTCTACTGAAGACAGCAGTGTTGTTATTCAACTCGAGTCAGTTCAGTCAGTGTTGATTCAATTTGGTTCAGTAACAGTGTCCATGCTGCAAAATGAATTCAGTTTATTTCAGCTATAAAGCAGAAGACAACTGTCATAATTCAGCCTAAATTCAGTTCAAGTTTTGTCCTCATCCGATAGAGTCAGTGCAGTTAAATCGATAATGAATATTAAGTGTCTTTTAGGGGGACAGTATGAAAAAGTAATGTCTGTTGATAAATTACAGTAAATAAAGTTTATTTCCTATGAATATCTCAAAAACAATGCATCTCATGGCTATCTAGTTAATTTGCCACTAAATGTTTCAAAATCTTTTGAAAATTGTAAGGCTTTTTTTAGAAGTGCTTGTTATAGCAATGTTGTACCTTGTGAACAATTTTCATAATTGATGAACACTGCAACATTGACACTGTTATTGAATTTGATTTGAATTGATAATGACATTTATAGCTGAAACTGAAGTTGTTTCGTAATTGATGAACATTCAACATTGACATATATATATGAATAAAGTCATCCAATCATATTAGAGCTTGCCAGATCAAAAGCTCTTGAGTTTTTTTTGTACAATATTCTTATAGTTATAGCTGTTTATTGGACACTTTGTACCGGAGACTTTAACATGAAAAGAAGTGCGCACGTCACCTTTATATTGTCATAGCACTTTTTTGCAATGTCATTAAGTTGAAATGTGTGCTTTTTTCTTTTCTTTTAAATACCTCACCAAGTCTGTTTTTTTGTTTTCTGGTGCTCTTCAGGGTTTTATTGTCTTTTATCTTAGTGATTTTTATCTTTGACATTATTCGTGTGCAGATTCTGCCTGTGAGAATCTTTCGTTGCTTTATGACTGTTAGCGGAGTATTTATCACGCATGATGGGCTTTGTATCATGCACGCCTCCCCTATGAGAAAACCCTCGATGCATGTGTGTGCAAACACATGTGTTTGAAGTCCTTATGACATTTATGCAGATTTATTAGAGTTATAACTTTCTTTCATGTTTGAGAAATGACCTTGAATGCAGGTCATCATCTCGCTGGAAGGAATAATGATTTCTGAGGATAATGGCTGGGTTATTAAAGCCAATTTTTAAAATGCTCCTCTTTAGTTTTTCTTCACTATGTGATTCAAATGGGAATAGTATGAATGTTGTACATTTTGAAGTGATTGCTATTGCAAAACAATAGCGTTATTTGAACATACTCTGACTTTTTTCTAAATGTTTCTCAGTTGCATGCAGTGCAGCACAAATCAAATATATAAATAAATCACAGATAAATTTACTTGAGATGCAAAATCTCAAACAGTAGAGAATGGTGCTTGCAACATCAAAGGTTGTGGGTTTGATCCCCATGAACTCTATATTGTCCCTTGACATTTTGCAGAACGTCTGGTTATTGTAGCTGAGCACTATGAAAAAAGCTTGAAGGACCTTCTGAAGCAAGGGAAACCAGTCAGGTAACACATGCATATGGAATATAACTGATTGCATATGGTCTGTTTACATGACATTGCTGCAAGTGAGGGATTCTTTAATGAAAAACAGTATTTATTTGAAATAGAAAAAGCCAATTTTTGGTCAATTTAAGGCAACACCAATAAATAAAAGCATCAGTTTATTTAAAAGACATGAAAATATTGATTCCAGTAGTGATTTACCATGGTATTACCATTTAATACAACATTGTCCTATGGTACTATTACAGTATTTCTGAAAGGTGTATTTGAACAGTTCATACTCTTGTGAATTCACTCAGTGACTATCATTTTTACCATTTTTAATCTGTTCTATATCAGGTCAACAGACTCGTTGCTTTAATATTTGTGGCAGAGCTTTTTTTGGTTTTTGTTCTGAGATCCATTAGTGGTTTGTATCTTCTCATGTGGAAGCCATTGACACCATTGTCAAATTCTTCATGTGGCCAGTTTGTGAAAGCTTTTCTTTTTGAAAGCATTTGATCGTTGTGTGTGTTATCTTTGGCCTGCATTATTAGGGCGATACGTTTTATTATTGACACAATTGGGATCAGATTGTAAGAAAATGATAAATGTTAATAGCAGTTGTAAATTGGGCCAGTGTGACAGCAGTTCACTATCAAAGACTATAGACGTCGATGGTATTTTACTGAGCGAATGTTACTAAAAATTGCTTGAAAACAAGACAGAGGACAAAACCAACTTATTGAAACCAGTAAAGCTTCCATTTTTGACAATATATAAAGCTTTGAGTCACAATTTCCAATCAGACCAGTGATGTCTAGCAATAATTTCACCACCCCAATTACATATCCAGATTTTTCCAAAAAAACATGTTTTTCAACATCCAGACCTGTCTACAAGTTTCTAGACTAAAGGTCATTGCACAATATTTTCGTCCAAAATTTTCACACGTTAAAAAATAAATACGACCTCATGTTGTGTCAATCACATTTACACACTGGCTCCAAAACTTTCGTCCGTCATGAAAAAATTCGGGTCAGGTTCGATTTTCTGCATTTTCGCATCCGTAGTATGCATTTTGATAGGAAAGGATGAGGAATATGAAAAAAACGGAAAAACGTACACAAAAATTTCGGCCTCAGTGTTCAATGACCTTTAGTCAGAAGAGTCAGAATGTACTGTTTATAATATATTTGACTGATAAGAAAACATCAGTTTCCAGTAAAAGTACATGAGGAACACTTTATTCAACACCCAGGTTCGAATCATTTATTAAATGTAATCATCCTTATTTTAAAATTCTATATTTCTGTTCCAGCAAAAAGCATTGATTGATTCTAAAATTTCTACAAAAAGCGCTCAAATTACAAATTCAACAAAAACCATCCCACTTTTGTTCATTGAGTGACATGAACTTTTATACCCATGAGGGATTTGTTTTTGAGGTCAGACTTACCCAGCAGCCTGTGTTTGCACAGACTGTTTGTCCTCTGTGTCTTCAATTAAAAGCAGACGAATGCAGTGTCTTTTACTTTCAGCTCTTTTTTTCCATCCAGTATCATGTTATTAAACACAGAAATACTGTAGCTGTCTGATCGGAATTCTCAGCTAAACCAATGATATATTCCCAATAACTGATTGATATTAGCAGTAACTAAACAGCTCAGACCGCATATTTATGCTGCTCTTGTTCTGCCATCTACTGTCTAAATCAGACATTTTATTATGAATTAATGGCGCTTAAATTAATTAAATTTTTAATGTTATTTTCTAATGTGTACTATTGGATTATGGCTTTCATTTGACCCCACAGAACCTATATAAATATATCTATATCTAAATCTATATATATATATATATATATATATATATATATATATATATATATATGTACATGTGTATGTGTATATATATATACATACACATGTGTGTGTATATATATATATATATATGTGTATATATATATATATATATATATATATATATATATATATATATATATATATATATATATAGATATATATAATATATGTTTGTGAATACATATATATTTATATGTAAATGTATATTTATTTATTTGTTTGTTTTTAGACTATAATAACTGTTTGAATTTTGTCTTTTTACTTTAATTTAATTTGTAGGAGTGTTAAAAAATACAAAATTCTGCCCAAAAATTGGTGATCGATCGTCCATGATCAGGTCTTTATTTCAGGAGATGTGATATATAGTTTAACATAGGTATACATGGGTAGGCATAGGTTCATATGTGGCTGTAATATTATTTAACAAGTTTCATTTTTCAAGATTTTAGAATGTTCTTGTCTCTCTTAGTCCAGAGAAGGTGCTACAGGTTGCCTATGAAGTGCTGGAAGGCTTGGAGTTCATGAATAAACACGGCATGGTGCATCGCGCCTTGTCTCCCAACAATGTTCTCCTGGACCGCGAGGTGTGTAGAAACACAGACGTGTATTGAGAACTCGCAGATAAGCTGCATGATGTAAAAAATTAGTTGGGTTGTTTCATATTTAATTTAATTTAATTTTATTTTATTTTATTTAAACTTGTAATTTTTGGGGGGTAGACAAGTTCCTCAAATTGTATTTTTATTTTATTTTATTTTATTTTATTTAAACTTGTAATTTTTGAGGGGTTGACAAGTTCCTCAAATTGTATTTTTATTTTATTTTATTTTGATCGAAACCTGTAATTATTTTTGCTCAAACATTTAATTATATTTCATAGTTATTTATTTATTTCATATTTAATATAAAAGCTCTATAGTAAATAAACTGGGAATTCTGACAAACTGTGTGTCAATGTTAGCATTTGTTGAGTTTATTTAATACAATAAGCACAGTAAAATTGTCAAAATGAAATGAGAATTGATGTTGTACTGTGATGTGCTTTCAGCTCACTGTTGGGATAAAATGCTCTTTTACAAATCAACAGGGTAAAGTGAAGCTGGCCAAATTCGGCCTGTATCATATGACCGACCACGGAGCAGATGTTGACTTTCCTATTGGGTACGTCATTCAACTATAATGTTTTCCATTTGTTTTCTGATCTAACATATTTCTCAAAATGAAACTCACATGCTTTAGAGTCTATATAAGGGTACAGATAACATCTCGGCATTATTATTGCGGAGCAGAAAGTCAAGGCGAGCTTTAAATCTTGTGCGCCGTCTTTTTAAGATGCATCACGGCTCCAAATCGAAGCGTCAGCCGTTCATGGAAAAAAAGATCAATGGGTCACGCTGTGCTCTCGTAATAAAGAAAGATGAACTAACATTAGAACTGAATCATTGTGGCCCATCTTTGTTTTGATCAAAAGCAGATCCTGGATATCAAAGCGGCTTCCTTATGCGGTATCATAAATAACATAGCTGAGTGGCACAACTAGGAGCCCTCATGTTCTCAGAGGGCCCGTCTTATAATATCCGGTTGTGATTTGGGTTTTGTGGGACACGTCTTTTGTAATCTGTCATCACAAGGACCACATCTGCGCTCTGCGAGACCTTTCCAACACCCGTGTCTTCTGTGTTTCCGTAGGTATCCATCTTACCTGCCTCCAGAGGTTATTGCTCAAGGCTGTTTCTATTCCAGCGACCCCTCGATCACTGAGGCCCCTCTTCCTTCAGGGCCCAAAACAGACGTTTGGTCTCTCGGGGTGCTTCTGTTTGAACTCTGTGTGGTACGCTCTCAGAGTTTTCGTTGATTCAGCTCAACAAGGACTGAACTGAATTTTACATTAATGCAAATTATTTCCTTTTTATTCCCAAGATATGAATAATTTATGATGTTACTGTACATATATTGTATATTTAAACAAAATCATGTCCCCAAGGTTTTACATACAGGTTACATTTTATGCATATTTATCAGTCAAAGACAGTAAAGTTTATAAATTACTTTTCTCCCTAAATAATCCATTGGTTGTACATGGTTGATTGCAAAATGTCATGAAAGGCGAATTTTAAAAAAGGTACACATTTGCTTGAAATACACTGAATTCTTTTGTAGCTCGAAATGTGCTGAATTACCGAAACATTTTTTTTAAATATTATATGAAATAGTAAACTCAGTCTAATTATAAACATACAAAAAAACTACATAACACCAAATGTTGCTTTTTTTATTCATTAATTTTTAATTCAATTTCCAGGCCAGTGTTATTTTATTATTATGTCATAGTTTTCTATTAACATTTTGAATTAGATTCATTTTTATACTTTGTTTTTGTTTTAAATTTAGTTGTAATAAATTTTATGTATTTTTCAAATTTTTGCTCTTTTTTTAGTGATTACTGTTTAGAGGTTTTTTTTCAGTTTCAGTTATTTTATTTTAGATTTTATTTTATTTTAGATTTTTTTTTTTTTTTTAGATTTTATTTTAGGTGGTTATTTTAAATTTAAACTAAACAAAACTGGAATTGAATTTAAACATGAAATTTTAAATAACACTAATAACATTAGAAATATATTTAGGTTTTTAATCTAATATTTTTATTAGATTTTATTTTTTTTAAAGATAAGATAATATTTTTATAGTTGAAATAAATAGGTCAACTTAATTTCAGTTAAAAAAAAATGTTTTAATAGTTTTAGTTTTAGTAAATGGTAATAACCGTCCCAGGCCAGAAGAAATGTTAACTAGATACAAAAAATTGTAAACAAACTTTAATGTTGGCTTGACAAATCCTATTCTCCTTTTAAAAAGAGGAATACAAGGTCAAATCAGGCACAGTGCATTATGGGATACAGCATTGCATTTAGTATGCTCTGTAGTATACTGCACTTTTGGCAAATGAAGTAGGGCTTAGAAAATTTGCATACTCCAAAAATATTCAGACTTTTTAACTGTGACCACAATGATTTTAACATTAACTATTTGATGTCATGTGACTTGTGTTGTCCAATAGGGAAGGCAGATACTACAGAACATTGATATTAGTGAGAGAATGAAGTTCATCATCACCTTAGGCAAGTTTGTGCTTATGTAACACTGTTTATGTATTCACACCACATTATTATGTCTATTTTCTGTTGTAATGCATTTGAGCATTGGAATACCTTATTGTCTCTACAGGATGCATGGACGACATAATCACTGTTCTTGCCGAGGAACACGGGTGCTTAGATACAATTAAGGTAAGTTTGCTCATCTTAATGGATAGCCTTTCATCTTTTCCTTGCAAAGATATTTATGTTTTCTTTTTTTGTAAACCTTTTACTGCCGGACAGAAAAATACACAATCAGTCTCATGGTAGGAAATGCTTTATCTCAGTGGTTTCATCTCAAAGGAATTTTACTTTAAAAGGTTTTCTTTGAAACCTCTCAGATAAACTCTTGAACGCTCACTGGTCGTACGGCTAATGTTTTCCAATTGTCCTCATAAAACTTCACTTTTTAGTGGGGTTTTTGGCATGAATGACAGATAGTGCTGATTTATCAGAGTTTGGCTGGGTGTGATGCTTTACTAATATTCTTGTCTCTGTCTTTTTCCCAGGAGCTGCCTGAAAATGTGCAGGCTTTATTGAGGAAATGCCTGACGTTTCTCCCTTCAAAAAGGTTACCTACAATATTTAGCCCTATATCATTTCTTTATGGGAAAAAAAATCTCTTTCTCTCATCTTCCAATACTTTTCATGCAGTCAGAAGGGACAGTTTGGCATTATGACATTATGCCATGAAATCTCTTGAGTAGGGACTTACACTTATTTTCACCAATAATTGTATTATTTAAATTCTTTGTAGGAATGAGTCATATAGTTATAAAATTGATATTTTTCATTCATGTTGCATCTCAGTATTTGTATTTTTTTTTTAAACAGCCATTTTTACCACTTCAGAATATAGATATGTAGCAGAGATACTATTATAGTTTTTTTATTAATATTTTGAATCGGTTTTTATTACGTTTATATTTTCAGTTTAGTTTCATTTCGTTTTAGTATATGTTATTCATTTTTATTTTATTTTTAGTTATTTTAGGACAATTTAGTCAGATTTGTAATGTATTTTATGTTTTCCTATTTTTTTATTACTTTCTAATTTTAATTTAGTTTTATTTGAGGTTTAGATTTAGTTCAATTTTTAGTTTTTATTTATCATATTTCCAGAATAATTCTTTAGAATCAATATAAATGAAACTAATCAAGTTAAACTAAATTAAAATTGTAAAATTTTGTTTTATTTCAGTTACCATTTCATTTATTTCTATATTAGTAAGTTTGCTTTTGTCCAGTTGAATTATCACATTATTGGAATTGTTTTACTCATTAATATTAATAGTACTAATAAGTAATACATACAGTATGTGACTAAACATTTTATTTTAGTTAACATTTATGTTTAACTTTTAGTTTTAGTTAACTGTAATAATTAATTTATTCATAAAGCGTTGAAAATTGGAATTTTCCCTACTAAAATTTTCCATACTTGTTTGCTTTGGTCTACTGAACACATTGAAAATCACATTATTGGAATTGATGTACTACTTAATATTAATACTAATAATAATTATTAATGCATACAGTATGTGAGTAAACAGAGAGGACCAAACTTATGCTTAATTAATAATAATTATTAGTGTCTGATTGTTCTTGTCTTTCAGACCCACTCCGGCCAAGCTTCTGGGAGACTCTGTGTTTGAGAGCATTTCCTGTCAGTACACACCCTACCAGAGCCCTGTGCGTCTGTTTGCCGCATCCCCGCGCTGTGCTCATTTACAGCTTCCTGAGGACATCAGTGAACTCTGTAAAGGTTCGGGTGCCCTTATCTCACACTATGGAAAAAGTTTTAATGATTATAAAAAAACTAATTCTAAAAATAATGTTAATGACTATACTGCTGTGTTGTGCAGATGACGGAGAGAACTTCCTGGCAGAGAGAGCCATAGATGAGTTGTATCATCTGTGGTGTTTGGCAGGAGGAGACCTGGAGAAAGAGCTGACCAATCAAGAGATCATCCAGTCAAAACCTCCCATCTGCACTCTTCCCAAGTACTCACACATCTCTGATCCCCACATATCGCCAGCTTCAGAATCAGCTTAATGACTGTTTCAGTGTGCAGAATAAATCATGTTTTAAATAGCTGTTTGTATTCATGTAGCTTATTACCATGCTCAAATGTGTTTGCTCTCCAGGTTCATTTTGGAGGATGGCGAGTCTTTTGGTCAAGGCCGTGACAGAAGTTTCCTCCTTGATGACACAACTGTGACTCTTTCTCTTAATCAGCTAAAAAATGTAAGGGTGTTTGCTCATATAGGCCATCAAAGGAAAATTGTAAATGTATTAAAAAAGGTACAAAAAAAAAAAAAAAAAAAAAAAATATATATATATATATATAAATATATATATATATATATATTTATATATATATATATATATATATATATATATATATATATATATATATATATATATATATATATATATATATATATATAATATTTATATCTTATATAGGATTTTTCAGAATTTTAGGAAAAGTTTGTTTGCACATTTGTGATTATCTTCAGTTTTTAGGTGTGTAATTATCATTTGGGTTTATATTGATTATTGTAGACGATATTTCATTTTTTTTATTGTACATTTACAATTATCTTAAATATTTAGATGTATAATTAAGATATTGTAGGCAATATTTAATTTTTTTTATTGTACATTTATGGCTATCTTCAACATTTAGATGTGTAATTATGATTTGGGTGTATATTGAATATTGTAGACATTATTTTATTGTTCATTTATAATTATCTTAAATATTTAGATGTATAATTTAAGATTTGGGCTTATATTGAATATTGTAGACAATGTTTAATTTTTTTATTGTACATTTACAGTTATCTTCAACATTTAGATATATCATTAAGATATAATTTGGGTTTATATTGAATTATTTAAAAAATGTGCATAAAATGTGACATTTTAAAAATGTAATTTTGCATTATCTACATATTTATCACAAAAGGTTATTTATATATAATATTTTTTATATTACATATGTATTTACATATGATTTATGTTTATATTTAATAATTAATTTAAAAAGATATTTTTTTAAATGTCTGTTTACAAATTTAGTTGTTGAAGTTGTGAAAGGTTTTAAAGCTAAATCTGGATAATATTTGGCAGTTAAAAAAATAAAAATAAAAATCTGAGTTGACATACTAAAACACGGCTAATCTCTCATTCTAGAGGCTGAAGGATGTTGCAGGAGAGACGTACTATCCGTTACTAGAAGATGAGTAAGAAATCATCTCTTATTCATTAAGTCTCATTTTGCGTTCAGTATTCTGGTGTGTTTGGCAGCAGTCAGTGTCTGTCTGATGCTATAGAAATGTCCCGTGTGTCCCGCAGGCAATCCAGCCTGCCTCAGTCTAACAGCAGTAATGAACTGTCTGCCACCGTCACACTGCCCCTCATTATCAGAGAGAGAGACACCGAGTACCAGCTCACCCGCATTGTCCTCTTCAACAGACTGCTCAAGGTCCTTCACACACACACACACACACACACACACACACTTACTTTCTGAAAATGACCACATAAAAATAGCTGATGAAATCACCTCATGATGGATGTCCACCCACAGAAAAAAATGGCTCATAAAGAGTCAAAATTATGTGCTGAGTTTTGCCTAAAAATGCCAAAAGTTGTTTTTGAGGTTTTAGGATTTAACTTCTTGACATTTTCAAAAAGACAAATCATTTATATTGATTTATTGGTCCTTTTGAAACACTTTTTTGTTAATAATGATTGCAAAACCCTTGACGCTGAGTAATAATTCATAGTATATCAGTTTAACAGACTTCGTCAGCTCATAAAACGAGTTTTAACAAACTGCTATTACTGTAAATAATTTCATAAATGTGTTTCGCATTAATTTTTAGGCGTACCCCTACAAGAAGAACCAGATCTGGAAGGAGGCGAGGGTTGATATTCCTCCTCTTCTGAGGGGTCTGGCCTGGGCAGCTTTATTAGGAGTTGAGGTACACACAAATACTGCATATATGCGCCAGGGAATATATTGTAATTGTTCAGCAATAGATGTTTTATGACCTTTTTTTATAGGAAACCTTGGGCAGATTTTCTTGAGTCAAATCATAATGTTGATGCATTTGGCAACTAAAAAGCATGCCTGGCGTTTTCTGGTCATTAATGGACTATTGATGCATGACGTGTGCAATGAATCAAATTTTTACATAAATTCAATGCACATTTCACTTTATAGCAATACAACGGTTCTGTTTAAATATTAAACATGCCTTTTAGTGCAACACTCCCACATTCAAATCAATCAATGTACGCCCACAGGGGGATATCCAATCAAAATATGACGGCATCGATAAAGACACGCCCATCCCCACTGATAGACAGGTGAGACTCTTTTCCATGTGTTTAATAGTCTTCACACTGATTGAAGTTATTGAAAAGCTGAATAATTCATCAGCCTGTTGAATAATTCACTTTGTTTGTGCAGTGCCTGTTTTCACCTTTAAGCCATGTTAAGATTTGACTATCCACTGCTGAATATTTCAAATGATCCCGGAGCAAACAGCGCTGGCGGAGACACGTTGCCCACCTAGCCACTTGTCTGAGTTGATTTAAGGCTGCAGATTTTATGCATTAGAAGCTTCGTTATCATTTGTCACGCAGATTGAAGTGGACATCCCTCGCTGTCACCAGTACGACGAGCTGCTATCGTCACCTCAGGGTCACATCAAGTTTCGGCGAGTGCTCAAGGCTTGGGTGGTGTCTCATCCTGATCTGGTGTACTGGCAAGGTGATGGAGCAATGCTTGGGTGGGGTCATATACACGGTTCTGCTTTCTGCCATTAGATGGCACCAAAGACTCACAGTGTTTCTGTTGTACATTCACTGTTTGATCAAGTTCTCAGATGAAATCTTGTGCACTCGCTGATGTGATTTATTAATGTCTGTGTGGGTGAGTCTTAAGAAACCTGTCAAGAATACATCTGGGTCATGTTTCACCCTAAAATATTAAGAAATTATATTTTTTATAAAGAAAATCAAGCTTATTTTTAGGAATGTCAAGGTGTTTTTCATTATGCCATTTATTAGCATTAAAATCAAACACATTTTCCACCAAAAATATAATTCTAATGATATGTAATTGCTCTCAGTGGTGATTCTTATTATATTTTCATTACCGTAATACAGTCATTTAAGCCGATTTCAGACAGCAATTTGTAAAAATAAGTAAATAATTGAATGCAGCAGTAAATAAATGAATGTAGGTACCATAATGTATAAATATTTTACAGTCTAAATAATAACCCATTTTATTTTGCATAAAGAAAATGAGTTGTATTTTCAGAGTGTTATTTTCATGCTAATTAAACTCATTTTCTCCCCAGAATTATTTTTAGAGTTTTTTTTAACTTCATTCTGAATAACAATTTTCATTACTATAGTACAGTTTTTATTTTAATAAATATCATTAGAGACAATACAACAAATATTATCATAATCTATAAATGCAATTTAAAATATGTTTCTTTCTTTCTCTTTTTTATTTCATTTTTTCTTTCTTTTTTATTAATGTGATGGAAATCATGTCACATTGCAAAAAATCTTAATCCTCTGAAAAAATAAAATAAAATAATAATTTTAGGGTGAAATATGTCATGGGCATTTTCTTGACAGGTCTAATGAGATTGTCCCATGTATGTGTTGATTTGATGTTTTTGCTGTAGGCTTGGATTCGCTTTGTGCACCTTTCCTCTATCTAAATTTCAACAACGAAGGTAAGATTTCTGGCCAATTTGTTCTGTCTGTATTTATTTATTTTTGACATTCTTTCTGATATTAGTGCCTCTAGCTGAACTAACTCATTCTTGTTATTATTTTTCCTCTCAGCTCTTGCATATGCATGCATGTCAGCCTTCATACCCAAATATCTGTACAATTTCTTCCTGAAGGACAACTCGCATGTGATACAAGGTAAGGTAACCTTTTTGTTTATCCATAAAGAATAGAACTACAGTATTAGATAGGGAATGTGCAAAAAAAAAAAAGTAACCACATTTAATCAGTTTACAGCATGCCGATTTGTGTGGCAATTTGCACGTGCTTGCTTGCATTGCAGCTGTTTCTTAAAAATCCTTTAAGTGTTTATGGCTGTTACACTACAGTGATTACAACCATAAACACTTACAGGATTTCTGTAGCCTGACATTTGGGCATGTTTGTTGTTGCGTTTGCTAGCTCAGCTGTCAGCACTTCAGGAGCAGAATTGCTTTGTTTTGCTCTCTGACTGAGCTTTGAGCAAAGTTTGTCCTGCCATGGGTATAACGTGTTAAAAGTGTTTTTGGCGCGAGTACAAATGCCTGAATGCTCTTATTCTTCACTTCTCCAGAATATCTGACCGTTTTCTCGCAGATGATTGCGTTCCATGACCCCGAGCTCAGCAACCAACTGAACGAGATTGGATTCATACCTGATGTAAGTGTAAATATTTCAAAAACACACTAAATCACATCGAAATCAAATCAAAATTGACATTATGTTTACTTTGTTACATGCCCCATGAAATCAATATTTTATTTCTGTGGCTTTTAGTCCATTCCTGTTTGCTTTGAGAGTCGTCTGTTTGCTAGTTTACTCCTAAATTGTTTCCATTGGCAGAACAAAAAAGTAATGGGAAATATTGTGTCTAAAATGTAATTGAGCAATGTGTTACTCAGTATTAACCTTTTGTTGTATTCAAGAGCTGAGGAATTTCTTCAAATTCACAATACTAAATATGAGCTGTAATAACAGTGACCCTTGCCTTAGCAAACACCAATGAGTGAGGTTATTATTTTTGTATTTAGATAATATAATATAATAATAATAATGGTAATAATAATTGCTATATTATATTTATATATATATATATATATATATATATATATATATATATATATATATATATATAAAATGTTGTAATAATGTTATAATATATTTATATATTAAAAAATAATATATAATAGTCTAATTAAATAATTATTATGCTGTAATGATTTTATTATAATTAATGTTATAACGGTATTAATTTTATTATAATTAAAATTTTACTTAAATGATTACTATTAAATTAATACTATTTAATAATAATAAAATTCAATTATATCTGCCAGTCTTAAAAAGTCTTAAAGGGATACTCCACCCCAAAATGAAAATTTTGTCATTAATCACTTACTCCATGTCGTTCCAAACCCGTAAAAGCTTTGTTCGTCTTCGGAACACAATTTAAGATATTTTAGATGAAAACCAGGAGGCTCTTGACCTTCACATTGACTGCCAAGTAAATTACACTGTCAAGGTCCAGAAAAGTATGAAAGACGTCGTCAGAATACTCCATCTGCCATCAGTGGTTCAACTGTAACGTTATGAAGCAACGAGAATACTTTTTGTACGGAAATTAAACAAAAATAACGACTTTATTCAACAATTCGGCACCGTAACGTCACCGTAGCGCCATTTTGGAGAGTACCGCTGCACGCAAAATGCGTACGCTATTCCGTATCAGCCGCGCCACACGGGTAAGTTTTCTACCTGTATTTACGCTTTGATTTGAACACAAACAGCGCATCTGTGTGTCGTGGCTGACATAGAAGAGCGTACGCATTTTGCGTGCAGCGGTACTCTCCAAAATGGCGCTACGGTGACGTTACGGTGCCGAATTGTTGAATAAAGTCATTATTTTTGTTTCATTTCCATACAAAAAGTATTCTCGTCGCTTCATAACTGTTACGGTTGAACCACTGAAGGCAGATGAAGTATTATGACGACATCTTTCATACTTTTTTGCGCCTTGACAGTGTAATAACAGTGTCACAAGCCTCTCAGTTTTCATCTAAAATATCTTAAATTGTGTTCCAAGGGCGAACAAAGCTTTTACGGGTTTGCAACGACATGGGGGTAAGTGATTAATGACAAAATTTTCATTTTCAGAGTAACTCTTTAATTTGCCCTTCCACAAATTAGGGCCTTAAACAGTCTTAAATCAAAGCTATTTTCAAAGTTTAGTTAAGTTATGCAAAGTTATTTTCATATTCTAGTTAAGCAATCTTTTTGTGTGTGTGTGTGTGTGGTGTGTGTGTGTAAAATGAATTAAAAAGTAATGGAGATTGTTTGAAACTTGTCAATTTTCAAACTTTGAAGTGCTGCTAATACAATTTACATTTAGAAAACATATTGACGTATTGTTTTCCCTTTTAATTTATTTCTCAAATTATCTTTAATTGGTCTTTAATTGGACTTTCATAAAACTTGCAGAAACCCTGAATTTAATATGATTAACTATTGTTTATAATGATTAATATTTACTTCAGTAATGAGTTATTACATTTACTAATTTGATTTGTTTAGGTTTTTATTTCCTGGTTTTAATTATTTTTTTTTTCACCCTTTCTTTTTTTTTTTTTTTTTACATTTAACTTATTTGATATTCTTGTATTAGACCAATAACCTGTCACTAAAAGGGTAGTTAATACACTCAATTCTGAGTTGGTGTTCATATTATTGTCTCATACTAGAATGTTTAAAAATGAATAAATGTAAATGTAAAAAATAAAATGCTTTTGATTGCATATATAATGGCTTGTTTTTGACAGCCGATCCTCTCTAGAGTGATTGAGCACATCTATGCATTCACGTCCTGTCACACGTCAGATCTGCTGTGGCTCGTGTCATTGATAAGGCGCTCACACACGCGGCTGACCCTGAGATTTGATCGCTGGCCAAGTTTTCCTCAAGCACGCACACACACCGGAAGATTCTGGGAATCAACATGCTCCCTCTTTATTTTTTAAAATGCCAAGATGATGTCTCTCTACACTGATGGATAGGTGACCTCCACAGACAAATCCACCCACAGCTCTGCGATTGAGGGTCCAAATAAATGATGAGTTGTGGGAATCAACACAGAATTGGTCTTTGATGCAGGAGGAGAGAACCGGTGTTCAGTTCAGCCTCTGCACAGCTGCTGTTATGGTTCGACCGCATGAATCAAAAGAAGACTCATGAGAGGATGTAACCTCTGCTGAACTGGAGTCTCTGAGAAGACCGTTATATACACTTAACCCTGCCATGATTCCCAGTGCATTTGATCTGAAAGTGTTTGTTTTCTTGTCAGCACAATCCCAAAGTCACCTTGTGCTCTTTTAAAGAGGCTGTGTTAGTAGCATTTTATGCTTTTCGCTGAAACAAGGTGGACCTTGTTAACATGGGCCAGAATACCCTAGCAACCATCTGGTCATGCCCTAGCAACCACCCAAAACACCCCGTTCACATTTTCCTCAGGAAATCTCTATTCTTTTTGTGCATCACCTGATGCTTTTGCACTGTTTGCTTGAAGGCCATTTGTTCCCACAGTTGTTGTCATTTTAATTTCACTGTAGTTGGGATAATATTTGATCTTGACTTGACTTATCTTGTTATTATCAAACTGTCTTTGAGGCATGAATACATCTTGGCTGATGTAAGTCGAGGATTTGGCTCAGTTCAGTAAAGTCTGCATGAGTGCTATTATATTTGGCAGCGCAAGGCCTGAAATTCACAGCAAAGTGACCTAGTTTTGTGTCCTGCTTCATGTTGGTATTCTGATAATGTTGGATAGGCCAGTTTTTTTTGCCAAACTAACCGTTTTTGTTTTGGTTTCCTTTCAAAGCATTCATTGAATTGCTTGGACAAAATGGCAAACGTGTAATTTCAGACCTAATTGGGTAATATTTGTTATGATGCAATCAAGGATGACCTTCTGTTACTTTAGAAGGACGTTAATGGCGGTTTGGGGTCAGTAAGATTTTTTTAAAAATAAATTAATACTCCAGCAAGGATGCGTTAAAAAATTAAAATCGACATTTATAATGTTGTTTCAAAGATTACAAATGCTGTTCATTTAAACATTTCTATTCAGTGAAAAAATTATAATGGTTTCACAAATATATTAAGCAGCACAACTGTTTTAAACATTGATCATTATTATTTAAACAGTTGATTGATCAGCAAATCAGCATATTAGAATGATTTCTGAAGGATCATGTGACACTGAAGACTGGAGTAATGATGCTGAAAATTCAGCTTTGCATCACAGGAATAAATTGCATTTTAAAATATATTAAAATTAGAGCCAGTAGACACAATCAAACGGTAGATCTTTGTGAACCAGTAGAGATTTTGGACTGTTGTTTCTATCGTGGTTTCATGCTCACGTGATGTTATTTTGCTACGTGGTCATGAAAACGTTTGCATGCGTTTTTAAGCATTGCAGTTTAAAAACAAGTGATTTTTGGGTAGCTCTTAAAGTGACAGCAGTCTAATGTTCCTGCAGTCTGTCGTTCATGTTAATCAAACAACAAAGTAGAGAAAATCTCTCACTGTGCTTGCCTAAATCACAGTGAAGAATATACAGTGTTTGTGTAGGCCTACATTTGATTACTTTGAACAGTGCATGTAGCATTTCTTATTTATTTGTTCTACTGTAGTTGTTTTTTCCTATGTTTGCTTTTCTTCAGTGAGCTTGAGTTTTTCTTTTTTTTATGATATCAAAAATGTTGATATCATAAAGACGTTATTTAGCAAAAATAACTACACCGTGATATATATTGTTACCGTTAAATAAAATTACTCATATCGTGATATAAGATTTTGGTCATATCACCCACCCCCAATTAAAATGAAAACATAAATTGTGATAATATTTCACAATATTGCATCAATATTTTGATCAAATAAATGCAGCCTTGGTGAGCATAAGAGACAAAAACATTTAAAAATCGTACCGACTCCAAACTTTTTGAACGTTAGTGTATATTGTTTCTGACACCATCTATATTGGGATGTCATTTTACCTCGTGCCATCACGCACAGCTCCTCGTTGCCTCTAATTTCTATTTTCTCCGCGGCCGTGCTGTCATGTTTAGCAGCGGTCAGTCTGTTTCAGTCAGAGTTGGAGCTCTTCCCAGCAGGGAGCTGATTTGGCTAGACCGAAGCCTGTCTCGCGCTCGTCCTCTCATTTCTCCCTAAACCCCTCTGAGGCTGAGCCACCAATCAACTGCTGAAATGGATTATACATCCTACCCAGCCGCAGCTGAGCAGAACCATGGGAAAAGAGGCAGTGTTGGAACAGGTGCTGGAGGGAGACGGCAGAGAGACGCTGGGATGTTGGCTGTTCATTACACTCCCACACACGTCCTCTCGTTTCACAGAGGGCTGTGAAGCAAAGGCCTGAATTACAATTACAGGTTTCCTCTGATGAATTTAACAATCGCTGAGGTGTTTTATTGGGAATTATAAAAGGGCCCGTGCTGTTTATTCATATTAATCACATTGTTGCTCATGTAAAAATGGCTTTTGTGCAAGAATGAATGTTCTTTCTTTCTGTTCTTTTTAGCTGTATGCGATCCCGTGGTTCCTTACAATGTTCACACGTAAGTATCAGTGACTCATTGGCAAGATTGGGCGTTTGCTAAATTCATAATTATTTTCTGGATGGATTATACCTAATGCACTAAAGAATAATAACAAATAGGATCTTATTATGAAGTGTTACCGTCCCTTTTTCTCCTGAAGTTGACTGGTTCCTTTTGTTCAGCTTTGTTGAATAAAACATCTTCAAATTAAGGTTGCAAAAACAGTGTTAAGATGTTCCACTTGGTAAAACTATAGAAGGACATACAATCTTAGCAGTAATTATAGTGATTTGCACTGTAGTAATTTATGGCACTTGGTTTGCCATGTTGAATTGTTCTGATTACATCTTTGATGATGGTAAATGCGTCAGATTTGTTCTTTTTGCATTTTCAAAACAATAAGCACTGATGGACTAAGTGTGCATTGTTTAATCATACACACTGTAATGTGTGGTATCTTATGGTAAAACACACAATAATAATAAAAAAAATTAATAATAATAATAATAACAGTAGTAATTTGTATATTATTATTATTATATTAGCAACAAATGTTGTTATTAATAATAATGTACAAATTATTCTTATTATTATTGTTATTATTATTGCAGAAATGATATTAATAATGTAAAACTATACTTCTGTAATTTAATAAAAAAATTATAATATTTCAAGATGCCATGTTGTCTTTCGATGGTCATGCAACAATAAACAATAAGTTGCAGATTTTTTATGGGTACATTTTTCTTTAAATGCCCAACAAATTCATTACTTATTATATTTATGAATTACTTATTATTTATTGTAATTTTTTAAAAATAATAACATTACATAAATGTCTTTTTTTTTTTTTTTATAAACGTGGATAGTTCCAGTTCTGGAATCTGAAATCAGAAATTACACAATATAGCAACAACCATGATACAGAAGGCCTGTTGGCCATATTAATGCGCAGCTGTTACAGTGCAAAGGCTGCAAAATTCACTCGTAATAAGTCATTTCTTGTCCCATTTCCTCCGCAGATGTGTTCCCCCTGCACAAGATCTTCCACCTGTGGGACACTCTGCTTTTGGGAAACTCCTCTTTCCCCTTCTGCATTGGTGTAGCTATACTACAGCAGCTGAGGGACCGTCTGCTGGCCAACGGCTTCAACGAGTGCATACTGCTCTTCTCAGACCTGCCTGGTAAGAGTCACCAGTGCGCATGCACACAGAAAACATTTTTTTTTTTTTTTGTAGCATTTTATAATTTTTTTCCGTACTAAAGTCCATCTATAATGTTACTCAGGATTTCTTGTAGCAAAAAAAAAAAAATTTGTTTCTCGTGACCATTTCTGACCCGACAAGCTGTTGTTGCTGTACCTTTAAGACTTCTGTATGTAAATGACGTGTTATGTTTAGGTAACCTCTGTGTGCCAGTATAGTTTCGACTCTCATTCAACAGGCCAAGTTGTTGAATATTGAGTAGGCATTGATATGTCAACAAGGGTGGTTGTATGCTAATGACAGTTTCTAAATTACTTGTTTTGCAGTTTGGTTAGCATAAATTTGCATTGTGGATTAATATTTCTGCATAGTACACTGAGCTTTCTTTTTCAAAAGCTTCATAGTGCATTGAGATTTTTTTGAAAAATCCCATTTGACCCCTTCAACTGAGTAAAGGTCCGGTCACATTTTACAAAATTTTGCAGTGTAATTATGTATGAAGGACCGTTCACACAGAAATCACTTTCAAACCAAGCAGCTTTCTGTAGGTCACTGCAGCGAATACGTATGATCAACATGAATGCAAGCGAAATCTGAGTGGGGAATTTTTTTGCATTCGCCCAAATCTGCCGATCGTGTAGATTCCTGCTGAAATTACTGGATTTGGCCCACAAAATTTCACAGCAAACAATAAATTTGACCACACCTTAACTATATACTAGAATTATGTAGAGTAGATGCATCGTGTGAAAATCCAATTTATACTATGAAATGCTGTGCAAAGTGCTAATAATATTTTTTTAATTAATAAAAATATTTGTGAAAAAATGGTATCCTTTGCTTTGTTATTCCCAAAAATAAATTCTTCAGCAATTGGAGTGAAATATTTGGTGAAAAACTTAAAAGTAAACTGAAACTTACAACTAAAAGTGTTAAAAATTGTTTTCGGA
The DNA here is from genome assembly GCA_039654775.1 of Spinibarbus caldwelli. Lineage (NCBI taxonomy): Eukaryota > Metazoa > Chordata > Actinopteri > Cypriniformes > Cyprinidae > Spinibarbus > Spinibarbus caldwelli. Next base: position 33,920,630 of record CM077224.1, read on the forward strand.
AGTTATAATAAAGCTAAAATAAAATAAATTGTAAATATTAGATTGAAAAAATTGTATTGCCTTGGCATCTAACTGAAATAAATAAATTGAAGTACTAAAATGACAAAAACTGAAATAAGAAATATATAGAAGCTAAATAGAAATATTACCCCAAAAAATAAAACAAAAAATTTTAAAAAGCACTTAACAAAACCGATCCTGTGGATTCCTATTGAAATGATTGTGTTATTTGTTGACAAACCTAAAAGTAAACTAAAACTTTTTCTTTTATTTAAAAAATTAAAAAATAAATTTTCTGGATTATGTTTCTTTTCCGACTAACTTAAAAGTTGAAATACTGGAATATCTAAAAACTGAAATAAACATAAGCTAAATAGAAATATTACCAAAAAAAAAAAAAAAAAACTAATTATTTTTTTTAAAGGCACATATCAAAACAGATTATGTGGATTCCTGATGAAATTACTGAATTTCACCCACAAAATTTTGCTGAACAACGATAAATATGACCAGTATATACTAGAATTATGCAGAGCAGGTGCACTGTGGGTAAATCCTCTGTATACTATAGAAACAGAAATTATTATGTTTGGCTTAAAACCTCATGATGATCATGCGTTTGACCTTGGCCATTGTTCCAAGTATATTACTTCTTTTGCAAAGAATCTTGGTGTTATATTTGATTCAAGCCTGACGTTCGAGAAGCAAGTTAATGCTGTGGTTAAATCAAGCTTTTTTAATTTGCGACGTGTTGCAAAATTGAAGTCTCTTTTTTCATCAAAACATTTTGAACAGATTATTCATCTATTTATTCTTTCTCCTCTTGATTACTGTAACGCCTTATAGTACGGTATTAGCCAGTCCTATCTGAAGTGTTTACAGGAGGTTCAAAATGCGGCGAAGGTTCGATCATGCCACGCCCAAATAAATTGGCTACCAGTCAAGTACAGAATCATCTTTAAAGTTCTAATTTTTGTTTTTAAATCATTACACAATCTGGCTCCATCTTACCTTACAGAAGCCTGTGTAAACTACAATCCTACCAGAGCCTTAAGATCTTGTAGTTCTGGCCTCCTTATTGTTCCAAGAACAAGGCTACAACGTAGAGGTGATCGAGCCTTCGCCGTTGCAGGCCCCAATCTTGCCTGCTTCTATCAGAACTGTATCTTGCTTGTCATTGTAAGCATTTACGTGAAGAACACCTTTTTTCTGTAGCCTTTAATGAGGCATAGTTCCTGTTTTGATGTAAGGGTGTAATGTTGTGTTGTGTATTGTTTGTTTTTTTTTTTTGGTTTTTGACTGTAGCTCTTTGTACAGCACTTTGGGTCAGCCTAGAGTTGCGTGAAATGTGCTTTATAAATAAAGTAAAGTAAAGTAAAGAAACGCTGAGTATAGTGCTGCAGTCGCTGTGGACCCAGACTTGGAAACTGCAGAGTGATGCACACTTGTCTGGTTAGGCGCACCTTGTCTCCCCTCTGTCAAACAATGTGCTTTATTCCCCGTAAGCTTCCTGACGCCGGGGCTCAGTTGGGACTTGTTTGCAATGAGCTCAGGATAAGTTATGCGGCTTATGCCGTTCTTTCCATGTGGTATGCTGGGAGAGGCAGCTGGCACCGGCGTGGCCTGACGAGTGGCGTTCTGGTCGGGACAGCTCCGTGTGTTTCCTCTGGCATCTGCTTGCCACTATCCCCCGAGGTTGCTGTCAACACAGAGCTGCGCGGCGTGGCTGAAGTGATGGACGATGATTGAGTCTAATGTGAGGGAATTAGCTGGGAGCATTCAGCGCTGCAGGAACGCTGATGGTGTGTACACTCAGCCACAATGCAGGGATTACTTCCCAAAATAATGTGGAAAATATCACGTTACCGTGGCAGTTAAAAGCAGGACAATATCTAAAACTTGGCGCCGTATCTTTCAGGCTAAAACACACTGGTGTAAACAAAAAGTAAGTGTTTAAAAAAATAAAAAATAAATTAAAAAAAACTCTGTGTGTGTGTGTGAAAAAGAGGCAGGAGAGTGGCATTTAAATGTCTTGTTCTTATTTAATTGGCAGTAGATATGCATGCTGGTCATACTTTCAGTTTTTCCCACCATCTGAGATAATGTCTAGTCCATTTTAGTCTGTATACATTTGAATACATTTTTGAATCTCTTGATAAAAAAATACAAAAACATATATAAAGGGGCAGGACATAAAAAAAAAATTAAAATAAAAATGACCAATTTAGAAAATAAAGATACACAACCGTACATAAAGAGTTAAGACACCAAAAAAATAAAAAATAAATAAAAAATACTGATTTAGAAAATAAAGATACAAAACCATATATATGTAAAGGGGTAGGACACCAAAAAAATAAAATAAAAAATAAATAAAAAAAATTAATAAAATTGTAATTTGTAGCTCGTAATATTAATTTGCACTTGTGTTGAATTAAAGTACTGTCAGAGATCCTTTTTGTTTTAGTTTTTGGTTCAACTATTCCTTTACAGGTGCAGTGTGTATTCTTTTCTACTTTACATGCTTTACACATAAAAATATGAATAGTAGATTTGACTTTTATAAAATAATGTGCAAATGAGACAAAGACTCATCTTAGTAACTAAAACTAAAATTATTAAAATATTAAATTGTTTTCAGGAATTTGAATAAAGCTGAAATAAAAAAAAATGTACATAACAAAAATTAAAAAGTTGTCTTCACAAATAACTGAATTAAGTTGAAGTACTAAAATTTCTAAAACTGAAATAAAAATCTAAATAGAAGCTAAACAGAAATATTACAAAAAAGTAATAAAAATGCAACAAAAGCACATAAGACTTCAGCTAAAATGAAAACTGAAAATATTAATATTAATAAATACTATAATAGTATATAATATTAAAATAAGTCATATCGGTGATGTACAAAGAAATTTTATTCTACATAGGGTTTTTCTAAAATACACATTTTATTCTACCCACTGTGGCCAACATGTTAAGATCACATGACCAGCTTATTTTTGCATTCATCCAAGTTAATGAACTGAAACACCTGAGGATCTGTTTGTTAGGCGATAGTGGCTGCAAAGAGGCTAATGCTGTTATATTAGTGGTTAGGAAGATGAATATGAAACATAAACACTACTTATTGCACAATTAAAGCTGAAACGTGCAGCAAAAGTGACTTGTAACAGACAGTCCCATTCAAATTCTTTTTTTTTTTTTTTTTGCCGTTTCCAGAAACTAGGATTGTCACAAAGACGAGTATGATTTCGCAGGATCCCTGATTCTGTGGTGAATCGCAAAAAGAAAAAATTGCAAAAGAAAAGCAAAATTCGAGAGAAATCAACTTTAACATCAGCAAAACCAGTGCACCAGCAATCACAGAGAAATCTGTTTTAGACGTGGCAGCGATGTTCAACAGAAGCCCGTGAGAAACACCATTACTCCGTCCTGTCAGGAGACAAATATCCAGCTGGAAGCAAAGCACAAATCACATTTTGACAAAAAGAGGATCTGACTACAAGTGGCTAATAAGCATCTGTCACTGTCAAGTCTGCAAATAGCTTCAGAGGTTTTACAGGACGGTCTTCTATCAGGTATTTCTGAAAACTTGACAGAAGCAGAGAACACGAGGGATGCACTATGAGGTTTGATCGGTTTCTCATGCCAGATTAACTAGTAGCGCTGTTTTATTGTCGTCCAACTGTCAAACCTCTTTATATCATGTAAATCTACTGGCCTGTAGGAGTTTCTGTAGTCTAACACTCAGCGACATGTAGCTGACTGGATTATTAGGAATAAGCTGCCTGGGAAGGATATTTTTTTATTTTATTTTTTTTTAAATAATCCATTATAAATGGACTAAATCAGCTCTGACATCCATCATCCATCGTAAATCAGTGCTGTTGGATATTTTCTTCTTTGCAAAAGAATGCTGTACATACTGTTTGATCTTGTGTTTTATAATATTTGTTTTATTTTTGTTGTGATGACATTTTATTACCTCCTCAGGCTAACACTGTCTCAATTTTTTTAAAACATGCAGATGATTTTGATTCTGTCTGTTCTTTCTGTAGTCAAATAAGGACATATAAAAATATGAGAAGGGAAAATCTTTTAAAAATCTATTTTAAAATTCATTTATAAAAAGTTTTTAAAATGTTTGCACAGTACTACAAAATTTGTATTTAATGAATGTATGAAAATGTCAAGTGGGATAATAATAAAATTATATGTTTATTTTAAATATAAATATATATAGTGCCTTGCAAAAGTATTCATACCCCTTCATTTTTTTCACGTTTTGTTATGTTGCTGCCTTATGTTAAACTGCTTTAATTTACTTTTTTCCCACATCAATCTACACTACAAAAACAGAATTGTCACAACTGCGTAAATTTATCAAAAATAAAAAAAAAAATGAAATAAGTACATTGCATAGGTATCCATACCCTTAACTAAATATATAGCTGAAGCACCTTTACAGCCTCAAGCCTTTTTTGTTTGATGCGACAAGCTTTGCTCATCAGCATTTGGCAATTATCTGCCTTTTGTCTCCTCACCTGTTCACTTCTCAAGCTCTGTCAGGTTGGACAGGGGCAGATGCACATTTTCAGGTTTCTCCAGAAATATTTGATTGGGTTCAAGCTCAGGCTCTGGCTGGGCCACTCAAGGACATTCACAGAGTTGTCTATAAGCCACTCTTGCTGTGTTCTTAGGGTCATTGTCCTTTTGGAAAGTGAACCTTCTGCCCAGTCTGAGGTTCTGAATGCTCTGGATTGGGTTTTCATTAAGGCTATCTCAATATTTTGGTGCACTGAGCTTTTCTTCTACTCTGACGGGTCCCTCAGTCCCTGCCGCTGAAAAACAGCCTCACAGCATGAGGCTGCTACCAGCACACTTTACTTTTGGGATGGTACTCTGCAGGTGATGAGCAGTACCTGGTTTGCTTCAAACATAATGCTTAGAATTGAGGTTCATCAGACCAGATAATATTGTTTCTCAGAGTCTGAGGGTCCTTTAAGTGCTTTTTTTGGAAATTCCAAATGTGTTTTCATGTGTCTTCACTGAGGAGAGGATTGAGTCTTGCCACACCGCCAAAGCCCAGATCGGTGGAGTGTTGCAGTGATGTTTGTCCTTCTGTAGGTTTTTCCTGTCTCCACATATGATCATGGAGCTCAACTAGAGTGACCATCAGGTTCTTGGTCACCACACCAACCAAAGCCCTTCTCCATCAATTACTCAGTTTGGCCAGGAGGCCAGCTCTAGGAAGAGTCCTGGTTGTTTCACACTTCTTCCATTAAGGGTAACGTCTCGGTTACGTATGTAACCCTCGTTCCCTGAAGGAGGGAACGGAGACGTCACGTCGGATGACCGACGAAATTGGGATCTCGCCAGAGAGACCAATCCACTTCGAGTGTAACTAAACGAGCCAATGGACATTGGCATGCGATTATTGCATCCAGCTGCCGCTGATCACAGCGTGAGCATAAGAGGCAGCTGATGCACCGCATCAATTATGTTTTCGCTGAGGAGCCGAGCCGGCGACCCGGCAGCTCAGCGGTGGTACAGCGACTGTGGCGACGGGACGTGACGTCTCCGTTCCCTCCTTCAGGGAACGAGGGTTACATACGTAACCGAGACGTTCCCCTTTCAGTCGGTCACTCCGAGTCACGTCGGATGACCGACGAAATTGGGATCCCTACCAAAGCGCCACAGGAGCTGCCCCTTCCAGTGCCCTGTGTAGGGCTCCTGACCCTTCCTATAAGGCAGACGATAGGACCGGGCTCTACACAGAGAAGGTCAACTACTGGTGTTCCTTGAGCAACCCAAACAGTAGGACTAGGATAACACTGGGAAGCGTGCCCTTCCACTTGGAAGAGGCACACTGCGGAGTCACCTCCTCCCAAAGGGGGTTTAAGTGACATTCAAACATGTGAAGTAACCCAGAGGGCCCTTTTGCACATGGAAGTCTCTGAGATGGCTCAGGCTGCATCTTTAGAGATGGCAGAACGTGGTCCGCCAGGGGAAACACGGCTCTAATAAGAATACCGTGGAATACACATATGGGATCCCGACAGGGTCTCTCATATGGGCACTAGCCTCGCACCAGTTTTCAAGAATTCATTGGCTGAAGGCCTGGCGCCGGACGCTCCGCCGTGTCCGGACGCCGGAGTGCTGGAGGACTCAACAGGGTTTGCCTGGTTAAGGAACTCTCTGGAGAATTAGGCGTAAGGACGCCGCAAGCCGACTCTGAGCCGGCCCTCTCAGTGCCACTACCCGTTTGAGGTGAGAACACAGGAGGAAACCGGTTCGACACGTAGGCTATAAAACCTAGCGAACGTGTTGGGAGTCGCCCAACCCGCAGCTCTACAGATGTCTGCTAGCGAGGCACCACGAGCCAGCGCCCAGGACGATGCGACACCCCTAGTGGAGTGAGCACGCAACCTGAGCGGGCAGGGCACACCTTGTGCTTCGTAGGCCAAGGTGATGGCATCCACTATCCAGTGGGCCATCCTCTGCTTGGAGACAGCCTTCCCCTTCTGCTGTCCTCCGTAACAGACAAAGAGCTGTTCTGAGGTCCTGAAGCTCTGAGTTCTATCCACGTACTGACGCAGTGCGCGTACAGGACAGAGCAAAGCTAGGGCTGGGTCTGCCTCCTCCAGGGGCAGCGCTTGCAGGCTCACTACCTGGTCCCTGAAGGGCGTGGTAGGAACCTTGGGCACATAGCCGGGCCGGGGCCTCAGTGTTGCACTGGAGTCAGCCGGCCCAAACTCAAGGCACGATTCGTCGACCGAAAATGCCTGCAGGTCCCCCACCCTCTTGATTGAGGCCAATGCAGTCAGGAGTAGGGTTTTCATAGAAGAAACTTCAACTCGACTGACTGCAATGGCTCAAAGGGGGCAGTTTGTAGGGCTCTTAGCACCAAAGCCAAATCCCAAGAGGGAAGGGAGGGAGGCCTCGGAGGATTTAACCTCCTGGCCCCCCTAAGAAACCTGACGACCAGATCGTGCTTCCCCACCGACCTCCCCTCTATGGGGTCGTGGTGGGCAGAAATAGCAGCAACATATACCTTAAGGGTGGAGGGGGACAGCCTACGCTCCAACCCTTGTTGCAAAAAGGAAAGCACGGCTCTGATCGAACATCTCCGGGGGTCCTCCTGGTAAGAGGAACACCATTCGACGAACAGGTTCCACTTCAGCGCATAGGCCCGTCTTGTGGACGGTGCTCGTGCTGAAGCGATAGTGAGCGCTACCTCCTGGGGCAGGTCACCTAGAACCTCCGCGTCCCGTCCAGGGACCACACATGAAGTTTCCACAAGTCTGGACGCGGGTGCCAGAGGGTGCCCCGTCTCTGAGAAAGCAGATCCTTCCTCAGAGGAATCGGCCAGGGAGGGGCTGTCGCGAGGAGCATGAGTTCCGGGAACCAGGTCCTGTTGGGCCAATATGGAGCCACTAACAGGACCTGCTCCTCGTCCTCCCTGATCTTGCACAATGTCTGTGCTAGCAGGCTCACTGGGGGAAACGCATACTTGCGCAAGCCCTGGGGCCAGCTGTGTGCCAGTGCATCCGTGCCGAGCGTTGCCTCGGACAGGGAGTAGAACCACTGGCAGTGGGTGGTTTCTGGAGATGCAAACAGGTCTACCTGAGCAACTCCGAACCGACTCCAAATCAGCTGGACCGCCTGGGGATGGAGTCTCCACTCCCCAGGAAGTGCCGCTCGAGACAGCTCGTCGGCCGCCTGATTGAACACTCCTGGGATGTGGATGGCACGAAGGGACCTCAGATGCTTCTGACTCCAGAGGAGGAGGTGGCGGGCGAGTTGCGACATGCGACGGGAGCGCAAACCGCCTTGCCGGTTGATATAGGCAACGGTCGCAGTGTTGTCCGTACGGACCAGAACGTCCCTGCCCCAAAGGCGCCCTCTGAGGCGGCACAGGGCAAGGCGTACTGCCAGCAACTCGAGGCAATTGATATGCCAACGCAGAAGGGGGCCCGTCCAACCCCTGATATTGCGTGCCCGTTGTACGTGGCACCCCAGCCGGTGGCCGAGGCATCCGTGAATACCACAGCATGCCTGGATACCTGCTCCAGGGGCACTCCTGCCCGAAGGAACGAAGGATCTGACCACGGGCTGAAGGTCTTGCGGCAGGCCGGTGTAATCTGAACCCGGTGAGTACCGCGTTTCCACGCCCACCTCGGGATTCGATCATGGAGCCAGTGCTGAAGCGGTCTCATATGGAGCAGACCGAGCGGAACTATGGCCGCAGCTGCAGCCATATGCCCCAGGAGCCTCTGAAAGAGTTTCAGTGGGACCGCTGTCCTGCCTGATAAAGTCTTGAGGCAGTTCAGCACCGACTGAGCACGTTCCTGGGTGAGGCGTGCTGTCTGGTTGACCGAATCCAACTCCATGCCGAGAAAAGAGATCCTCTGCGTTGGCACGAGTTTGCTCTTTTCCCAATTGACCCGAAGGCCCAACTGGCTGAGGTGCCTGAGCACCAGGTCCCTGTGTGCGCACAACAGCTCTCGAGACTGTGCAAGTATGAGCCAGTCGTAGAGGTAGTTGAGAATGCGCACACCCCGTTGTCTCAGGGGAACAAGGGGCCGCCTCTGCGACTTTGGTGAAGACACGAGGCGAAAAGGGACAGCCGGAAGGGCAGGACCTTGTACTGATATGCCCGACCATCGAACGCGAATCGCAGGAATGGCCTGTCTCGCGGGAGAATCGAAACATGAAAGTACGCGTCCTTCAGGTCGATTGCTGCAAACCAATCTAGGGGACGGACGCATCCAAGAATGCGTTTCTGCGTCAACATCTTGAACGGCATCTTGTGAAGTGCACGGTTCAAAACTCGCAGATCCAAGATCGGTCGTAACCCACCGCTTTTCTTGGGCACAATGAAGTAAGGGCTGTAAAACCCCGACCTCATATCGGCTGGAGGGACCGGCTCTATTGCATCCTTCGCCAGTAGGACTGCAATCTCCGCGAGCAAGACAGGGGCATCGACGGCTTTGACTGAAGTGTACCGGATGCCCCTGAACTTGGGGGGGACGCCGGGCGAACTGAATCGCATAGCCGAGTCTGATGGTCCGCAGGAGCCACCGGGACGGGCTGGGGAGCGCTAACCAGGCTCCGAGAGACCGCACCAGCGGGGCCACGGGCCCACCGACATGCCCGCGGTGGGGCAGCGAGGTGGAACACAGGGACCGGCCCCAGGGCCTGTGACGGCCTGGCCTGTGACGGCAGGGGGCGGGGTCTGGGTGTGTAGTGTAGCACTCACCTGATTTCTCCTCGCATGGGAGGAGACACAGGAACCCGGCTTGAGGCTTGTGACAGCCCGGCGTTTGACGACTTGAAGCGGGGACTGGAGTGCTACTGCCCTTACCTGGTTCCACGAATGGGCAGGAGGGGTGCTCTTGCGCTTGCCGCCAGGTTTGGCGGGGGCCTGGACGGGCTGGGCGTCCTGCCTGCGACCGGCTCCACGACGCTGCCTGGTGAAGGCTGCTGCGGCTGCGCGGGAGCGGGGACGGCCGCAGGGGGCGCCCACGGCGACGAGCAGGCTGAGTGGCTGCAGCCGGGGTGGAAGCAGCAGGTTTCCTCCGGCGCATGATGTGTTTGCCTCAGTCTGCTTCTGGGCTGCCGAGAACTGCTGCTTTTGCAAAGCTCTCGACAGCGTCGCCGAAAGGGCCGGTCTGTGACACGGGAGTACCTTCTCCTGCCCCGTCATGTCAGCGAGACACAGCCAGAGATGGCGCTCCTGGACGTCGCACAACCCAGAGACTGTGCGGTCACCTTCGTCACTCGTAGCGCGAGGTCCGTCGCAGCACGCAGCTCATGTAGAACCGCCAGGTCGTGACCACCCTCGTGCAGGTCTTTCAGTGCTTTGGCCTGGTGGACCTGCAGCAACGCCATAGCGTGGAGGGCGGAAGCCGCCTCCCCACAGGCTCTACAAGCACTGCCAGTTAGACCTGACGAATACTTAGAGGCCCGTGAGGGGAGACACGGATCACCCCGCAGGGTGGAAGCGGCTGTTGGACACAGTTGCATGGCCACAGACCGTTCCACCGAGGGGATGCCCGCATACCCCAAAGCGGCTCCACCATCGAGGGTGGTGAGAGCGGAAGAACTACAAGATGTGTTTCGGGCAGTGAAAGGTGCCCTCCACAATCTTGTCAGCTCCTCATGCACTTCCGGAAAGAATGGCACCGGAGGGGGGCGCTGAGAACCAGCGCCACCCCCACCGAGGAACCACTCGCCCAGCCTCGAAGGATCGGGACACGGTGGCTTTTTAGGATTCCACACGAGCCCGACATTCTCGGCGGCCCGGGAAGCATAGCCGTCATCTCTGGGTCTGGCACGGACAATGCTACCACACCCGAAGGGGGCAACGCAGCCGGGTCGTCATCCCCGGAGAGAGAGGGCCCGCCCTCCGATGCGGTGATCGACATCTGGTCGTCAGAGGGGGCACCGAAGGAAACGCGTGGCCAGCGCGCTCCTTTGGCAGCTCCACCGGCTGCGGAGTGCTTGAGGGGTGAGGAGCTCCACTTGGTTCTTTTTTTGCTGGGCCAGCGGCGGAACAAAATGAACAAAAGATACTCCACCCGGCCCTCCTCCGGGGGAGGGAGTGGTGCAGTCACCATCTCCCGATGAGCAGTCTCCTCCATCTCTGGGTCGCCTCAAATCACCTCTAACTCCACCGGATCCAGTGTGCACGCCGGATCACGGCAGGCAGAGGGACTCTGCCATGTTTGACATAGCAGAGTCGCACTCCGAGATGGTCATGTCCCCGCAAGAAGAACATGAACCATCCACGAAAGCCACCTCAGCGTGCTGAATGCCCAGACACGTGAGGAAGCGATCGTGACCGTCCTGAGGCGCCAGGAAACGACCACACCCAGAAACGCACGGGTGAAAAGACATCTTTAAAAAGACGCGATCACCCGTGTTGCTCTTTTAGAGAAATTGCTCTTTCAGAGAAATGCTCTTTTAGTGCTGAAGCACGCAGGGGAGCTGGCCACCGCACACTCCTAGTGTGGCTGTCAGCAGGAAGACGATCTTTCTCTCCCGGACACCGTGACCACCGCTGCCGCGCCGTAACGCCCGCACTCGCTCGCAGAACACTCTCTTGGAAGGGAGAGCAGTAGCTTTAACCACTACCGCTCGGCTCCGAAGCGAAAGGATAATTGATGCGGTGCATCAGCTGCCTCTTATGCTCACGCTGTGATCAGCGGCAGCTGGATGCAATAATCGCATGCCAATGTCCATTGGCTCGTTTAGTTACACTCGAAGTGGATTGGTCTCTCTGGCGAGATCCCAATTTCGTCGGTCATCCGACGTGACTCGGAGTGACCGACTGAAAGGGGAACAGAGACTACATGCTTCTGTGACCCTTCAATGAAGCAGAATTTTTTTTCTCAGCTCTTCTCCAGATGTGTGGCTTGACGCAAACCTGTTTCTGAGCTCTACAGGCAGTTCTTTTGACCTCAGGACTTGGTCTTTGCACTGATATGCATTATCAGCTGTTAGACCTTTCATTAAGACGTGTGCCTTTCCAAATCATACCCTTTCAATTGAATTTGCCACAGGTTACCTTCACGCAAAATGTAGTAACATCTACAAGCAATATGAATGCTCCTAAGCTAAATTTCAACTGTCCAGATAACGGTATGAGTACTTATGCAATGGAATCATTTGTTTTTTTTTTTTATTTTTAAGAAATTTTAAAAGATGTTAAAAAACAATTTTTATCATTATGGTGTATGGAGTATAGACCGATGTGGAAAAAAAGTAATTTAAAGCAGTTTAACATAAGGCAGCAACGTAACAAAATGTGAAAAAAAATTAAGGGGTGCGAATACTTTCGCAAGGCACTGTATATATATTTGTTCACAAATTATTTGATTATTATTGTTATTTTCATTTTTATTTATTTTGCTTTTTTTTTTTTTTTACAAGTGTCATGATTTTTTTTAATATGACATCTATTTGAGGTTATCTGATTTAAAATAATCATTATCATAATATTAATAATAATAATGTCATTGTCAGAAAATCATGAAGGTTCTACAAGAGTTCTCTTTTTAATGTCATTTCTTGTTTTGTTTTCAAATATTGCAATTTTAAAATAAAACTGCCACTGTTTTTGAAGAGATAATAAAATATTAAGCCAACGTACTTGCAGGGAGAAAAAGTTGCATTAATTGAACACAGTGAAGTACTTGAAAAACTTTATTACCATCTCCAGAGTCTTACACCACCTTGTTATATTCTTTACTTTAAAAAAATATCAAAATGAATTTTAAATCAGAATCATCGTACAAGAGGTGTTTTCCAATAATTTCAGTCTGTATTAATTGCATTTTTAATGTAACTTCATAGATGAAAAAGTTATCATCGCTGATCCGTGTGTTATGCTTCCTAGCTGTTAAATACCTTGGTTTTACCATAACTTTTAGGCATGCTACCATGGTAATAGCAATGTTTTGGGACATATCCTGGCATAACCTTTGTTTTTTGGGATGTAACATGGTAGTACCATAGTATTCTTTGGTGTTTTTTGGAGTATTAATATCATAACGATAAAAATCACGAAATACCATGGCATGTTAAAGTACTAATCTATTATGACTGTGCCATGGTACTGCCACAGAACTTTTGCAAGGCTCAGCTAGTTGTCTAGGTGGGATTTTGTGCTTCAGAGGAAGACTTTGTGAGAATTATTTACAAACATGTCACATTATTTCTCTCGGGGAAGTCTGTAAATGTTGCCTGGGGTTTTTTGGGCATATGCAAAGCATCAGTATTCACAAAACAGGGAATTTGTTTCAAAGCAAAACTTTTGTCAGCTTACTGACTAGTAACATTATGCTGCAAAAACCCACGAACACACAGGCTCTCCGAGAATTAAACGCCTTTGAAAGTTTCTCTTTTGAAGCCGAGGATGGGGCTTTTTTCGTAGGTTGAACGGAGGTCTCGAGGGATTGCCATCTCTTCTCTTTTCTGTCTGTAATTGTCAGCAGCGGTGTAATTAACACCGCGTGGGGCGGTAGTTCCTGGCGAACGCGGATGAACATGCAGACACTTGTGTCTGAGAAGGTCACGGCTGTCGTTTCTTCCACCACATGCTGTTGAGTTGTGCTCCTGCCTCTAATGCATGCCTCAAATGCCTCAATTTACCTTGCATGCAACTGCGCTTGCCTCTGCTGTTACTGGATCTCCCTGGCAGGCGTCCACGATGTGGGCCGTTATCTCACATCTTGAGATTGTTTCGCTTCGTTTGTCTCCAAATCGCTCGTTTTAAATGGCTATTTCCTCGTCACAGAGGAGCGAGTGGCATTAAACATTTAAAAGCCATTGGAAGTAGACTGGTGTATCCAAACGGGGTGCAGGTCGATACTGCTGAGATTTAGGGATTTAATTTTTCTGTTCTCTTTTGCTGGCAAGCCACATGAAAAGTCTGAGGAGTTGAGGGAGAAAACTCCTTTTATAGGTAAAATATGTTTTCTTGCTGTTTACCAGCTTCTTCTCGGTTTGCTGCAGTCTTTCAGACTTAAACACACACACGCATTTCACTGCATTAGTGAAGAGTTTTTATATGCAAAATGTTTTAACTCTAACTCTCAAACCTGTTTAAATAGTAGATTTAAAGCAAAACTTGATTTTTTTGGTCCAAAATTTTGGTCCTTCCCAGTTGAACTATAAAACCTGCACACAAATAGTAATCAGAAGCACTTGTTCCTCTATTGAGATGTTTAATTTTTCCGGAGATCCAGCCAACATTGAACAAACATATATGAATCACTGACTGTAACTGTTAATTTTTAATAAAGAGCATGTGAGTAGTGCTAGAAAATGCAATTCTCCATTACCACAATGCTATAGTTATGAATGTTTGCCATTACATTGCTATGTGGTTGCTTTGGAGTTCTAGGTGGTCTCAATTCACTTCAGTCCAGTTCATGTTTTTTATATAGCGCTTTTTATGATACACATCGTTGCAAAGCAGCTTAGCAGAAAATGAATGTTTCTAAAGGAACAAATTCGAATTCGAAAATGTTATGATGAAAATATCATAAAAGTATTCCACATGCACTACATTCCAAATCTAAGGAGCTGTGCCAAAGCTTTTTGTGTTGAGCAGACTGACATTTAAGATGTTCTGCATTGATGATCTTCATTGCTGAATCATTGATTCATTGAGTGAGGTGAACCCAAGTACTGAATCAGTCTGCTTCAAACTAATCAATCAGACCAGTTTTGTCATCTGATTCTTTGAATAGATCCAAACTAAAAGAATTCGTTCACAAATCATATTGCTACTTCTGTTGTGGTGTTGCGGAATGTGCTTACAATAAGTGGTTATGTAAAAAATAATGTATTTTGTTTGTATTTTATTATGTTAGTTTCTCAACAACCTTCTGAGGGTATTTACCTTTTTATATTATGCAAAGAAATGTATGCTGCGTTGAAACTGTACATTTTTATTAATTTGTGTGAATATTTCTAGGAGTCCAGCCCATGATCTTGGCACCATGCTGTACTGTTTGAGCTTCAGGAAATTAAATTAAAAATAAATATACTTCTTTTTTTTTTTTTTTTTTTTTTTTTTTTGGTAATGTGTGAGAAGTAGTGCTGTCAAACGATTATATATATATATATATATATATATATAAAATATAAATATATATATATATTTAAGAAAAATGTTGGTAACACTTTACAATAAGGTGTCATTTGTTAACATTATTTAATGTATTAACTAACATGAACAAACAATGATTAATACATTTATTACACTATTTATTCATCTTTGTTAACGTTAGTTAATAAATACAGTCGTTCATTGTTAGTTCATGTTAGTGCATAGTGCATTAACTAATGTTAACAAACACAACTTGAGATTTTAATACTGCATTAGTAAATGCTGAAGTTAACATTAACTAAGATTAATAAATGCTGTGAAAGTACTGTTAATTCTTAGTTCATGTTAACTAATGTTGTTAACTAATGTTAACTAATGAACCTTATTGTAAAGTGTTACCAAAATGTTATATTTGTATATTAAATATATTTATATATAACATAAATTATATAAATATATAGATGTAAATATTTCAAAATATATACTGTATGTGTGTGTATTATGAAAAAATAGCGCAATTAAAATATTTTACAACAGTTAACGCACTGGCGCCGCCCCCAGACCTGTACATCATCTTACATTTCATACAGTTGACTGTTAACAAATATGATACAGGGCAACAACTCCATAAATGCAATTATGCCCTAGAATTCAAGATATTGGTGCAAAAATGCCCCTTTATGCGTTTTTGTCTCATATTTAGCCTGTATCGTGATATGATAAGCTATATCACACGAGCAGATCAATATCACACGAGTGCTGTTTGTCCCGAATATCATGAGTTTAAATGTGATTTTATACAACGGTTCAGTAAATAAGAAGTTGATATTGTGTTATATTTTAAACATAATATTATGTTTTTGCTCAATTTTGCAGATAACATAATTACCTATAAAGCCACAGCAGAATTAATCTGTGTCTCCAAGCAACACAGTGGTGTTTAGTTTCTGAATGAATCTGCGTTTTGAACAAATGGTGTGAACCAATGATTCAAAGACCCATTCATAAAGAGAGCCTTTTACTTCATTCCTGAATGAATCAGCCATTTGAAGACCTTTACTGCCACCTGCTGGCATATTTAGTTTCTTATTTAGAGTATCATTTTATTAATAATAATAATAATAAAACATTAAGGGGATTGTTCACCCCAAAAAATAAATTCTGTCATCATTTGCTCAAACCTGAATGACTTTCTTCCTTTTGTGGAACATAGAAGGTTTTTTGAAGACTGTTGGTAACAAAGCTGTTTTGGTTACCAGTGACTTTCATTGTATGAACAAAAAATTATTATCAAATTATCTTCTTTTATGTTCCATGTTAGGCTGTTGTAGCTTAAATGTTTATGTGTAATAAATTTTATGTTGAATCAAATAAAATATTTCTAAAGCTACAATTTGTAGTGTCTTCTTGATATTTTCTCATTTAACACAAAAATAGCTGTTTAAATAACCTTTTGTGGGTATTTTCAGTCAAATTTATTTAGCAATTAATTGTGATTAATTAGATTAATTAATCGAAACATCATATAATTAATTAGATTAAACATTTTAACCGACTGACAGCCCTAATATATATATATATATATATATATATATATATATATATATATATATATATATATATACACACACATACAGTGTGTGTATGTATGTGTGTGTGTATATATATATAATAATTTTTATTTATTTATTTGTTTGAGCAATATTGAATCGAATTAGGGTCAGTTAGACCCGGAACATAACAATCATACACTGAATTTTATAATAAAAATTTCAGTGGTATTTTTTTCATATATTTTTTTAAGGTTACAAGCTTTAGTTACCATTAATTGTAATTGAATGGCAAAACTGACCAGCACAGTCTTCAAAATGTCTTCCACCAAAAAAACAAAAACAAAGGAGGGGTTTGGAAAGACATGAGGGTGAATAAATGATGACAGATTTTCTTTTAGTTTATTCAAATCCCTGATCCCAAGTATAAGCAATACTGTTGTAATAAATGTACTTGCCATGGAGAAGCAGCTCAGATTTAGTTATATTAATGCTTCCCCAGAATCTCATTTTACACTGTTCACTTTAAAGTGCATTATTCATTTATGCCCATAGCATTCAATAAGACATTTTTGTATTGAGACTTTAAGCACCGTCATCACATTCCTTTGTCCTAACGTGTTTGTTTGACCCACTTGTTGCTACATGACTGTGTTTACTTTACACACTGTTAGCACTAAATATAGAGTTGGTGAATCAGTGCCTTGTAATTCCTGCCTCCTGTACACAAAGGTCTCAACTTGTTAATAACATGTTACCAATTTTTATTTATTTTTGTATTCTCTCACGCAGGTTACTAATTAAACCATAGAGACTTGGCACAACTGCAGACATCCTTTTCGGTTGCACAAAAGCAAGTTATATTTCATTGGAGAAAAGTCGTGGAGGTGAATTGTCCTCCTCAGTCTTTTTTCATTCCCTCATAAAGAGGTTTTAGCTAACTGCTATCACCTTTATCAAGGGCATTTTTTCTTTTGGAAACTGTGGGCTGGAAAACGATGGCAGTGATGAAATGTATTCATGAGCCGATAGGTGTTAAATGGCCCAGGTTCACTCTCTTTGCACTTCGTCATTATTTTGTAGACTCTGAATGGACATGTTAACATTAATCCGTTCTGTCAAGAGAAGCCATGAAGCTCTGGGTGATGTTCAGTGTAAGCGCTCGACCGGTATACATTTTTAAAGGTCCTTACTGGTGTTGTTATTTATAAAGGAGTAAAGGAGTGTGGCTGATAGGTAGGATATGATAGATAATGATAGCAGAATTCACTCCAAAAAAAATCTCAAAAATATATACATAATATTTCTACATAAATATGACCTTCAGATAAAAGACCCGCACTCGCTGTTCTAATTTTTATTTTGCAACAGAGCAATGGACAATCAAACTTTTCAGCAACAAGCCTTCATCAGTGAATCATACAATAACATTTCCCACAAGACTTTTGTAAAAACAAAAACTGCATAAATATGACCCAAAACATCATCAGATTCTCACAAAAATCTTGAAAGTAGACAAAGAGAACCAAGTTAAATATTTTCTTTGTCATTTATTTCTTCAGCAAAATTATCCAGTATTGCATATCTGTGAGTGGCAAAAGTATGTGAATCTCTGGAATTAGCAGTTAATTTGAAGGTGAAATTAGAGTCCATCTGTTCAGAGGTGTTTT
The DNA here is from genome assembly GCA_039654775.1 of Spinibarbus caldwelli. Classification (NCBI taxonomy): domain Eukaryota; kingdom Metazoa; phylum Chordata; class Actinopteri; order Cypriniformes; family Cyprinidae; genus Spinibarbus; species Spinibarbus caldwelli. The sequence continues at coordinate 33,938,476 of CM077224.1, forward strand.
CAATCAGTGCAATGACTATCAGGTGTCAGTGCCTGCCCTGTTTTATTTAAAGAACTGGGATCTATCAAAGTTTGATCATGTTTGTGGAAGTGAATCATGGCACGAACAAAGGACCTCAGAAAAAGTGTTGATGTTGCTTATCAGGAAAAGGTTACAAAGCTATCTCTAAAGAATTTGGACTCCACAAATCCACAGTCAGACAGATTGTGTACAAATGGAGGCAATTCAAGACCGCTGTTAACTTCCCTAGGAGTGGTCCACCAACAAAGATCACTCCAAAAGCAAGGCATGTATTAGTCGGCAAGGTTGCAAAAGACTCCAAGGTAACTTCTAAGCAACTAGAAGCCTTTCTCACATTGGCTGATAATAAAGGTTCATGAGTCCACAATCAGGAGAACACTGAACAATCATGGTCTGCAGTTTGCTAAAGATCACGTGGACAAGCCAGAGGGCTATTGGAGAAATGGTTAATGGACGGATGAGATCAAAATAGAACTTTTTGTTTTAAATGAGAAGCTTTGTTTTGAGAAAGGAAAACACAGCATTCCAGCTTAAGAATCTTATCCCATCTATGAAACATTGTGGTGGTGGTAGTAATATCATGGTTTGGGCCTGTTTAGCTGCATCTGGGCCAGGACGGCTTGCCATTATTGATGGAACAATGAATTCTGAATTATACCAGCAAATTCTAAAGGAAAATGTCTGGACCTCTGTCCGAGAACTGAGTCTCAAGAGAAAGTGGGTCATGCAGCAAGACAAGGACCCCGGGCACACAAGTTGTTTCAGAACGTCCAAGTCAAAGTCCAGACCTTAATCCATTTCAAATGTTATGGAAGGAGCTGAAGCAAGCAGTTCATAAACCCACCAAAATCATAGAGTTGAAGTGGTTCTGTACTGAGGAATGGGCTAAAATTCCTACAAAATGTTGTGCAGGACTGATCAGCAGTTACAAGAAATGTTTAGATGCAGTTATTTCTACAAAAGGGGGTCACACCAGAAACTGAAAGCAAAGATTCACATACTTTTGCAACGCACAGATACAGTATGTAACACTGGATCATTTTCCTGAATAAATACATGACAAAGAAAATATTTTTTGCCTCATTTGTTTGATTGGGTTCTCTTTGTCTACTTTCAGGACTTGTGTGAAAATCTTATGATGTTTTGGGTCATATTTATGCAGAAATATAGAAAATTCTAAAGGGTTCACAAACTTTCTAGCAGCACTGTATGTATTTATATCAAATAAATTAAATATCAAATTTAGTCTATTTTGGAATAAATATTTTATAGTTTTGTTTCCCACTACCATTCAAATTGTTTTGTTTTTCAGCAAGGATACATTAAATTGATCATAAGTGACCGTTAAGATGATCTATTTTTAAAAAAAAAAAAAAAAAAAAAAACAGGTTACAAAAGATTTCTATTTCAAATAAATTGTTCTTTTTTCATTTTCTATTCATCAAAGAATCCGGAAAAAATGGATCATGGTTTCCACAAAGATATTAAGCAGCACAACAGTTTTCATCATTGATAATGATAAGAAATTTTACTTGAAAACCAAATATTAGAATGATTTAAAGGGTCATGTGATGCTCAAGACTGGAGTAGTGATGCTGAAAATTCAGCTTTGCATCACAGGAATAAATTACATTTTAAAATATATTTGAATAGAAAATGGTCATCTTAAAGTGTAATAATATTTTTTGTGTATTTTAATAAAATAATTACAGCCTTGGTAAACATAAGAGGCTTCTATCTTATGGACCCCAATCTTTTGAACATTAGAGTATATTGTTTTTGTTTGTTTTTTTAACATTTTTAAACTGAACATTTCTGTTAATTGACCATGCAAGCAGACTTGGCTATGGATCAGTGCAGATACTGTATAATTTCATAATATAAATTCTGGCTGCTTGTTTATTCTGATAAAAGTCTTTAACCACAAGATTCAGTTATTCACGAGGCACCCTTCCAAAAATGTACTATGATAACCATAGTATAATCATAGCTACTACAGTTATGATTACAAGCATAATAATCTCTATTCCATACCCATATGGGGCTGATTTCACTCCTCCAACCATATCGGATGACTTCAGGAGAATTTAGTAGTCTGTCATTTAGTTCTTATCTCACTTTCCCACTGAATCCAGATGACTCCTTCATGCATGTATATTTCATGCCATCTGAAAGTCTGAATAACGTCTGCAGCTAATACTGTGACGAAAGCTGTGTTTATAAAGATGGGATATGGAATGCATAGCCAAATCTGTCTTTCGATTACATGATATTTGTCTTGGCTACCATGGGAATACTGTGCCTGAAGGTGGTGGCGTTTCATGCAACATTCATGCAATGTGACTGAATGTCTTTACTCATTCCCTCCGTGTCACTGTGTAGGGCGAGAGCGGTATGGATTGAATGTGGGACACATGTGGGATGTCAAGGACCCCTGGTGCATGCGCTGTTTGGTTCGATTGGGAGGATGTTATATTAGAATTATGGCAGAGGTGACGAGGCTCCGTAATTATGATGTGCGCGTGTCTCGAACCTCCAGATCCGTCTGTCGTTCTTCATCTCTGCCTGTAGATTTGGGTCAGTGGAAGGCGGGACAAGGAGGTAATGGTTGGAGGAGAGGTGGATCGTCTGTCACAGTCTCAAATGCACTGACTGATTGGTGCCTCATCTCTCATGCTGTTTGCATTCATTCTCCTCTTCTCTCTGTTCCAAAGCCTTGCTTGCCATCTTAACTGGAAAAGAGCCTCATACGTGACTGATTTGAAACATCACATAGACAGAATCTCTGTGTGCCATACAAATAGCAATTCTCACACAAAGTGTACTCAACTTACAAGTGCATGAAAGTTCTAGATGTAAAAAACACATTCATTTTCTGCACTGAGAATTTTTTTTGTATGCAAATTTTAAGTCAGACTTAACATGAACACTGAGATTCAATTGTATATGTAGCATTTATGTACCATATATGATGTTACAAAAAAAAACAAACAAAAAAAAACATTTCAAATAAATGCTGGAGTTTTGTTTCTTTTTTTTTGCCTGTTTTTAATTTTCAACTTTATCTTCATCAAAGAATCCTGAAAAGATGTATCATGGTTTCCACAAAAATATTCATTTTTTAAAGATTTTTTTCCACATGTAATTTATTTGGAATGCAAGAAGAACACGAAAATATCATTTGCCAAGCCATGTTATTTTTAATTTGCTTCAGGAAATAAAATTGGAACCCTCAACTAGGAGTCACGCAATACCAGGTCTATCAAAACTTCTTGCAACTTCTAGCGTTTTTTGGCTTCCGGTTCTTTTCAGTGTTCTGTGGCTTCTTTATTTCTTTATTCTTTATTTGTGACTGCCCTAATTTGCGCTGCACTTGGTATATTGCGTTGGTCGATATGTAAATGAGATGTTGTGTCTGTGTTCTTTAATTTGGGCGTTGTTAGTAAATCACCCGCAGAAATTTCCACGCACATCGGTGCTCTTTTGGAATTGCTCTCTCGCGCTAATTTGACCTGTTGAGTAAAACTGGCCCTTAAATTGTAATATTTCACAGTATTGCATTTTTTTTTAAAACAGAGCTTCTCTTTCTCTTTCTTTTCTTTTCTCTATCTTCCCTGTATTACTTCAGAGGACAGTAATCACAGCCTCTCAGTGAAAGTCCAGTGTTTATAATCCAGTATTCAGATCATATCCTCTTAAATAAAATGAAGCTGTCACACTCGGCTTGATTTAAATAGTAGGCCAAGCATGCTAAACCACTTCATTAGGGATACTTTTTTTTTCTCGCTAACAGGATAGAAAGTGAATGAGATGGCGAGGAAAGGATTCCTGATTTGTTTATATCCATGTGAATCCCTGTTACTTTAATCTCCGGTTTAAGGCGCATGGCTCAAGAGAGCTGGCTTTGCATTTGAAGGAAGCAGCTGAATCTCCTCTTCTTCTCTTCATCTGCGGCTGGGAGAGTGTAAATGAAGTGTTGATGTCTTCACTGAGTTTGTTTGTGACTGAATGAAGCATTGGCAGGGAGTCTGAGTCTTTGGATCAGCTGGAGGGCAACTCTCTGGAGAGGCTTTCCAAGGTCATCCAAGGTTAATTAGACGGAAGTTAGACAGTCTGTGATTCTCCTGCGGCTTTGCCAAATGAGCACAAAGTTGCTGTTCTTAGCGCTCTTAAGATATTTAAATTTCCCGTAACTGCAAGTGCTAGATTCAATAGCTTAAGACTTGCTTGTCTTAATGAAATAGCCATCACTGTCTTAAAGCACAATTTGTGCTTTACATAACTACAGATATATTACAGATGCATTTTGTTTCCACAAAAATATCAAGCAGCACAATTGTATTTAACACTGATAATAGTAAATGTTTCTTGAGAATCAAATCAGCATATTAGAATGATTTCTGAAGGATCATGTGACACTGAAGACTGGAGTAATGAAAAATTCAGCATTGCATCGCAGGAATAGATTACATTTTAAAATGTATTCGAAGATGAAACTATGGAATCCCGTTTCCGCCACTGAATAAAAAATAAAAAAGGTAATTGGAACTTTTTCTCTCACAATTCTGACTTTTTTTTCTCATAATTGCTTGATACAAACTCGCAATTCTGACTTTTTTTTCTCAGAATTGCGTGATATAAACGTGCAATTGCGAGTTAAAAAGTCAGAATTGTGAGATATAAACTCGCAATTCTGAGAACATATCAGCCCCCCCCCTCTCAAAATTGGACTTTAACTCGCGAGTTTATATCTCACAATTCTGAGAAAAAAAGTCAGAATTACGAGATATAAACTCGCAATTGCGAGAAAATAGTCAGAATTGCGAATATTTATCTCGCAATTGTGACTTTATAAATCGCAATTTTGACTTTATAACTCGCAATTGCAAAATGAATTGAAAAAAAGTCAGAACTGTGAAATAAAAAATCGCAATAGCTTTTTTAAAAAAGAATTATTCAGTGGCGGAGACGGGCTTCCATAGGAAAGAGTTATTTAAAACTGTAATAATATTTTACAATATTAGTGTTTTTACTGCATTTTTAAACAAATAAATGCATAAGAGACTTCTGTCAAAACCCTTTTTTTTTTTTTTTTAAACCAACCCCAAACTTTTGACTGGTAGTTTATGTAGTGACATTTCTCTCTTTGCTGTTTTGCATTCAGAGATCGACATTGAACGCTGTGTCCGGGAATCCATCAACCTCTTCTGCTGGACTCCTAAAAGTGCCACTTATCGCCAGCATGCCCAGCCAAACAAACCTGCCAGTGACAGCAACAGCTTCGGGAAAACACCTTCCTATTACTCTTCAGAATATCAAGACCTGAACAAAACGGACCTGGTAAGTGTCCCGAATCGAACTTTGACCTCTGAGTACCTCAGCTCCATAATCAGTCATCTCAGAAAGAGGGTTGGCTTGTAGCATTAGGATGCATTTCAGAAGATTATTTAATGTGACCGAACCTTATAGTGGAGAAGGACCAACAGATAACTTCCCATGAAAGAGTTAAGGAGAAACACCTCTTCTCTCTTATATTACTGTCATGAGAGTAGTTGCTATTGAAGATATAAAGGTAAAAAACCCTAAACAACAGAGTGACCTTTATTACAGTAATCGCCTTCAGCTTCTTGCTGAGTTCCTTTTGCCCTTTTGGACCTTTAAAGATTGCCGTGTACCGAGAGCTGAAGTCAGAGAGTATGAAGGATGGAGCCAATTACCCACTGCTAATCAAATGATCCATGAAGGTTTGCGGTCAGAAGAGTGGTGAATTTAGCCACTGATGATTTCGGCCGCCCACTGTTCATTTCCTAATGAGATGCTTTAGCTCCCTAGTAAACACTCCAGTCCCGAGGGAAACTGGAAGACCTTAAATAGTCAAAATATGTGAGGTTTTGTGTCTAAATAACATGAAACTATTTAATATTTGCGAACTAGTGCATCGAGATATTATGATCTCAATTTTTTTTATTGTTGTCTGAATGAGTTTGGATACCTGAAAAAAATCGACCTACATTAGATTTTGAATTTAAAGGGACAGTTCACCCAAAAATGAAAATTCAGTTATTATTTTTTTTACCCTCCTGTCATTCCAAACCTTTACAGTGTTTTATTCATAGAACACAAAAAAGGATATTTAAAAAAAAATAAAATAAAAATATGTCCATACATTGGGAGTCTGTGTGCTGTTTTGGTCAGTGTTGCTTTGGACCCCACTGACTTTCATTGTATGGACAAAAACAGCTGAAACCATCTTCAAAATATCTTCTTTTGTGCTCTGCAGAAGAAATCAAGTTATACAAATTTGGAACGACATGAGGGTGAGTAAATGAGGACAGACTGTTCATTTTTTGATGAACTATCCCTTTAAAAAAGAGAGAGATATTTTGGGCTGAATAGGTCATAGAAAGGCATAAATGCACCAATACATCACATCCTTCAGGTGTTGTCTGTTGTTGAACAGGTAGAAAATTTGGAGGTCATAATTCAGATTTCAGCTCAGTTTCTTTATCATTTCCAACATGTTACTGCGGGAATTTCAGCTACATTTGTTCTGGCTGTCTGCAGTTTCTTTCTGCTGAAAACTCTCACATGTAAGCTACAGGCATCAGTTGACCTCAATTGGCTCGAATGCCACCATTAATTTGTCTAATGCATGTGAGAGTTCAGCCTTTACCCATAAATATTCCATCCTCTGCTCTCATCCAACCTTTCCAATGACCTAACCTTCTTATTGTGCTCGTTACTCTTCTTGTGAGATTATGAAAATCTCCTGCTTGACATATATACTAAAGACCAAAGGTAATACGAAGACTTTTCATATTCTTTTAAACACTTTTAAACACACGTAACTACTATGTAAGTACTGTCATTGAGAAATCTCTCTCTATAAAATGTTTGTGTGTGTGTGTGTGTGTGTATATATATATATATATATATATATATATATATATAATTTGTAAGTCGCTTTGGATAAAAGCGTCTGCTAAATGACTAAATGTAAATGTGTGTGTGTGTATGTGTGTGTGTGTGTGTGTGTGTATATATAAAATAATAGCAATATTAATAATAGCAATTAATAATTAACCTTAATATACAATTTATTAATAATGTTTTATTAATAATAATAATAATATTTAATATACTCAAGTTTACTCATGTTTATATATACCAAAACAATTAATTTTTTTCACAACATATATAATGATAGTATAAATAATAGTATCTATTAATATTAATAATTAACCTTAATGTAATATATTAATAATATACAGTTTTAATTTTTAATGTCATTAATATCATTTAATTATTATTTTTTATATTTTAGCTTCCAAAATTTCTACTTTGTTTCACATTTTGCTTATTTCATACATAATGGAGAAATATTAATAGTGAAGATTAAACATTGAGCCTTCACATACTTAAAATTTAATTGGTGCTTCTGCACAACCAGGAAAATAATAATGATCAGTTAATAATGATCAGATTGCCACCACTTAATAAATATAATAATCCAGCCAGATAATTAAAACTGTTTGCTTGCTTCAGAAGCATTGCCATGTTTATTTATTTAGTTTTTTTTTTTTTATTATTATTTATTTAGTTTTTTTTTTTTTTTTGTCTTGTAATCATTAAATAACTGATATTAACACTTCTGGAGAAGTCTTTTTTTTAGGAAATGCATCTTTTAGCACTGATATGACTGGTTATGTATCATGAGGATGTGAGATGTATTTCGAGTCACACTGAGAGCATCTATCTTTTACCTTTTTGCGTTTGGCTCTCTGTTTGAGATTCATCAGTGATGGGCCCAAGGCAGTGCTGAGCTTCACAAACAGTCATCTGTTGACCTAATCTCTTTCTATTCTCTGACTGAACACAGCGTGATGTCTGGAAATGCACTGCTTCAGCGATATCTAGCTACATCCGTATCTGTGAAAGGCTGAGAAACACTCATGGTCTAACATGCCTACACACTCACATATACATTTACATTTAATCATCTTGGCGAATGCATTCTTGCATAAGCAATAAACCACAAAGTGTAGAAGGTACATAACTGGGTAGAAAGTGTCTCAAGTGTGCTGTGGCTTAAAGGAATAGTTCACCCAAAATAAAACAATTGCTGGAAATGTACTCACCGTCAGGCCATCCAAGATGTAGATGAGTTTGTTTCTTAATCAGAACAGATTTGGAGAACAGCATTACATCACTTGCTCAACAAGAGATCCTCTGCAGTGAATGGGTGCCGTCAGAATGAGAGTCCAAACAACTGTTAAAAATATTACAATAATCCAGTCCATCAATTAACATCTTGTGAAGCAAAAAGCTGCGTGTTTGCAAGAAACAAGTCCATCATCAAGACGTTTTGCTCCTGGCTAAAATACAAGTCCTCTTTTCATAGTATTGCTTTCTCATCTGAATCAGGAGAGTAATATGCGCCAATCAAGCGCTGTTTTTAAGTTAAAACAGTCCAAAACAGTTCTAAACAAATATGTTGGTGAATTTTGATGTGAGAGGAAAATAGAGGATGGACTTTTTAACTGGGGGAAGCATTATTATGGATTATGGATGTGTATTTTGCCCAGAAGCAACGGTTCAGAGTTAAAACGCCTTAATGATGGATTTGCTTCTTACAAACCCTCAGCTTTTCAGAGGATCCATTGGTGAGAAAGGAATGTAATGGTAAATTTCTCCAAATATGTTCTGATGAAGAAACAAACTCATCTACATCTTGGATGGCCTGAGGGTGATGCACTTTTAGTAAATTTTGTGATTTTAAGGAAATGTTCATTTTTGGGTGGACTGTTCCTTTAATGGTTTAAAGGGATCATGACATAGATTTTTTAGTATTGCCGTCACCTTGCACCTCAGATCCAAAACGAGCTGTTTTTGGAGCTTGATTAAATAAATGCTTTGTTTATAATAAGAAGGGCGTTTTAAGCTATGAAACTCTTATATGCCAAAAGATCAAGGCAAATTTGATTTCTCGTGTCATGACCCCTTTAAGATTTGCACTGGTAAACAAAAGGTTACACAGTAGCTTAGAAACAAGAATGTCTGTACAGAATCCATTAGTATTTTCATCAATGACAGTTATGCATTTAAATCAAGTGACTAAATAGTCTTTAGTACATGTTTTGAAGTTTACTGTGTTATAGTTTTAGGGGGTAAATGGTGCAGTTAGGCCTGCTGTTGACTGTCATCTCCTGGTCATTAGAGCATGATGTGTCTGCTGAACAAGCTTTCTGCTCGCTCTCTTTTTGTCGGCCATCTGACAAGCGCCATTACTAAAGCCTGACTCCAACAAGTCAGAACTTGCAGCCAAACCTTCTGTCAGCAGCCGTGTGTATGTGATAGAGATGATGATACCAGTGACTTCAGCTGATTCAGAGAAACATCATGTGTACATGGCTGAATGCGTTTTTGAGCAACACTAAGTAGTTGTAGATGGTTGCGCTCTGAAATTACTGTCATGATGAACAGTAATAACCACAACGCGCCTTTTATTGCGATGGTTACTGACTGCAATAAAGTATAATCAAATGGTCATACCTGATAGGGATGCATAACACACTGAAATGTGTTATGTAAAACAGCAACAGATTTCTGACTGAATTCACATTTCCCATTTGGTGCAAGATGAAAATTCCAATTCAGTAATACAATTTAGTTTTGCCATTTTCTGCACTAGTCTTAACATTTCATTTAAACATAAATGTGTCTATAATTTGCAAAATTAGAATCTATTATCTGAACTGGACTGATATGTTGATGAAAGGGTAGAGAAATGATCATTTCTGCAGTGCATTGCAGCCACCGTCAATAGGTTTGAAATTTTGTTTTCTTGTGTGTTCCCATTCATCAGCTGTTTCATCATAACAGGTCTTTGCAATTCAGAAGTACTGAGATTGTATATACAATTTTTTACAAAGGCTCAGAAGGGCTGCATTTATTTGATCAAATATACAGTAAAAACAATAATATTGTGAAATATTAAAACTTAAAAAACAACTTAAAAAACTGTTTTCTGTTTGAATATATTGTAAAATGTAATTTATTGCTGTGATCAAAGCTGAATTTTCAGCATGTTCAGTGTCACATGATCCTTCAGAAATCATTCTAATATGCTGATTTGCTGCTCAAAAACAAAGAAACAAAAACATATATACAGTTGTGCTCAAAATTATTCATACCCTTGGTAAATATGATAAAAGAAGGCTGTGAAAATAAGTCTGCGTTGTTTAACCATTTGATCTTATGTTCAAAAATTTCAAAAAAGTCTAACCTTTAATTGAAGTAAAAAAAAAGTGAAAGTGGGGGGAAATCACATTAGGAAATAAATATTTTCTCTAGTACACAATGGCCACAATTATTGGTACCTCTATAAATTCTTATGATTAAAATTAATGGAAATATACTCTGAAGTATATTCCCATTCATATTTGCATTTTTTTATCACACCAGGGTGACTAGGAACATGAAATTGTCCACCCTTGGCTTCCTGCTTCACAGGATTATAAATCTGAGGAACACAAAGGCCAAATTCCCTTAATCATCCATCACAAGAAGTAAAACCAAAGAATATATTTCTGATGTGCAGCAAAAGATTGTTGAACTTCACAAATTTAGAAAGTGGCTGTAAGAAAAGAGCTAAAGCATTAAAAATCCCCATTTCCACCCTCAGGGTAATAATTAAGAGGTTCCCATCAACTAAAGATATTACAAATCTGCCTGCAAGAGGACATGTGTCTGTATCATCCTAATGCACGGTGAGGAAGAGATTTTGAGTGGTCAAAGACTTTCCAAGCATCACAGCTGGAGAACTGCAGAGATCAGTTGAGTCTTGGGGTCAGAAAGCCTCTAAAAAATATATCAAACAGCCCCTACATCAGCACATGTTGTTCGGGAGGGTTTCAAGAATAATTCTCCTTGCTCATCCAAAAACAAACTCCAGCAAATTCAGTTATCAGACACGACTGGAACTTCAAATAGCACTGGCTTCTATGGTCAGATGAAACAAAAAAATGAGTGAGGTGAACTGAAGAGAAGAAGCACCAGCATGGAGCTGTGAATCTAAAGGGTCTGGAGTGATTCTGGATGAAGGAATGGTCTCTGATCTCTTGTCAGATGTTCTCCAAACTTATCAGGCATTATAGGTGAAGATTTAGAGCTGTTATGTTGGCAAAAGGAGGTTGCAAAAAGTATTGAATAAAAGGGTATGATTAATTGTGGCCAATGTGTATTAGAGAAAAACATTTATTTCATAATGAGATTTCTCTCCCATTTTAAATTCTTATTCTCTAATGAAAGATTAGATTTTTGTAATTTTTTTAAATAAAAGATCAAAAGGATTAATAATACAGATTTATTTTCACAACCGCCTTAGATCATATTTACCAAGGGTATATATATATATATATATATATATACACTAGGAATGGGAAGATTCACCGGTGCATCAACATAAAAGTCAACAATGCGATGCATTGATTTAAAAAAGATACAAGTTGGCATTTCTATCGCGATGCATCGTTTCTAATATATCTGCATATACTGTCACTTTTGATCAATTCTTGCTGAACAAAAGCATTATTTTTTTTTTTAAATAGATATCTTACTGGCCCCAAGCTTTTTAACAGTAGTGTGTTTGCATATTATCAGCTACTCTTGATACTTTTTGCACCAAATATTTAATGTTGCATTGGCTCTGCATCATAAGATCCATGTAGATTTACAAGAGAGTTCCTCTGCAGACTCATTTCTGAGCTTAAGTTCTTTCACTCCTTCAGACAGTTCTAGCAATTGTTCATTAAAGTCTCTGCCATTAAACACACAGTAACGTCAGTCCATTTTGCGAAGAATTCACCTCCATTAGTTGGGCTTTAGATGCTTTTAGAGGCTATTTATGGCTTGTTAAGTGAATAAGCTAGTTTACTCAATAACTCAATAACAAGGTTCTCAATAACGCGCCACTCTAACTCAAAGAGCCAAAGAACTGTGGATAATCCTCTTAAAAACATTCTTTTTGGGCTGTGTACACGGCCTTTGTGTCAGCCTGTTAATGATCGATGTTCAGAACGACAAAGTGTAAATGACTTCTCGGTGAACTGAGGTCATTGTCAGAACCAAAAACCTTGAAGCTTTACTTTAGTCTCAAATACTCTTGTACTGGACCCTTTTCAATCAGTTTTGCTGTTCATTTTGTTGTGTGCATTGGATAGGAATCTCACAACTGTAATGAAGTATATAATCTTCCAGCTTTGTAGAAATAAGTAACAAAAACAACAACAAAAGAAAAAAATTTAATATATTCGCAACAAGCCACCAAAACTGCACTGTGATTATTGGTATTAGATGGTTATTCTACAGAAAAAAAAATGCATTTTAATAGTTAAAAATGAACAATTATGCACATTGTTTTGTGGGGAAAAACCATTGTCATCTTCAACTTGTTCACTAGTTTTATGGCCCTGTTTTTTGTGAGGCTGGTTTGGAATTTTTTTTATGAAAAGTGATATACAAATATATTTGAATTGAATTAAAAATGTTTTTCTATTCTAATATACTGTATATAAAAAATAAAGTAGAAAAAAATAATACACTGCTAATTTATTACATATATTTCTATATAAATTTAAATACAAAATAATAAACATTTTTATATATATATAAATTTAAATACAAAATAATAAATATTTTATATATATATTAATGCAGTGACAAATATAAGCTAATCATTTAATTTTATCCATTTACTGTATGCCTTTATATTTTAGGAAGGATAAGATTATCATCATAATATAATCATCATATTTGTGGGTACATGGCATTAAACATTTTGAAAATACATGATGCATATTGTTAGACATGATCTAACAATATCAATCCAAATATAATGGCAATGTATCTGAGCATTGTAATTATTTTGCATGCAACAAAATGCATGTTTTTCTTGTTTTTAGTAGTATATTCCAGCTTTGAGGTGGCATGCGACGCTAGGATCTGATTGGTCAGGATAGGGTAAGTGTGCAGACCATTGTCTCATTCCTTCAGATCTGTATTATTATTCTGCAGACTTTCTTTGAGACTCTCTGATGTGCAGCAGCCTAAACGTATCACCTGTTCCAGTGCAGCCAGATGTTGGATGGTTAAATGCCTCTCACGCACCACAGGGCATCGTCACACGACTGAATTTATGCCAGATCTCCATCTTTCATCATTTTTGACAGAAGATAGCATATATCTTTTGACAGCTCCTGTCATGTAGATGTTAAGCCTTTCAAACACAAGCTTGTTTTCAGATTTGCACTGGTAATCCTTTTCAGACCGTAAATACCCACTGGAATGTTTGCATGGATTTGGTTATTTCTCCATTTTTAAAGCCAGCTCCTTTCAGCTTTGAGACTAAACATTTACTGCTTCGACCGATCAGACCAGCTCAGTGGCTTTCGAATCTCTTGCCGTTCTCTGAAACCACTGAGCATCCAAACAGGCAAGTTTACGGCCTATTGAAATGTCACCACTGATAATAAAAGGTCAAGACTCTTGCCTGCATTTAGAGCGTCTGAAGCCAGGGCACAAGGGCCTCCTTTAGGCAGTGATGAGAATGCCATGGGCCCTGCGGATCTAATGCACTTTAATACCAGAATCCATTGGACATCAGCCTCCCTCCATTCCTCAAACTTACCTCCATTGCTAAGGTGACCTCATAGGTAATTGGCTGCACTCTGTGGGAGGCTGGTACTCCGTGACTGATTGGACTGATTTCATGGGCTACTGAACATTGACATTTCCGAGATATCCCCCCACCTCACTGCCCTTTCCTGTGCTGTTGCCCTTTGTTTCAGAGTCCTGCACTGAGAAGTGAGGAATTCAGCGATAATGCGCATTGTTATTAGGGTTTTTACCATTTATGCAGTGTGGCTCGCTGGTGCTTTTTTTTTTTTTTTTGTGGGGAATCTTCTTCTTCGCAATGTACACTTGTTGCAATTTATAGGCAGTTTTTCATCAAAGTGGTCCTCTTGGTGCTTTTCACAATCATAAGATGTCACTAAACAATTGGATTTATCAATTTGCTTTATATATGCTGCATTGCTCTGTGACATTGCTTATACAAGCTAATACAGCAAAACAGCGAAAATACTTGATAAAAATAATTGGCTAATTTCAGAACTAAATTGCAATTGCAATTTTTACAAATGGCAAATGTTAATATGAACATTAAACTACAATAGCACTACGGTATGACTGGTTTTTTAAATTTCAAATTCCTTTTAATTTTAAATGTCAGTCATGTATATGGTGATGATATTATAGATGTTTGAGTTTACTACACCGTTTACACTGTGATAGATTAATTCAAGATATGTTTCTCTGAACTTACATGCTTATAAGTTGTCTGATCCTATGCAGTTTTGATTCTCAAGTACGACAGTATGTCACTTCCCAGACATTCCAAGTCCCAACAAATGCCAATTCAACATGTTAAATGGGCAAAATGATGCCATAGAAGAATTTTTTTAGAACATTTTTACTAATCTAGAGAAGTTTTTGTGCAATGGAAATATTTTGTGCAGTGGAAAGACTTTTAAAGTTCTTTGTACCATACAGTACTTGAGCCAATAAAGAACATTATTTTTAACAGTGGCAATCAAACCCATAATGTCAGCATTGCTAGCGACTTGCTCTACTGTTTGAGCTACAGAATGCAGAAAGAGATGTATAGCTCTTTCTACTGGAAAACACAACAATATTGCTAAAGAAAGTGATTTTTATAAAATTACACACTACAAATATTAGATTGGCCATACTGCCCACCCCTTTTTGTAATTCACTTGCTGTCAGTGGTTACTGTAGATGATTTGCTTGGTAATTTGGCCAGTGTTGAGGTGTAGAGAGGATGAACAGAAACAGTGATTGTTATCCACGCCTGTTGTGCCTATTAAATCGGTCCTTTCTGATAAAGATCTAATGTGCCTGAACCTGAAGTGCCAATCAGAGCTATAATATTGCTGTATTGCTTTTCAGTCGAGTGGGAGAAATTATATTTATGTGAGTGGTTTTCATTCAACAGTTCAACTGGACCATTTGCTGCTCTGTTATTCATTGGGATGTGGCACAGATGGAGAAATTTCCAAACAGGTGGGCTCCTTGCATGTGGAGGCTAGATGAAGCTAATTGCTCCAACCGGGTTGGGAAAAAAGGGTTTGATAATGGGTTTAAGATAGCAGGGGCCCAGGAGGACATTGGCTGCAGTGGTAGGCCAGATAAAGTGTGTTTTGATTTTAATTCGGGTGTAGACTTCAGCCCATGTAGACTTCAGCAAAGATGCAAGTGTGAGGATTTCTAACAACAGCTTGTGATAGATTTTCTAACCATTAAAATTAAGCAGCAGTATTTTGAATACCCTTGAGGGGTCATGCGACACTTCCAGGTAGGCTGGTGAGCTGTCGCATGAATAAAAAAACATTTAATCTTGCAGAACTTTTAAGTCCCACCTACACAGACAGGAAAAGGTCATCGGACTTACATCTAAACATCATTTAACACAGTTTGTATCTACTTGTGGTTTTGGGTCGGGTGAATAATCTCAACATCCGCTATCTGAAAAAAAAAAAGTTTAATGAGAAGTTGGGGTCAAGGAAAGGGTTTTTTTTTTTTTTTTGGAGTTGTGCGTCATAATGCCATAAGGCTGTGTGATTGCTGTGATGTGTTCACTGAATGCGAGCTGGTCATCTTTGCAGATATCTAGGCCTTTTATTCACCTCGAGGTAACCGCTGTGTTTGAGAATCAGAAGCCATCTTGAGAGCAGCTCAGTCTTGACAGGTTGAGCTCGAGGTGTTGATTATTCATTCAGGTTGAGATGTCAGAGGGATATGAGATCACAGAGGTGAAAACAGATAGAGGCATGAAAAGGAGTCCTGATTTTTGTCGACATGGCAGTGAAATGGAAAAGCTATGCATTTGGATGAGAGAATCAAGTGATCTGGTATAAATGGAGAATGGTATCGGACCAAGTACAGATCCTTGAGGGATACCGGTATCGTCAGGGTGCAGGATGCAGGAGTTGAACATATGTGTGTGTTTTCATTAAATGTACTCCATGACTCTTCACTGTTTTTCTTGCTTAACACTGACTGGCTAATGTTTACTTGTCTTACTTTCAACCCACTCATCACTTTCTCTCACACATTTTTTTTAAATACCGCTCAGTGCTGCTAAAAATCTGTTGTTTTACCACTTATTTTTTTGCACCCTCAGAGCCGCGAGCCACTCAAGCTGAGCGAGCTGAAAGCAGAAGTGTCTCCACGTATCTCTGTGGAAGACCTCATTGACCTGTGTGAGCTCAGTGGACCGGCTTGCTTTAAAACTCCTGTCAAGAGGGCCAGGACTGGGAAACCTAAGATTCTGGCAGTGGACATCCGGAGCCTTGAAGAGTATCCTTTCAGTCTTAATGATACTGCAAATAGAATCCTCACACTGCCAACAAAAAAAAACAGTTTTAGTAAGATTTTTTTTTAGTCTCACCAAGCCTGCATTTGTTGATATAAAAATACAGTAAAAATAAATAAATAAATTTAAAAAAAAACAATATTGTGAAATATTATTATAATATAAATATTCAGTTTGAAAATATTTTAAAATGGTTCTGTGATGTAAAGCTGAATTTTCAGCATCATTACTCAGATTCAGTGTCACTTGATCCTTCGGAAATCATTGTAATATGGTGATTTGGTGCTTAAGGAACATTACATATTATTATCAATTTTGAAAACAGTTGTGCTACTTAATATTTTTGTGGAAAACCATATTACATTTCTTTCCATATTCTTAAATAAAAAGAATAGAAAGTTACAGCATTTATTTGAAATAGAAATCTTTTGTAACATTTTACGTTTTCTATCATTTTTGAATAATTCAATGCACCCTTTTTGAATTAAAGTATTTATTTATTTTTAAAATTATCTTACCTTAAACTTTTTGAATGGTTGTGTAATTGGATCTTCTTAAGATATAACATGCTTTTGTCCCAAGCTAGACCTCAGGACATTAGAAACATCCAAAACTGGAAAAACTGTAAGGCCAACTCCAAGAACAAAGGAGGCCTTTTTATAAATGTACTTGCAGAGTTACCATAGTTGTTTTGTTGTTTGCAAGAGTTGTCTGCACTCTTAAGTAGATAATATAAAAATCAGATCAATTGAAAACTCAAGCCCGTACACAGATTGTTGTCAGTTGCTAATAGTGACAGTCCAGTGTGGGAATGTATGGGAGAGCATTACGGTGGTTCATTTGTTGAAGAGGTTTGTCATTGTTTGCATTAGTGCTGCTTTAAGTAGATACAAGAGAGCACACAAGCAGGATAAGAGCATTCATAATAAATGTATACAAGGCTTTCAGGGAAATTAAGCTGCCGCATAGTAAATATACTGTAAAAGCTGCAGAGCTGGTATATGGATGTAAATATTCATTGTCCTCTCATTCTATATTCTGCACCAGTTATGACCATATCAATATTTGATATTAATGTTAGACAAAGACCTTTCTGTTTTAATGCCTGTATAAAGTCTGCATGAACTAATGATTAATGTGAGCATTTTCTCATCCTCTTGAGAAATGGAGAAAGGTCTTGTTAAATGTTTCAGAAAAGTTCAGCTCCCAATCATTTTTGTTGAATGATGTAGCGCAAAATACCACAGATTGTAACTTTATCTATAGAGGAAGGCAGTTAAGAAGAGTTATTATTCAATTACTCTATGCACTCTTTCTCTTTTTTCATTTCATCTTTCACTCCGCTCACCTGCCGCGTTTCATTCAGCGCTTCTCTTTGAGATGCTGCTCTTGCATGCACTCGTCTTGGTCATATTCAGTTGATGTCCCTGGGGACTTATTATTTTTATTTTTTTTATCTTGTCCTGCACACTTTGTTCTCTGTCTCTTTTCTTTTGTAGTGCTGCAGTGGTTTCTGGGTGGAGTTGGACGGTTTCCACAAAGCCGATGGATCTATGTGGAGTTTGTTCTGTAAATCCTGTGAACTTCACCTGACACAATTACAAACGTCCAGTTCAAGAGCTTACAAGAGATTGCATGCTGCTTAGATGTCTTACCAGAACATACGTACACCAAAGTTCTTCGGGATATTCGCTTAATTCACTGAGTAGAGCTGAACTTCGTAATGGCCTCCACATTTTTAATCAAGCAAAATCATAATAAAATTTAGTGATGAAATTGTTTTCAGAAAGTATGCGATTTTGAATTGAATTCTGAATTGTTGTTGTTTTTTTTAAATAGTTTTTCTTTGTTTTAAGCATCATAAAAAAAGAGATTAGTTTAGTTTATTTATATAGCACAAATTAATACAACACAAGTTGCCCAAAGTGCTTCACAAACTAAAAAAACACATTAAAAACAAAGTAGCTAAACAGGATATAAAACACACAAAATCACATCAACATACAAACAGTAGGAGTCGAGATCACTTCATAGAAACTTTATAGAAATATTTAAAAGATATGATTTTAGCATGGCTTTAAACACAAGTAGTGATTTGGGAGTGAAATTGTTTCACAATTTAGGACCGGCTCAGGAGAGAGTTACCCTTATGTTTATATTTTGTCCTGTTAACACAGAGATGATGTTGATTTTCTGATTTCAAAGATTGTTACTGAACAAGGTTTTGTGCTTTAAAAATGTAGGCTTAACTCTGGATTTTAACCCTGTGAACTGGCTCCACACATTTTTTATTTTTTTTATTTTTATTGTTGAAACCTGAAGATCTTTGCAATGTTATCAAACTACTGCTATGGATAATACAAAATATGGCCTTTCATACAAAAAATAGTTACACTACTGTTCAAATGTTTGGGGTCAGTCAGATTTTTAAAAAGAAATTCATATTTTGTTCAGCAAGTACACAAAACAAAAAATAATATTAAGCAGCACAACTGTTTTCAACATTTATAATAAATGTTTCTTGCGCAGCAAATCAGCATATCAGAATGATTTCTGAAGGATCGTGTGACACTGAAGACTGGTGTAATGATGCTGAAACTTCAGCTTTGAATCACAGGAATAAATTACATATTAAAATAGAAAACAGCTCTTTCAAATTGTAACAATATTTTGCAATATTACTGTTTTTACTGCATTTTTTTTATTTAAATAAATGCATGCATATGGCCCTTGACCAAACATGTGCAGCTTCAGTCGAGGTCACATTCCAGGCAGCATTAACATCCCGTATACCTCCACATTTGGGCCGGAGGGGGAACTGCTCCAGTGTCCCGCCACCAGCACCCTGGCCGGATACAGATTCCGTGTCATTGTGGTCCTCAGCAGCATCATGAAGAATGCAACCACGGTAAAGTTATTTGATTTTCCTATTAATGTTTGTAGGAAACACACATGCACTGTTAAATGCAAGTCACTTTAGATTGAGGCTTCTGTCAAATTGAACAATAATGAAAATTCACTTTCTTTTCTCCTGTAGTTTGCAGCTCACCTGGTGAAGGTAAATTTCCCTCGTGTTTGTGTCTTGGATGGTGGCATGAACAAGATGAAGTCTACTGGGCTGTTAACCGTCCCATCCCCGCAGATATAACGGGATGTGCTTCTGTTAAAGGGAAACTTTGTAAACTTTTTACATGGTGCAAAAAGTGAATACATTTCTTAGCTAATACAGTTTACTTCTAAACTATGTCAAGAGTTCCTTAAAGGCATTATGCATGTCAGCACTGAAAAGTTTGAACTTGAAAATAAATAACAGAACTGAACACAGACTTCTGGGACCAAACAAACCAGCAAAAATGTTTTTGTTTTTTTTTTATTATTTTTATTTTTACAATAGCTGTTGTCATAAAATCATTATTTGTAGTTTTCAAATTTAAATGGATTTATTTTTTAAAAGTCACTAAACTGAAAGTTGCCATTCCCTTTCTAGTATTTATTAACCTGTTTACTTTAATCAGTGTTCCGGGTTTTATTATGCATCCACATTATTGTAAAAAGATAGTCTCAGTTTGCTAAAAAATCAATTCGCTCTTCCTCTAAAATGACTTTCCTTTTCTGTTTACGTTGTGTGAGTTATTGGGCAATGCTGACCAATAGTCGAATGGCTATGTTAATGATCCAATCAATAGGAAGCCCCATTCTGCATTTTCTCTTGTTAAATATCCTATTGCAGTCTGAAATCCGTGTTGGTACAGAGAAAGACATTGTGAACAGGGTTTAATAGTTACATTTTCAAGCACCTACATTGTCAAAAACTTCCAGAGAAAGTTACGATAAACAGAGGACAATATTCTGTGGGTGAGAAGGCTTAATGTCTCGACAAATCAAACCTGACAGAAAGGTCTGGAAAATTTATATAACCACATTAGTGTGCAAGGGCTTTCTTCAAATGCAATGCAGTGTTTGATGTGAACAGACTTGTAGAATCAGAAATGCACTGTGGGTTCCACTTCTGTCAGTTAAAAACAGGAAGAGGAACTATAATGGATCACTGAATTTATGAAAACTGGGAAAATACATACCTGGGCTGGCAAATATTGTAGCATATGTGTATACAGTAACTTCATTTCATAGATGCATCCTGTTAGGAGTCAAAAGCACAATCTAGATGGTGAAATAATGATGGGATGTTCTTAAATAGTTTGCTCAAGGAAATAACATTCTGTCATTATTTATTCATCCTCATGTCGATCCGAACCTGTATGGCTTTTTCATGTGTAGAACACAAAAGATGTTTGGCAGAATTTGCTAAACGTTACTTTTGGCATTCAGTGCAAGTGATGGGGACTGAAGCTGTTTGTTTATGGAACAGACTGACTGAAATTTGAATCATTATTAGCTGAAAATCTCCTCCTCATTTGCATCTAATTCGTATTCAAATATGTTGCCTCAAGATGCATCTTTTCTTTAATACATAAAAGCATCAGGACATTCTGCATAGCAGCTTTAGTGTTTTGTGAATAAAAGAAAATTGCATGGGTTTGGAATGAAATGAGTATGAGCCAGAGATGCATTTTTGATTTTTAGGTGAACTATTTCTATAAAACAAATTATTTGCATATGCATTGCTCCTGAAAGCATGGATCCATTTAGGGGGACAGGGGTATCAGACCTTCACATTATCAGTCATGTTACAAAGTACCTTTATCTTCTTCCATGGACACTGGAAGTTTTCAATCCAGTACAGTGTTGTAAGGAAAAGATGGAAAAAAACGTTAACAAGTCAGTACGAACCAGAACATCCTGGTGCAGTGTTTCCATGCTGCAAGAATTCAGGCTGTGCTAGAGGCGAAAGATGGAGTTAATAAGACTACAGTAGGTAAGTGCATCAAATAAAGTTGCCACTGCAAGTACTTACTTCACCTCCACACAATGCACGGCTGTGTCTCTAGAGGTGACTGCTGCCATTTCAACAGCAAGTTCAGAGCCAAATGTGCTTATTTTTACAATTTCCCCTCGGGGATCAATAAAATTGATATTTTAGATAACTGGGATTTTGAACCTCATTGCTACCCAGCCCAGAGCATACAGGCAAATATAAAAATACACTCATCATTCACTCCTGCTGGCTGTAATGTTGTGCCTTCAGAGGAACACAACTCTACTACAAGACTAATCTTCTTCTGCAAAGGTTTTTTTCAAACAGCCTTATGTTTTTAAGTGTAAATGCAAAATATTTTATTAGTAGTAGAGTAGAATACACAAACACAGAGAGTGAGAGAGTATACACACACACACACACACACACACACACACATATATATATATATATATATATATATATATATTAATGCTGTCAAATGAATAATCGCATACAAAATAAAAGTTTTTGTTTGCGTAATATGTGTGTATATTTATGTATATATAAATACACACATACAGTATGTATTTTGAAAATATTTACATGTCTATATTTATATTCATATAATTTATATTACAAATAAATATATTTAGTATATAAACATTTTTTCTGAAATATATACATGCATGTGTGTGTATTTATATATACATAATAAATATACACTACACATACATATATGTACACAAAAACTTTTATACTGGATGCGATTAATCATTTGACAGCACAAATATACAGGTGCATCTCAATAAATGCACCTGTAAATTCATAAGACCAATAAAAAAAAAACTTTGAATTGTTGGCCTTCTGGAAAGTATGTTCATTTACTGTATATGTACTCAATACTTGGCAGGGGCTCCTTTTGCTTTAATTACTGTCTCAATTTGGCGTGGCATGGAGGTGATCAGTTTGTGGCACTGTTGAGGTGGTATGGAAGCCCAGGTTTCTTTGACAGTGGCCTTCAGCTCATCTGCGTTTGTTGGTCTCTTGTTTCTCATTTTCCTCTTGACAATACCCCATAGATTCTCTATGGGGTTCAGGTCTGGTGAGTTTGCTGGCCAGTCAAGCACACCAACACCATGGTCATTTAACCAACTTTTGGTGCTTTTGGCAGTGTGGGCAGGTGCCAAATCCTGCTGGAAAATGAAATCAGCATCTTTAAAAAGCTGGTCAGCAGAAGGAAGCATGAAGTGCTCCAAAATTTCTTGGTAAACGGGTGCAGTGACTTTGGTTTTCAAAAAACACAATGGACCAACACCAGCAGATGACATTGCACCCCAAATCATCACAGACTGTGGAAACTTAACACTGGACTTCAAGCAACTTGGGCTATGAGCTTCTCCACCCTTCCTCCAGACTCTAGGACCTTGGTTTCCAAATGAAATACAAAACTTGCTCTCATCTGAAAAGAGGACTTTGGACCATTGGGCAACAGTCCAGTTCTTCTTCTCCTTAGCCCAGGGAAGACACCTCTGACGTTGTCTGTGGTTCAGGAGTGGCTTAACAAGAGGAATACGACAACTGTAGCCAAATTCCTTGACACGTCTGTGTGTGGTGGCTCTTGATGCCTTGACCCCAGCCTCAGTCCATTCCTTGTGAAGTTCACCCAAATTCTTGAATCGATTTTGCTTGACAATCCTCATAAGGCTGCGGTTCTCTCGGTTGATTGTGCATCTTTTTCTTCCACACTTTTTCCTTCCACTCAACTTTCTGTTAACATGCTTGGATACAGCACTCTGTGAACAGCCAGCTTCTTTGGCAATGAATGTTTGTGGCTTACCCTCCATATGAAGGGTGTCAATGATTGTCTTCTGGACAACTGTCAGATCAGCAGTCTTCCCCATGATTGTGTAGCCTAGTGAACCAAACTGAGAGACCATTTTGAAGGCTCAGGAAACCTTTGCAGGTGTTTTGAGTTGATTAGCTGATTGACGTCACCATATTCTAATTTGTTGAGATAGTGAATTTGGTGGGTTTTTGTTAAATGTGAGCCAAAATCATCACAATTAAAAGAACCAAAGACTTAAACTACTTCAGTCTGTGTGCATTGAATTTATTTAATACACGAGTTTCACAATTTGAGTTGAATTACTGAAATAAATGAACTTTTCCACGACATTCTAATTTATTGAGATGCACCTGTATGTGTGTGTGTGTGTGTGTGTGTGTGTGTGTGTGTATTTATAGTTTATAATTATTTTATTATATATGTAATTTTTTATAAAAAGAAAATAATTATAATAAACATTTAAATGACTAATTTTCATTAAGAATATATAAAACACTTGTCACTAAAATGGATTTACATCAGAAGATTCTTATTTCAAATATATCCATAAGCAACAGTCACCTGTATTCAAGCAAAGGTCAGACGAGGCATGATTGTCCTTGAATACTTGGTACTGTTGAAAAATGCATTTCTTTATGAAAATTACAGTTGATTGTACCAAGGTTATAGCTGAACACTCTCAGAACAACTCAAAACTGCCACTTCAAACCAACATATTTTTAAAAAATTGCTTACAATGGGACTTGAATTTCTTGTATAGGGAGTTTCACTGATTCAGATCCATCAGACAGTAAAGTGAAGCAATAAATGGACCTTGTTCATGCGAGGAAAATGCAAGCAAGAGCAAATTTCTGTGCAAATCATTATTGAGTTGAACGCAATGATTTTACACAAGAAAGCATTTTTGAACGATTTACACAATAGTTCTGCACATGAATGAGGCCTGATGTTTTTCAGACTTTAATAGACAGAACAGGCTTGTTCTAGCACAAAAGCAGTGTCTGAAAAGCATCAAAATTTGAAAAGATCAATTTGCATAATTAATAGAACTGACTCAAAAACACGCTGATGACTAAATTCAGCTAAACTGTTATTTTTTAAAATTATTAATAATTTTACTAATAATAATGTTAGAATTTAATCATATTATAAATGCATATAAATATATTGCAACAAAAAAAGACAATATATAGTGCTGTGCAGCTGTCGTCAGACGGAGTCAAATGAATAAACAAATCATTTAATTGCCGCATCCAAACTGATTCACTAATTGAATTTGACTTCCCAGTTCTTCAAATAAGGATAAATTCTTCAAAAACAGGATAGTTTTGGAGAGCTGCTTATTAATTATTGCTTCTACTTGCTAAATTGTAAAGCTGTGTGTGCAAAACATAACACAAACAATCAGTTTCTCACTCGTTACTGAAAAAGCTGTTCTCAACTATTGCCATGCTACTGAAAAGATTAAGAAAAATACAAGACATATATTTTACGTTCACACCTTTTAATGTCTGGAGATCGTTGCTTCATCTGAATATTAAACCAAGAGCTTTCATATTCAACACACAGTCTTAAAGGGTAACCATGGTTGTGATGATCATACAGAATGGCTGATACAGCCATTAATAAGTAAAATTCAGAACAGTTTACTGGTTTTTTCGTAACAATATACGTCAATAAAATACTCAAAACTGGGTTGTGTGATGTAAACATCGTCCTGCATCACTTATACGATGAAGAATTCACATATATATGCACCTACAAAGCATATTTGAAATATATTTATATATATACACACACACACACACACACACACACACATGTATGAATACATTTACAATAATACACCAAAAATAGTTCGTCACTCAGATTAGCTGGTTAACAAAGCACATGTGCCGAATTTAAAAAGGGATTTTGAAGACATCATCATTCAGGTGTCAAATAAACAGTTAAACTGGGCAACTTGCATTTACAATGGCATGACAATGTCCGTTTGACAGTTCAACACAAATATTAGAAGTGGGAGACAAATTTTACATCTACAAAATTAAAATATACAAAAGTATATTTTCAGACTTCTGACATTTTAGACATCTCATCCAATAGAGCACTGCAGTAATGTATTTTTGTAGGCCAACCTGGAAGTTAGCAACACCTTTGTTCACTCAACAAAAGCCCAACTGGTTTTTGGATTACTCTAGAAAATAAGGTCTGTGACCAAGAAAAGTTTGTGATTCTTACATGTTTTGTTCATCATGAAAATCTTCACAAATGAACACAACTCACCAGAATTAAAAAGATAAACTACACAACGATCGCATAATTTCAGTGCTACCACCGTTACACTTCCAATAACACTTTAGTCTTTATTTAAAAACATTTTCCCTGAAAGTTTGAGTTAGAATAGTTTGTAAGAGTGCCAGTGAGGTTGTGAAAGCGACGAGCGAGTAGATGAGTTTACCTGTTCAGCGCGATAACGTTTAATGTCCCTGACAACCTCTATAGACCTATTTTGCCACTTAGCAACTGCCTTTTTCAAGACAAGTAAAAGCTTTAAATAAAAATCACAAGGGGGTTTTACTGATGCATTTTATGCCTTAAAATGTGAAAATAAAATGTGAAAATATCTTGAGCTTGTGTTTAACCAGGCATTAAATAAAAACCCATTGACTTTAGGACGATGGAAACTGAAGTCCTAAAATGCCAACTCATTTCCAGGATTTGGCCTACAAAAATATGCCATCCCTGCAGCACTTTATTGAGCTGGAACATACACTTGTAGCCACTGAGGAAGGCCAGAGGAAGTGCACCATAACCGTACCGGGACTGACAGGAAGCCAGGTCCTTTTCTGTAAGGTGTGCGTCTCCCTAGAGTCCCGTGAGTAAAGCTGGCATTAAAAGTCTCTGTTGGTGGTGTTGGTGGTGTTAAAGTCTCCTCAGATTGTGCTCTTCCTGACAGGAACCCCGTTTGAGACTCATGTCATCCAGAGCTATTTCGCCTTTACGGCCTCTCCGCCGCTCACCCTTCACAACCACCTGTAATGACATAAATCACAAATCACCAATGCTGGTTTCCAGCTGACCTGCTCTCAAATGGTGATGTGAGTGTTGACACTTACGCTTTCTAGCCCATTGCCCCAAATGGTGATCTGCGTCGACCTCCAGCCGTTTCCTCCCGTTCGACCCCAGACAGCGGGACTGTGCTGCCGTCCCTTCTGGACGAACACCTGCAGCATGCCCACGTGGTGCCCCGCCATGTTGTGTCTGAAGGCCAGGCAGAGGTTCCCCTCGTTCCAAGGCGTGGTCAGGGGGAGGATCAGCTGAGCGCCACGCCCACCTCGCTTCTCTCCGCCCTCTGAGATCGTCAGGTACCGCCCACCTTTTAATGGCACAGTAAGGTTAATACAGGTTGATATATTAAAACATCTCCACAAAATTCATGATATTTGGAAAAAAAAAAAAGGAAAAAATACTACCTTGAAGATGTTTAAAAAAAAACTTTTTAATGATTAAAAGGTGTATCTGAAATTTTAATACTTTATACCAAATATTTACCGAACTTGACCTTTTTAGATTCATCAAATGAAATGTGAAACATGAATACAAAGATTGCATGGCACCTGCATCACTTTTTAATTAATTTTTCTTTTTAACATCTGAGACTTCATTTGTCATTGACCCAAAAACATTTTATGAAAAACATAATAAATAACAGTGAAAATGGTCTGTACCTGAAGGATCTGCTGTTGTCTCCCAGTGAAGGTCTCCCTCTCTGCGCTGGATCCATGCACAGAGACCGTGATCAAAAGAGCAGCTCAGATGTCCAGTCTCTGTGGAATATCACACAATGGCTCAAAAATCCAGCTGACAAGAATTAAATACAATTTTGTACACTTTGAAATGAAACAAAAAATTATTATGAAATTAGAATAAAAATATTTATCATTTTGTCAATATGAACATTCACAGTTAGTGTGGGACATTAGCTTTTTTTCCAGCAGCAGACGAGGATTGTGCACCATTCAGAATTTAATTGAATAAATAAAGCAGCAAACAATTGTAGAATTGTAATTTTAAGGAGGAATGGACATGAAATCAAATTTAAATAATTGCATAAGAAGGGTTGTTAATAAAGATTAAAGCATTTCATTTTTCAGTTTAAATTACTCAAACTGTAGAATATAAGTTACACAAAATATGGAGTATTTCCAGAAACATTAGATATTAATAATTAATAATAATGTTTAAAATGGGACATCTAGAACTTTTTGCTGAATTTTCATTTTATTTAATTAATTGTACTTTAATGGAATAAAGAATATCCGGTAACACTTCACAATAACTATGATTAACTAATGCATTAGAAGATTTTTCATGTTAACATTTTAATGCACGTTAATGTAGTTAACATTTTCATGTTAACTAATGTAGTTAACTAAGGTTAATGAAGGAAGTTTATTGTAAAGTGATACCAAATATTCTAACTTACCACAAATAAATGTATTTGTTTATTTATTTGCTTGTTTGTTCATTTATTTATTCATTCATTCTGAAAGCAATGTACACTCTCGGGAAAAAAAAAAAGTTCAAGAGATGTCACTGGTGCGGTATGTTTTCTAATATACTTTTGTACATTATTTACCCCTAAAGGGTGCATATTAGTACCTATAAGGTACATATTTGCACCTTTTGAAAAGCGACATCACAGTGACAGCTTTTGTACCTTTTTTTCCGAGAGTGTACATTGCTTTTTACATTACTTTTTTCAGTTGGCATTTTGGTAAAAGTCTGTTAATTTGGAGGAATATATCTTCAGAATTGAAGTAATTCACAAATATAAAGGAAATTAATGCACACAGACAAAAACAATGTTGTGATATCAGAAATCTATGAAAAAAAAATCTCATTTGTTTCCTATCAATGGCCTGACTTTGACAGATATCACTTGCCCTCCACACTGGTAGATAACAAAATAAAGCATGTGGCTGGTGGCAAGTGTTAATTTCACACCCTATTTGCAAACAATCAAAATACTGGTTAAGGCTCTAAGCTGCTATTCCCAGCGTTACGGGATCGATTCAAGATCCCCATTAACTGAGATCCTCTATTATCATCATGGCCCTGAGTAACACACTGAACAGATCGCTCCAGGGGAACTGCCCTTGCAAGCCGCGTACATGAAACTGCTAAATGAAAAGTAACTCAAAACTGTGCTATTCCTGAATTTCCCACAGGGTTCAGTGAAGCGTTTCATGAAGGCCAATGAAAGCTGTGCACCTCACACCACTGACATCATAGTAAGTCAAGATTAATAACTACAAGATGCCTGTGAGGTAATTGCAAATATACACAGTACAGTACATTATGTCTGTTTCTATATATCTACAGACTACAGCAATCATCAAACACTCTAAAATAAAAGCAGCCGTCTCTTACCTGGGTCATCCTTCAGCTCCTCTTCTGTGTTGCCCAGTTCAATGTCTAAATCGATATCAAGCACATTGTTCTGCCCATGATTTCGTGGTACTAGAAGGGAGAAAAGAAAAGAAACAGTTAGACTATAGTGAGTAGTACAGTGAGTATACAGTATAGTGAGTAGGTGATTAATCTTTTAAAAATATTATGTAATAAAATTTATTGTAATGTATTTTATGCATTTATAAATTTATATATACACTAGAACTAAATGGCATTGCTTAAGCCTTGTTGACTCCATCAGTAAGACACTACAGTATATTGTGAATATAGCAATGACTAAAGGCTTATACAGCCTCTTATGGCTTAGTTGAAACAAATAAATGTTGGTAACAAGACAATTATCCCCTCAATTCTTTAACCTATAACCAAAACTTAATGGAGGATTGGGGACAAGTGAAAGTGTGTACATCAAATATATGGCAGGATAACAGCTGGATGGAAGTCAAGTCTGTGATTAGTCTATTGATTTCAATTATCCCTCAAGTCTTTGCTTGTGAAAGCACTATGTGCAGTCCATCTTTTAACCTAATAAGAACATGTAATAAACCAACTTCACCTTAGGGTCGTTTCCAAACACCGCAGGTGTTCATGTTGGGGCTGTAAAACTTTGACATGCTTGTTATTGTTTCTAATTGATCAAGGAGACATAATTATACTTCATCCCTAGGAGTCTATTTGCTTTATTTCCCTCTGTTATTTTCAGAGGCATCATTATTTATTAGGCTTATTTGAGCCCTCGAAGGCAGTGCAGGGTAACTGATTTATGTCCTGAGGCAGGGCCGACTGGTAACGTAATCTCTCTAGGTGTGTCTTCTGTTTTCATTAGGTGCTGTCATCTGGATAGAAGGCTTTGGGGTGCAATTTGCTTCCCTGAAAAATCTGCCTTGTGGGAAACCCAGGAGATGCTCAAAAAAAGCTTATGAACACGGAGGAAACAACATAGTCCTTTGGGCCTGGAAATAGCTTTCTTGGACAGATCCAAAGGCCTTCATGGCTCAGTCCCAAATGATGCACTCAGCGGTTCTCCTCTGAAATCACACATTGGTTACAAAACAGCACATGGACTGTTGCGTAGACTAGTGCGAGCTCAGCAAGAGTGTATTGAGGCAGCACTGAAATCTCTAGACATCAAATGTTTGTCAAGTACTCAATTCAATATCTTATAAAACTGGTCAATTTACCCTTCGCGGGGAGTTTGATTGACAAGTGATCATATTGCCAAATCTGCCATTTTTGTCCGACAAACAAACCAGACTGGTGAGTAGATTAACGTTGGTGGAATTGAACTTGAAAAATGCTGTTTCATGTTTATTTCATGCTGTAACTAGTAAAGAGGACGAGATGATTGGTTCACATGCCACTTAAACTGAGGCATTACAGTGATCTGTCACGACACATTAAAGTGCCACAAAAGGCTATTTATTGTTTGAATTTCTTTAAAAAATTACAAAATTTGAATCAGAAGTAACCTGCTCTGTCTTGTCTGTCAGCACATTTTCAGTTTTCTCTTTGCTACACGATTTTTCACATGATGTGTGGCGTGAGAGCGCCATGGCTTGTTGGATGCAGCAACAGTAACTAAGGGGGCGGGTCTTTGCGAAAGGTCAATTCAGGCTCCAAAAACTTTCAGGCTGGTTCAGCTAATGCAGGGGTGTCCAATCTTGCTCCTGGGGTTCCACTGTCCTGCAGAGTTTAGCTCCAACCCTAATTTTACCTGAATCAAGGTCATCAGACTCACTAGAATCTTCCAGGCAGGTATCTTGGGACAAATTGACTTTTAAGAACATTGGCCCTCAAGGACCAGAATTGGACACCTCTGGTTTACCTTCAATCCTAATTAAAGACCTGAACCAGCAAATCAAGTTGTTTCGGATTACTAGAAACTTTGAGGAAAGTGTGTTAAGGCAGTTCAGATCAAAACTCTTCAGGACACTGATGCACCAGGAGTGGGACTGGACACCCCTGTAGAGTACATGCACATTCTACAGTAAAGCTGCGGTCACATTTACCGGTGTTTGGCAAATTTTCATAAGTGAAATTCAATCATCTCAATAGGAACCCAAGTGATCAGGAATTTCGTGAGGCCTAAAGATTTCCCCATGCAGAGTTAGTAAAGGGTTCAAGTTGGTCACACTGATTTGTCATGTTGACCTACAAAAAGCTGCTTGTTTTGAAAGTCACTGCTGTGTGAGTCGCCCAAATTTCATAAATGTGAAAGCACTTACTTATTATTCACAATATGAATAATTTTAAAGCAGATTTACTTACTGTGAACATCCCCTCTTTGTTTCTGGGTAATGTCTTTAATGCTGTTATCAACTGGCGTCACAAACGGGATGAAAGGTCTGCGTGTTGGGATAAAGGGAACCACTGCTGTAACCTCCGGGGCTTTTGTGGTAGGCGGCTGACGGGGCGGGAGCTTAGGTTTGGTTGTCACCACCACAGGGGGTTTACGTGTCGGGATGAGAGGCCTATGGGTGGTGGTCATTGGGACTCTCGCTGGAGGGGTGATTTTTTTGGTTGGAGGAGGTTTAGTGGTTGTTGTTGTTGTTGTTGTAGGTAAGATCCGTTTAGCCGTCACAGGTGGTCTGATTGTTGTGGTGGTCCTCTTCTGGTCTGAGCCTGGAATTTTATTGCCCCCTTTGTTGTTATTGTTGCTTGGCGTGGTCTTTCCAGGTCGTGGCGGGTCAATTATCACCTTTGGGATGGCTAAAAGGAGAACAAAGAGGATTCTTAATTTAATTTGAAGATAAGTTAGTCTCAACCAAGTCTTTTTCCTCGTTGCATAGGGTTAAACCTGCCATAGCTGGCATTCAGATGGTTTAACTGGTCGTCAAGTTGGTCTCCAAGCCTGACCAGCTGAATAATGGCCAAAATTTATTTATTTTTATATTTAAAACAAATATAAATATATTTAATTTATTCAAAATATTTTAAAATGAAAAAATATATATTTTAAAATTAAGATTACATTTCAAATTATTTTATTTAAATAATTATTTAAATTTTGTTTACTGTAAGTTATGCTAATAATACAACAACTAGACTACCCAGTTGAAAATTAAAAAAATAAATAAATAAAGAGGGCTGGTTTAAGTTGTTTTTCATTATTATTCAAATATTTTTCAGGACCATTAGTTAATTTATTTTTTCCCTTTTTCTTCTTGTATTTTTGCTGTTACTCTAGCTTTGTAATTCATCATAATTATATCAAATAAAAATTACAATAAAAGAAAAAGACCATTAATTTTGACATTATGAATTCTAACATTATGAAGTTAGGCTGCAATAGAAATTTCACCATTCATTTTAGATAAAAAATAAAAAGGATGGTTTCAGCTCATGTGTACAATGAATGCACGAAAGCCATCCATCACATTCGACGTGAATACCAGAAGCGTAAACCTTCGTGCTTGTGTCGTCCTTAACACTAAAGAAATGAATGTGACAATGCTATCTCAGGTTTCACAGGAGCTTTGATATGTGATTCCCAAAAAAGCAGTAATTCAACCCTTTCTGCACTTCTGAGTTACACCTGGCTGAAAGTTTCTAGACCAGATGCTGAGGAGGGATCTGTTGCCTCATTGGTTTAACATTTATTAAATCAGGTGGCAAACTCAAAACAACTGTATTTTTGTCCACTTAACAAATAATAACAAGATCAAGAAGACTACAGCAGTGCTTGCATAACATTACACAGATAAAACCGCTGACAGTGGTGTGTAAAGCAGTGGAGTGCTCAGTTGTGATGTCATCTGATGCTCACGGTGAGCCTCTCTTTGTTCATGAAGATTAAAAACATGGCAGCTATCAACCTCAAGTCACTCCTGACTAAAGCCACAGCAGACAAAAGCATTCCAGACAGGGAGATGATTCGCAAGACAGAGAATTTCTTTTATCAGATCTAAAGTATTACAACAACAACAACAACAAATTCCTTCAGCCACATACTATTAAACTTTGAATTAATCACCAGGAAATTATTGCCAAGCAATTGTTTTTAAATATTTCATTTAATTTAGTTTTCTTTAAAAAGAATATAAATAAAAGAAAAAGAAAACTAATGTATATGGTTTAAATTTAAACACACACACACACACGTTTGTTTCTGTGAATTGTGGGGACTTTCCATAGACTTGTATTACTTTTAGACTGACCAAACAATATTTTTTATCTCCTAACCCAACCCTAACCCTAAACCTACCCCTTACAGAAAACCTGTCTGCATCGTTACACTTTCAGATAAACATAATAATTTTTTTCCACCTCGTGGGGACCGCAGGTCAAAATGTCAGAAATGTCAAAAATTTCAGGTTTTACTATTCTTGTGGGGACATTTGGACATTATGTAGCATCTGTATGGTGTGCCTTGTTAGTGTCTGCGCTTGCGTGGCCATTTATTGTGATTAACAGGAAAGTGTGTTCAAGCGCCAGCAGAAGACGGTGTAAGAAATACTCTTTGAGAGAAGCAGTCTATCAGCGGAAGTTAAAAGTAGCTCGTAAGTGTATTTACTTGTCTCATTAGTGTTTAGCGCAATTGCCGTTGCTAGGAAATGCTTGTTTTGTTTACTGAGTGGAGACGTGCTGAAATCGCGTTTGGTCTCGTACTGTATGGCGTACCTTGTTAGTGTCTGCGCTTGCGTGGCCATTTATTGTGATTAACAGGAAAGTGCGTCCAGCTGAATTCAATTAGTGATTTGTTAGACGGGTATAAAAAAGTTTATTATACCGCAGCAGCCCTCGTCGTGTGAAGACCGAAGTGTGTAAAGACCATCGACTCTACCGAGCGACTCCACCGGACAGGGACACCGGCAAGGGACAAGTATCGCTTTTCATTTATTCTCTTTCCTATTACTTGTTTCACTTCTCTTTCAGTTTTTATAACCATTTCTTACTTGTATGTTTGGCACAGTTATTTTTTTTAGGATTACTGTTAAACTAATGTAGTTTGATTTGTATATGTTATCTATTTTAATTTTAGTTACAGTTGTAGTTATGTTTGTCATTTTATTAGTTTTTTCTATTATGTCTGTATAAGTTATTTATTAAGTTTTAGTTTTATTTAATTTTTGTTATTTTAGTACTAATTTATGGATGTGTGTGTGTGTGTGTGTGTGTGCATATATGTCTGTGTGTGTGTGTGTACATACACGTAGTTGTTTTTGGTGTTTGGCTTAGTTTTATGTTAGAATCATTATTACACTCTTATACCTTTTGTTCTCTTAATATTTTGAATTGTTTGTAGCTTTATTTTGTTTTCATTTTAATGTTAAGTTTAGAAATTTTTTCATGCATTTCTCATTTTTATTTTATTTATTTATTTTTTTAATGTGTGTGTATATATACTATTTATAAAGTTTTAGCTTTTAATTTTGGATCAGTTTTAGTTGTTTTAATACTACAATTGATTGTTTCTGTTGTCCTCATTTGTAAGTCGCTTTGGATAAAAGTGTCCACTAAATGACTAAAAGTAAATTAAAGTAAACAAGTACACACACACACACACACACACACACACACACACTGTTCATTTGAATTTTCTATTAATCAAAGAATCCTGAAAAAAATTATCACGGTTTCCACAAAAATATTAAGCAGCGCAACTGTTATACTGATAATAATAAGAAATGTTTCTTGAGCAGCAAGTCAGCATATGGATTGATCATGTGACATTAAAGGGAAATTCAGTTTTGCCATCAAATGAATTACATTTTATGTTGAATCGAAAACAGTTATTTTAAATTGTAAAAATATTTCACATTATTACTGTTTTTACTGTAGTTTTGATTAAATAAATACTGCTTGGTAAGCATAAGAGACAAGAAAAAAATCTTACCAACCCCAAACCTTTGAACAGAAGTGCATATTTTTTCACATATATTTTCGGTAACACTTTATTTTAGGGTCTCTTAGCTAGTTGCTTATTAGCATGCATATTACTAGAATATTAGCCATTTATTAGTAGTAATTGAGCACATATTAATGCCTTATTCTACATGACCTTATTCTACATCCCTAATCCTACCCAATACCTAAACTTAACAACTACCTTACTAACTATTAATAAGCAGCAAATTAGGAATTTATTGAGGGAAAAGTCATAGTTAACAATGAATAAGTGTTCCCTATTCTAAAGTGTTACCATATTTTCTTATTTTCTATCCTTCATTTATTGTTATCTACACAAATATGCATTGTAACTGTTGATGAACTGTCCAGCTCAATTCATTCCAAAGATTTTTTGAATATTTGAGTCAGGACTCTGACGCCGCTACTCATGGATATTCAGCCACTATTCGTTCTGTTGGCATTGTGCTATGGGATGCTGTCACGCTGAAAGCTTAACAGTCTACCTATGTTCAACTTCCTGGCTGAGGCTGTGGCTTTTCATCAAGATTTTGCACCATCCATCTTCTTTTCTTTACTGACAAGCGCACCAATCCAAGGAAAGGGGAAAAATGTCCACAAAGAGGACACATTTACCACAGTGCTGTAGCTACAGTTGCAGTAATGGTCTTCGGCAAAACCCCACAGGTGAATAGGGTAAACATTTTAACTAAAAGATATCAACATACTTCCCCACTTTTTTTAATACAAGCTTTCTAAAATGTTATGTTTAAATATGCAAATAATGGATTATCTACTGAAAAATAAAATTTGCATGAATTTCCAGCATAATGCCAGGTTTGAAATTATTGTTTTGTTGTTGACATTTTACAGTTAAAAGTTTTTACAAAGGGTATTTTGGATATCTCTTTTTATCACTTCAAAAATCAGAAAATACTGTCAACAGCCAAGAATAAAATGTTAACTTATGTAACAACCTTCAGAATATAGACAAGAAATAAAACTGGAAAGTTTGCTAAAGTGTTACTTAAGTGGAGATTTCTTGTTTAAAAATCATTTTGAGACATTGCATTTAATTATACGCATTATAATTGAATTGTACAGATGCATATTGTAATAAACACTTGAGTATGTATTTTGGATGGTTTCCTTCCTCTAGTCTGAAAGAAGTTGCGATATTAAGGAGGAAGTAGTTTGCACACTAGATCATAAACTTTTTAAAAATGTCATTACTTTGTTGCTACTCTCCCATAGAAGCCAGATCAGTCTTTGGTACAGAAATGGCTTGTAGCTCCTTTAAAGTCCATCAATCTCCTGGCAGCATCTGTGATCAGCCTTTTGCTGGGTTATCTCCTTTAGAGGGACAACCGTATGCCTTCCACCTCTTAATGATAACCTTACCTCAGCTCTTGTGCTTGAAAGCCTTTATACTAATGATGTCTGACTTAAGCCTTTCCAAACCTTTATCTTGAAGTGCTTTTGAAAGCACCGTTCCACCTTAATTTACTTCATACAGCTGTTTTTAATCTAAATTAATCAAAATCGCTGCAACTGAGAACAGATGGGGACCAATTAAATTGTTGTCTGAGCTGTAATGTGATTAGTTTATGCATGGAGTGTGTTCGTTTATCCAAATTAGATATTTTTATTGTTGTGATATTAATTTTATTCTCAGTTTGGATTTCTGTATGAACTGTAGCATTGCAGATTGTGCATAAATAAAGGTTCATAAAAGATTTTTCATCAGAATCGTTCAGTGATCATTCTTAAAATAACCTTTTTTTTCTTAGTCTGAAAAACATTTTAATAACCTAAAGAACCATTTTCTACTATAAGGAACCTTTTGTGGAATGGAAAGATTCTACTGGTGTTCTTTATTGAACCTTAGATGCCAATAAAAATGTTACTTTGCTGTTATGATGCAATCGCAGTAATTCTTTGGTTTGCATACTCACGTTTGCAGTCATAGCCCACACCTCTGTAGTCATCCTTACACTTGCACTTGTATGAACCAGGTGTGTTATAGCAGGTGGCGTATGGACTACACTGGTGTTGATTTGAAGAGCATTCATTCACATCTAAAAATAAATAAATAAATAAAAAATAAAGCAGGAAGTCATTGGCTCTGTTCAAAAACCTAGTGAGCTACAATACCAAAATCAAAAGTTTGGAGTTAGCGAGATTTTTTAATATTTCTCAATGGAGTCTCTTATGCTCACCAAGGCAGCAATTATCTGATCAAAAATACAACAAAAAGTAATATTGTGAGCTATTATTTTGCCAGAGGAATGGTATTGCAAAACTACAAAGTGGTATTACAAAATGGTATTTTTTGTCTGAATTTCACAATAAAATTTTGACAATTTGAACACATATATGAGACATTGCAAAAAAAGAAGCTTATTGGGATTAGTGTATGCCAGGTGCATTTTTGTTCAGACATCAGCTGAAAACAGCATAGACTAAAACATCATCCTTGGGATTTAACCAATAATGTTTCATCAAAATGAAGTCGATATTGTAATAATTCCAGTTGTCATAATTTTGATGCATGACTACTTGGCATAATACTAATTGTTTAAAAAAAAAAAAAAGAAGCTATTTTAAAACAAGATCTAAAACAATAACACATCATTTCTGAACAAACATTTTTGTTTTAACATCTTTATTTTAAGGTCCAATTCTCGCTATTAACAAACCATTAACTACAACTTTTGCCTCAATAAACTCTTAATTGGCTGCTTATTAATAGTTAGTAGGTAGTTGTTAAATTTAGGTATTGGGTGGGGTTAGGGATGTAGAATATGATCATGTGCTTTATATGTACTAATACACAGCCAATATGTTAATAATAGGCATGCTAATAAGCAACTAGTTAATAGTGAGAACTGATCCCTGTTCTAAAGTGTTATCACATTTTTTTTTTTTCTCAGTGCATTATGGGAATGTCTTGTTTGTGAAGGATACATGCAATAATTTCTTACAACTAGCCAATGCAAGGTTGCCAATGCATTTTGCCCACTTTTCAAAAGTAAACTTCCGAGACCAGAAAATGCCTCTTAACAGGCAACTCACTAAGTTTTGGAACAGAGCTTGTTGTTTATTTATAAAACTGAAAAACGTGAAATGTTGTTTAAAACAATTGGCACTGTATTATTTAAAACCTGAACTTGGCACAAAACATCTGCTGTTGGCAGGAATGTGAGTAAAGTGTAAAAAGATTTTTTTTTTTAGAGTTCTAGACAAAAGCAAAGCTTTCAGTATTTCAGAATCTTCAAATCAAAATTACTAATTCACATTGTTTGAAAGGTTTTTGGCTGTCAATGAACATACTGACAAACAAACACATCCTCTATATTTACTCAAAAGGGCTCACCTGTGCACTGATATTTCCCGTTGATGTACTGCAGGTCGAAGCCATCATGGCACTTGCAGATGTAACTCCCAAATGTGTTGATGCACTTACGGAAACGCGGACAAACCGCTTGACCTGTGGCACATTCATCCACATCTGCAAAACAAACACACCGATCTGTCAATGTCTATGTTGCGTAATGCAGTCAGGATTAATTTTGGAGATGCTGACTGGCTCTCTGTACATTACTCTTTATATTAATATTTTGTGTTGGCATATGCTGCATTTACGGTTTAGCTAAATTGCGATATGCATCAAGCGGCATGTGAACGCTCTGCAGGAGTCTGAGAGCAGCGTGCAGCAAACTCGACACTTTTGTGTGCATGTACAGACATCCATCTAACACAAGCTGCCCTCCTCGGAGCAATAAAAGTCCTCTGCTGAAATACCTGAAGAGTTGAACACCTGTGCTGTGAAACATTAAGATGGTCAGTCTCTGATTGATGGTCCTCTTTTAAAAAACTCACACTGTTTTCTGCACTCCCCTCCTCATAGCCTCCAGAAAAAGGTGGAAAAAATGTAAAGAGTGGAGCTAGACATATGTGTGTGCAGAAGTGCCACAGGTTAACTGACTCAATTTGTCGCATTCCGTTTGTGACTTAGTGAATTGTGTGGTTAAGATGTGAATATGGGCTTCTTAAAGAGGTTTAGTACGATGTGGTCTCTGAGACTATGGCATGCCATTAATGCAGTCATTAACGAATGCAACAATGAAATTTCCAAGCACTTAAAGCATAATTACCGGATCTAAAGACAGAAGCTCAGCTCTGTTGTCAAGGACTATTACGATCTTTAAGGATTTGGAGCAGGAACGCAGCCGTGAATGAAAGCGACTGTTTTGTGTGATACGAACATAATAGCAAAATTGTGTCATCTTCTCTGACAGCCACAACAAAAAAAGTCTAGATCATGTCACATATTTAAAAGATGTCAAGAGCACAAAGAGATTGCACTCTCTTTTCTTTTGACTTAAAGAGGTCAAATAATTTTTTATTCAATGTTTTTTTTTTTTCTTCCTGAAGTCTAAATCTTTTTACAGTTATGCAAATTAACAGATGCTTTCATTCAAGGCAATTTCTGGATAGGCCTATAGATTTTTATCAGTATGTTTGTTCCCTGGAAATTACATTTCTAGCATCATATACTATATATATTTAAATTGATCATTAAAAGCATTAAAAATAAAATATCTAAAATATATATGAATTTAATTATTATTAATATATTATTAAGTCTTATATATTAATTTGTAGTTATGTATAATGATTATGTAAAAATACATAATAATATATAATAATTATATTAAATCTACCATTAAGACATTTAATAAATATATAAAAATATACATAAAGAAGTATATACATTTTATTAAATGTAACAATTATATAATATTTTATATTACTATTATTATGCAAAACTTATCACATTTATTGACAGATTTTTTCTTAATAAATGCCATTGCTAGTGCCATTGCTAATGTTAACAGCTGGAGGATTGAAAATAAATAATTAATAATAAATAATTAATATTAAATACTAATAAATGAAGAGCTGAAAGAGTAATGTCAATTTATAAATTAATAATTTATAAATAATAAATTATATATATATATATATATATATATATATATATATATATATAAAAAATAATAAATGATATAAATAATAAATGATATATATATATATATATATATATATATATATATATATATATATATATATATATATATATACATATATATATATACATATATATATATGTATGTATTATTTACTATTTATACAGTTAAATGACACTTTTAATGACAGATTTAAATAAATTTAAACAAAATAACAGAGAATTTTATTTCTAAAGCTCAAGGAAACTTTGATTCCCATTCAGAGCAGTGAGTTGTGATCAGCTGCTGCAGAAATGCATTACCCATGAACACATACCCACACAGGTCCTGCCATCTGGAGCCAGCTGTAGACCTGGAGAAGGGCACTGGCAGCGAACTTCTCCTTTCATTACTTCACAGCCGTACTGGCAGTTTGCCATGCTGCATGTCCGGGCATCTGACAGAAACATAGACAGCAGATTTAGCACTTATCATACAATCACATATTTCTGCCACTTTCAGTACAACACAAAACCGCTTACTGTAAGTATAAAAGACATACATGAAAAGCAAAATGCACCTATAGCTGTTCCATAAGCAGCCAAGCAAATGAACATAGACAAAAGATGAATCACCATTAAATGCGTGCAAGGCCATAGGTCAGAGAACACACTATTCCACATTTAGCTTCAGCCTTGAAGGAAATGGGCAGTGAAGCAGATAACCTTGTGTTATTAGATTGTGCAGTGATCTATTAGCCCTGCGGAGAAACACCACTCCACATTCTCTACTGGTGTCGAGGGGGTCGTCACAGTACAACCCATTTTCCATGAGACAGCGAGGTAAAAACACTCCAGAGAAAAGGAGATGGCACATTGTTCCTGCTAATGCAGGTGAAAAAACAAAAATAAAACTCAATTATTCCCTAAAGTCTTGAAGGAAACAAAATGAGAAGGGAATGGATGGATGCGTTACAAATTCTCTATATTCTTATGTACTAAGTAATAGATCAGTATATACTGGGCCAGGATGAAATATCTAAAATAAAAATAATATTAAAGTGCCAAAAAAAAAAAAAAAAAAGTGCCATTATAATGGCAGTCTGAACGGAGTTTAATTAATATTTGACATTTATTTTAAGCAACATTTACTCAAAACTCACTTTAGACTGCCATTATAAAGGCATTTTAACATTATTATTTTTATTTTTTATTTTAGATATTTCTAAAATAAAAATAATAATAATTATTAATTTATAATATAAAATATATTAATATTTTCTAAATGTATTTTTATTAATTATTTTCCATTGTTCATACCATGTTTTATTTGTACATTGTTGTTGTTGTTTTTGTTGTTATTATTATTATTATTACAAATTAATATTTTCTAAATGTATTTTTCTAAATAATTATTTTTCAGTTCAGGTGGAATAACATGGTTTATTTTTTTATAATTCACTATTATTATCATTATTATTATTATTATTATTATTATTTATTATTATTATTATTATTATTATTATTTTATGTCATAAAATAAATTCATATTTTCTACATTTATTTTTATTAATTACTTTTACTTTTGTAGGTGGAATACTATTATTTATTTGTTATAATTTATTATTATTATTATTATTGAGCTTATTTAAAACAAGAATTTTAATAATGACAAAAATTACTAATTAAAAAATAAGTTGAATTTACAAGTCAGCATATTTGACACTTTATGGAGTTGAGTGCTGGAGCCAATTTCAAAAGAGATTTTTTTTTTTTTTTTCCATCTAATAACATGAAGTTATGAATAATTTGAGCCAGGCACGTAGACCTATTCAGACTCTTTATCAGACCAGCACCCAACCTTTCCAAACTATGCAATAATCTGCGATCCAAGCATTGACAATCACTGTACCACCCACGTCACAGGAGCCGCTCCACACTTTGATTAACTCTGTGATTCAGTGGTGTTTGCTGAAGTGTGAGCTGTGGGGAGGTGAGAAAATATTTATCAGAGAGTCAAATCTGCAGGCCTCTGGAAGCACATTTAGCACCGGGCAAGCACAGGCACGGGCCACTTGCTGTAGTAAGAATCGCTTAAGGCCAGCAATAAGACTTAGCCTTTACTGGCAGGGTTGAAGTTCACAGCTTTCTCAATTTTTTTTGTGAGTCATCTGAAAACTCTGCAGGGCTGAGAGATGCCCTGAGCTCATAGAATGATTTGTGTAAGGGAGAAGAGACTATAACAACACACACACTGGGAAAAAAATAAAATTAAAAAATTAAAAAATTAAAAAATAAATAAATTAATAATAATAATAATAATAATAATAATAATAATACAATCCAGGAAGGAAAATAATGATTTTCATTTTACAGGGAAAAAAATAAAACCTTTAAATGCATATTTGTAAAATCAAACCAAATTAAATAAAATCAAATAATTCTGCTTATGTTTTCCTATCTAGAAAACTATAAAAATAAAACCATTTATAACAAGCAAAATTTTATGCTGTATGCATTATGCAAAT
Organism: Spinibarbus caldwelli; assembly: GCA_039654775.1. Lineage (NCBI taxonomy): Eukaryota > Metazoa > Chordata > Actinopteri > Cypriniformes > Cyprinidae > Spinibarbus > Spinibarbus caldwelli. The sequence continues at coordinate 33,980,518 of CM077224.1, forward strand.
TTTGCATTATCTAATTATCTGATTTGTGTATGGGAAAAAATAAAATAAAATAAAAAATATTCAAGAAAACAGTACTGCTCTTTGTTCTCTCTAAATGAAACTATAAAAATAGAACCATTTTTAACAAGAATAATTTTTTTTCTACAGGGAAAAAAATAAAACCTTTTAAATGCATATATGAAAAATAAAAAAAAACTAAACAAAACAAAATAAAAAAGTAGAATATATATTTAAAAAAATGTAGTATATAAAATTCAGAAGACAATACTGCTTTTTGTTCTCTTCTTCTCTAATGAAATTTTATGTTGTATGCACTATACAATTTTTGCACTGTACAGTATTTCTTTGTAAAGCTGTTTTGGAGCAATATGCTGAAAAGCCAGTGGAAATCTAGCTTGTAGAAACAGTATACACACATTGTGGTTTACCCTGCTGGGCAGCACTATCATACGTTTCAAGCAGAGCGTTGAAGAGCTATTGAACGAGACGGCGATTGACACAGCTGGACACCACGTACAAAACAAGGAGATGTGACTCACTTCCACAGCTCCCATCAGGCAGCAGCATGTAGCCGTTTAGGCAGTAGCATTTGTAGCTCCCGTACGTGTTCATGCACCTGTGTTTACACGGCCGAGGCTTGAGGCCACACTCGTTCAAGTCTGCAGACAGAGGAACAGAGACGGGACGTTAGAACATCCTGGTGTGAGAGGGGAGGCCGAGCGGGGCAGGAATTAGGCTTAAACCAGAGGTCAAATCTGAAAGGTCAATCCTTTCAAACCTGTGAGGCGGCGTCTGTGGGAAGAAGGTGAAGCCGCAGGCCACCGTGTCTGGACAGGCCCACCTCAGCGCCTCACTCCACACCACACAAACCTGACTTTAGCTTCCAACGCTCCGAGTCTGACTTTGGGTTTTGATACTGACGCACAGAAAGGGAACGGTTTCCTTCTGACAACTCTGCAAAGGTCAACTACGTACTCATTTGCAGACTTTGAATATTTAATAATATTCTAAACTTGGAAGCTGCTGACCTATTTCTAGACTTCCGTATCCTTACTGCCATATAGACACAACTTTACTCATAACCATCTTTAAAAAGAAACTTCAGGACAATCAAAAATAGGCTAATAAATTAGATAAATGAATATGAAAATTAAAAAAGCAATTATCAATAACTTTGACATCAAATCTGTCATAATTTCTTTTGCAATTGCTGAAAGTGTTGTTTCTGTTAATTAATGCTAAAACAAACTAAAATTATTTAAAATGGTTTTCATAAAAAAATAAAAAAATAAAATGGAAATAAAAGTTTCTTTGCCAGCTAACTGACATAAAATAAGTTGAAGTACAAAAATTACTAAATTTAAAAAAGGAAAAAAAATGAAGTTAAAAAGAAATATCTAAAAGAAATCTAATAAAAATGAAGAAAAAATAAAAACAAAATTACTAAAACTTTAACTAAAATTAAAATGAAAATAAAATAAAAATTAAAAGATAATTTATATTATTAACTAATAATAATAATAATAATAATAATAATAATAATAATAATAATAACAACAACAACAACAATAATACTGTGCTGAATTGAAAAGTTTCCAAAAATTCTAAAATTTTAGACATTTTATAATTAAGGATAATCAATGAATTTAACTAAAATTAAAATGAAAGCAGAAAATATAACAATAAAAGAAAATGTATATTATTACATAATATAATAATAATAATAATAATAATAATAATAATAATAATAATAATAACAACAACAACAACAATGTGCTGAACTGAAAAGTTTACAAAAAATACAAAATTTTAGACATATTATAATTAATGATAATTAATGAATATGCAGAGTTTTCTATATATTCTATTCTAACACAAAATTGTGTGCAATCGATAAAGCAAGATACAAAAAGCTGTGATTTTAATAAACAGTCAAAATAAATAAATAAATGAGTTTATCAATTAGTTTAATTAAATTCATATATTTTAATTACTTGGTAAATGATTCTTTTATCTATTTTTTCCTCAACATTAAGTGATTGTTTAATTGTTTATCCACTTCTCAAATAATTACTGAGTAGCACAAAAATAACCCTCATTTTTTAATACCTAAAATAAATAAATTAATTCAAGAGATTTTTATTTTACCAAGGCAAAGCAACACTTTGAAATAAAAAGCACTTTTTATTTGAAATAAAAAGCACAAGGGTTGGCTATAGTTTATTCCGAGCTCAACCATATATCCTAAAGTCTAGGCCACATGGGTCATCAGCTGGGCTACATATCACTTAGATCTCAATATTGTAAGGTACACAGTCAAGTTTATAGGCCAGACACGTAGCGTGATGCCTGCAGTCTCATTTGCACTGGACTGAAAATAGATTCTCCTGGCTGCCGTACATGAGTGTCTTTGGCATGGCCCAGTGCTGAGAGAATGGCGCCATCTTTAGTGGTGGGTTATGCAGGGAATGCATTCTAGCCATCTATATTTGACAGGTGGCACAGATTTAAATAGATGAATGGCACAGTGTATATTAATGGTAATTGGCACCGGTGGGAGGTCAGTCTGCTGGAATGATTAGTGGAGGTGGGTGAGGACGGCTACAATCACTTCCCAAATCATCTTAGCAAGAGTCGACTATTATATTCGAAACAAAGACAACATAAATCTCTCCGTTTCAAAGTTTAACCACTTCAGTGCAATGAAAAACTATGCATGAATAGAAAATTGGGCTGAGTCTTTAACACCTTTTCAAACCGTACGACATTTCTTTGTAAGCACACAGCTCCGAGCTGCTGAAGCTGTGATTACAGACTCAGACTGAACTTAAATTCACAATTAGGCAGCAATTTCATGATGATTGGGGACATAATTGACTAACACTGACCTTGCGTGACAGTCTTTTCTTGTGGATTTCATCTGGCCATTTGCAACACTTTGTGGTTAATAGAAATAAGTAGAAATAGTTGAAAATGTGACCATTGCAATTAATCATGGAATCGTTCAATAATGAAATAATATTAAAGTATTTATTATTCATGATAAAATAATGTCAATATTAATATGAAAATATAGTTTAAAAAAAGTTCAAACATTTAAGATTCTGTCATCACTTTTGAACCCTCATGATGTTCCAAGCCATATACTCTTCCATATATACTGTGTATGCGTAATGAATGCTGTTATCTTTCATGAAGATTGGTTGGAATGAGGGAGAGTGAATAGTAATTTTAAGGTGAACTATCCCTTTAAGAAATAGCTATGGAGTATGTCATTCCTAAAAACTAAATATTTAATCAGACCTTACACACTATTACAAGCGACATCAAATCATCTGTAAAATCTCAGAATTGCATCTACATCTCCACCTTGACTTTCTTTCTTGTCTGTATTTCTCCTCTACAGTTTTGTGAAGTCTCAGTGGTTCTGGCAGTAACTCAACTCTCTGAGCAGCATGCAGACAAATTCATCTCAGAAAGATGTTTAGAAAAACTCGTGCTTCTGTCAAGAGAGGTGAAGAGGAGACTAAGACTCATTGGCCCTTTGCTCACTCAAATAAAGCTGAAAACAGCAGAAATGAAATGTCATATTCCCAGAATAGCTGTACTTGACAAGAGACAGCTCCGAGCAGCAACACATAGTCAACTAATGATATGAAATAAAAAAATTAATTGTCCAGTCTGAAGGGAGAAAACGGAGGGTAGGAGGTGTGAAGGTGTTGAAAACCCAGAACAGAGAGCAGGTAGAGGAAATAAGATCACACCATATGGAAAGTGTGACTGCAGCCTATTCTGAGTGCTGCACTTAAGAACAGTGAAGAAACATAAAAACAAAATAAAAAAAAAACTGATTAAACAGATTATTTACCAGCCATCACGCCACCCTTAAAACATTTACTATGGTAACCAATGTGAAGAAAATGTGGTGTTAATTAATGTAAAAGTCAATTCTAGAGTGTTCTGCATGGTTGCTTGGGAAATAATAATTATAATAATATATAATTATAATATAACTATCTAATTGTAGTAGTATTAAACATCTCTTTTTTCTATTATTATTATTATTATTATGATACATATCAATCTGTAGATTGTTCATATAATAATAATAATGATAATAATAATAATATATGATATATGATATATACATACAAGATGGCGCCGCAGATGGCCACCTCAGTGTTTGGCTCTCCAGTGTTTGTGCTGTTTTTGTTAGTTTTTCCTGTTTTTTGTTTCTCAAACACGATCCGTTTTACCAGGGAAGAACTGCTGAACATTCGGCAGAACACACCACAAAATCTTCTCTATGTATTTGTTACCACCTACATCCTAGGACATCCCTGGATCTCACTCTATTCTATTCCTATTCTATCATCTATAGCAGTGATTTTCAATCCTGTTCCTCGGGACCCACTGCTCTGCACATTTTGCATGTCTCCCTTATATGACCCTCTCATTTGAGTTCGAGGAGCTCTTTCCTAATGAGCTGATGATCTGAATCAGGTGTGTAAATTAGGGAGACATACAAAATGTGCAGAGCTGTATATAATTTTTTTTTCTCAATTTTTTTTTTTTTTTTCAATTTTTGTCTATTTATATTTACATATGTGTGTATTTTTATTCTCATCCTATTTTTTTACTGTCTCAGTGTTGTTGTCTCTGTGTACTGGAAGCTTGTGACACTAAAACAAATTCCTTGTATGTGCAAGCATACTTGGCAATAAAGCTCTTTCTGATTCTGATTCTGATATATTATTATTATTATTATTATTATTATTATTAAACATCATACAACAACATAATATACATCTAATAAAATAAAAACAAATTTAAATATAACTTAACGTAACATAACATACATTGCTAAGTTGTAAGTGCAGTTTTTGTCCCTCCCCCACCATCTTTAATTGTTCAAACAGAGACAAAAATGTGAATAATAATAATAAATGCTTAAGGCAATTATGGGTAACACAATCACAAACAACATTTAACTTGTATAATAATAATAATGTTATTATTATTAAACATCATACATCTTCATAATATACATCATCTAATAAAATAAAAAATATTTAAATACATTTATTATATTACATATTATATTATGTAAAGTTGCAAACTTATAAAAGCAGCTTTTGTCCGTACTCCACCATCCATACATTGTTCAAACAGAGAAAAATGTGAATAATAATTATTATTCCATAGATAAATAACTAACACACTTACATACACACAATTTTACCATCACTAAAAAAAAAAAATGTTCACCATAACAATGACTGTATTAACTTTGGAAAATTGGCTACTTTTAGCATGGTCAGTTCACTTGAAACTGACAACCTATACTGCAGGTCTGTGTGAAAAATCATGAACAGAATTACCTCAGAGGCAGACAACAACAACAACACGACAGACACTTTTTGAATGACAGAATATTTGTTTGGCAATTGGAGATGGGCTTGAGATAGAGGAGAAAGGCAGAAGGTTAAAGAGAAAGAGAGCAGCCGGGCAGCCACTTGAATGCTCGCAGATGAAAGATGCCCTGCTTCAGAAGTTCAGAGGAACTGACAGACACAGACAGGATGTGTGTGTAGGAGAAAGAGAGCAGGGTGAAACAGAACAGCCTCTTAAAGGCTTTATGTGTGTGTGTGTGTGTGTGTGTGTGTTTCTGCCAAGGCATGCATGGCTTTCTCCGTGTCATTCCAGCCATGCCTGTGGAGGCTTTGGGGATCTGCTAAAGGGAAAGTATTCACTCTCGCTGGGCTAAGCAGACTGCGCCATGCACGTGGGCCAGAGGGGTGGCGCTTGGGGCAGACGCAGGCGTCATCCGGTAAGCGGTCTTACAAGAAAATCACACACAGAGGATTAGCTCACCCTCCGAAGGCACTGCAATCGGCTGGTGGTCCATGGGAACAAAAACGGGAGGGCGACTGTGCCATAATGGGGGGCTAACATAGCCCTGCTCTTCTTTAGGAGTGAGGAAAACAGATAACAGATAACAGCACACAGGATAACGTGGACAAAAACATTTATAAAACACACCTTTGAGCTGTCCGTATTCCTGTAGAGGAGAATAATAACATTATTCAGTAAAGATTATATGCAAATGAGTAGATAAAATGAAACGCCACCGTGCTTTTAACTTCAGCATATGCAGAGCAAACAATGTAAAACAGGGCTTGATTGTGAAATGTAGGCTATGATAATATTCATTAATATTTTGCCCACCCACATTGCCTTGGTCACATCAGAAGAGAGTCATTTCTGATGTGGGAAAAAGTTATTTTGCTAAAAACAATTAAATATAAAAATCTAAAATAAATACATACTTATATTATTACTAAGTAATTAGTTACTGTAATTTAATTACTTTTCTCTTGAAAAAGTAAAGTAAGGGATTACTCTTATTTTTTCTGTAATTTAATTACAGTTACATCTTATGTAATTTAACTTAATACTGTGTATAGACTGTAGAATATTTATACACAAATCAATAGTGGATTTAACATCAAAATACTTTGTGAGTTAATAAGAATATCGGTAACACTTTAGTTTCCAATTCTCGCTATTAACTAGTTGGTTATTAGCATCAATAATACTGGCTGTTTATTATTACTTAAAAAGCACATATTAATGTCTTATCCTGCAAGACCTTATTCAAAATTCTTAATCCTACCCAATTCCTTCTTAAAATTAACATCTACTTTACTAAGTATTAATAAGCAGTAATTAGTCATAGTTAAATGTTAGTTAATAGTCAGAATTGGACTCTAATCTAAAGTGTGAGCAGAATAATGCATGTATTTATCTGTTATTTATTTGAAAGAATTAAAAGAACCGTTTCATGTCTATCCTTGTATCATTATCCTTGTCGAGATTGATATAGGATTTAGAAAGTAATTAGTGATAAGTAATTAAATACTTTTTGGAGAGAGTAATTTGTACAGTAATCTAATTACACTGTTGAAGATGTAATTAGTAACTAGTAATTAATTACTTTTTTTAGAGTAACTTACCCAAGACTGTATACAGTATATTGTATATCTAATGTATACTAACTAAATAAATAGGGTACATTTTGATTTCGTTTAATAAATGTCTCAGCATTCATTCAATGAATTTTATAAAGAAAATAGTATGTTGGTTTTATTTAAAGTGCTCTTATAATGGGTAATGAAAAGTTCATATTTTGGTTTTGGGAGTCTCCAACAACAGGTTGACATGCATGCAAGGTCAAAAAACACTTTCATTGTCTTATAATATGCATTTATTTCTACCTTACTTGCTCAACCATTCCCAAAATATTCGCTCAACGATTCATTTTTCCAAACCCCTCCTTTGCGTGACGCTAATCTGCGGTGATTGGTCCGATTGGTCTCATTTTCATTTCATCATGCCTGTAAAGCAGCATTTGTGAGCTCAGTGCTGCTTTGTGTACAGCGTTACCAGGGAAACAGCTATTTTTAATGCTCCAAAAGCGGCACCTAGTGGCAAAGAATGAATTTGCATTTTCATTCAGACCCACGCGACCAACAAGTGGGCGGGCAATATGCTAATATTTCATGTTGACGTCAACATGAAACGGCTTGGGATTTGTTTTTAAAAATGACTGGTTTCAGTAGCTATGTTTCCATCCACCCATTTTTATGCGCATTTTGGACTATCGCATAAAAAATTCGCTGGATGGAAACGCCAAGATGCGCATAAATTCTGAAAATGCGCATTAAAAAATTATGCGCACAACTGAGTAGGATAAACTTTTCATCCGATAAGAAAAAATGCGCATAAACTACGATGGAAACACATTTACCGAATAAATTCCTCCATGCGCATCAAAAAAGTCATGTGACTTTGCGCTATGAGACGGAATAACTTGACTAACCAGCTGACCGATCTCGTTCACAGCGTCTATAAGTTGTTGTAGTCACTCTGAAAAGCCTGAGCAAAGTCTGTCATCAAAGTATTTCTGTATAATTGTCTTACACGACTGTGTTCCCAAACAGCTGGCATCCTCAGAACGCAGTGACAGCATTTATTGTGTTACGTCTGCTCTCTCTGAGGCGCAAGTAATTTATATCATATATGAAAGTTATTATAATATTCAGTGGCACTAAATATCACTATATTCTTAGTGATATTTAGTGCCACAGTTTACCAGGAAGTGACGATTTTGTTCTCTTTGACTCGTTGGATGGAAACGGTGCTTTATTCGCATATGTTTTATGCGATATTCCAGTTTTGCGCATAATTTAAATTCGAATCTTTGGATGGAAACATAGCTAATGATTCAGAGTCGACTCTTTCTTTTGAGAGACAACTTTATACTGTGTACTTTCATATTTAAAACTTTGCAGGATATTTTCATTCACTTAGAGCTGTGTTACACACTGCATGAAAGATAATTTTTCACTTTAATGTATTATATAGCCTACTGTATATATACTTTCCTCTTTGGTCTTTTCAACCACCTGTCATTTAAAGAGCCATCTTCACAATCCTTTCATTTTTTGATGGATAAAATGAAGACTTTTCCTACATTTCTTGTCAAATTTCCTGTTTCACTCAAAAATAAAACGTAAATGGGCTGCCAGTGCTGTGTCAGGCTGAAAGCACAAGTCAATTTTGCTTTTATGATTTCTTTGAAGGAAAAGGTTACATTGCTGGTCTGCAGAAAATGGATAGAACAGATGCTGATCAGGTGATTTTTCCTTTTGGAGAAATTAAAAAAAAAAAAGTGTATAATTACATGGTGAGCACCAACCATCGTGGCTGGAAAAATCTGACCCCTTTTCTTCTGGAGCAGCTGATATTATCATAGGCAATTAACAAGAAGACAAAACCTCAAAATAGTGGCGCTTGGTATTTGAAGTGTTTATAGTCTTCAGCTTTTAAAAATATCCAGTACAGTACGAACAACTGCCTGTGATTGATACTGGAAAAAAGATGAGAGGAGGGAATGTCAGTGTTACAGAACAATGCTGGCGCTTTACAGTTTAATTATATGATGACATGTAAAGAATCCCATATAATCCCCTCAGCTGTGCTTGGCTTTCTGACTCCTAAATAATACAGGAAATTAACAGTTCTGTAATGATTCAGTCCAATGAGAAGGCGAGCGTAGAGAGAGCCCAATTGCAGTTTATTTACAAAGTGATCCAAAATACAAACATAATCCGAGACTTGACTTGAACAGACTTGACTTGAATTGACTTGAACAGACCAGGCCCGTGCAAGGGAACAGAACCTGGATCATGGCATGGCAGCAGATCGGGACTGTGGAGCAATGGTGGACCTGGACCATGGGGCAAATGCAGGTCTAGACTGTGGAGCAGTGGTGGGCCTGGACCGTGGAGCAATGGCAGACTGTGGAACAGTGGAAGGCCAGGTCCATGGAGCAGTGACAGACCGTGAAACAGTGGAGGTCCTGGGCCATGTAGCAAAGGCAGACCATGGAACGATGGAGGACCTGGGCCGTGAAGCAGAGGCAGACAGTGAAACAATGGAGGACCTGGGCCATGGAGTAGTGGCAGACTGTGGAACTGTGGAGCAGGAGACCACCAGGTCAGATCCAGAGGTGCTTGGAACCATGGCGGAGCAGGCAGAGCAGGCAGCCATGGCGGAGTAGGCAGAGCAGGCAGCCATGGCGGAGCAGGCAGAGCAGGGAGCCATGGCGGAGCAGGCAGAGCAGGGAGCCATGGCGGAGTAGGCAGAGCAGGCATCCATGTCGGAGCAGGCAGAGCAGAGAGCCATGGTGGAGCAGGCGAGACTGAAACAGGGAGCATAGATAGGTTAGAAGCGCCCTCAGTGGCCGTAACTGGACAATCAGAGAACTCATGGATGGCCTCCTTCACCGTGACAGGACAGGCAGTGAGTTCATGAACGGCCTCTGTGGCCATGACAGAGCTAACAGTGAGTTCATGAACGGCCTTCGTGCCCATGACAGGACAGGCATTGAGTTCATGAACGGCTTACTTGGCCGTGACAGGACAGACAGTGAGTTCGTGAATGGCCTCCATGGCTGTGACATGACAGTGAGTTCAAAAGTGGGCGCCACCACCTCGGGAGGTTCTGCAGCGGAAGCTGCCACCTCTGGTGGTTCTGCAGTGGGCGCCGCCTCCTCTGGAGGTTCTGCAGCAGAAGCCGCCACCTCTGGAGGCACTGGAGTGGATACGTGGACAGAAGAGGCCTCAGGAGCAGACTCATGGACAGGAGAGGCCTCAGGAGTAGACTCATGGACAGGGGAGGCCTCAGGAGCAGACTCGTGAACAGAAGAGGCCTCAGGAGTGCAGTGTGCAGCCCACACGCTCAAAATGGCAACCGCCATTACGGTGGGATGCCTGCTGGGCTTGAGAGCGTAGAGACCACTGGAAAGTCAGCCACTCGCACTGACATCAGTGGTGGGTCCAACACACTAGTAATCAGTCTTTTAAGTCCTGGCCTAAGCTCTGCATCCACAGGAGCTTGGGTACTATACACTGTTAGGTACACTGTGACATGACGAGACTCTGGACATTCAGCCGAGATGTGAAGAGACTCTGGACGATCAGCTGATACGTGACGAGACTCTAGAACGGCGGTTATTTTGCGAAGAGACTCTTGAGTGGCGGCCATCTTGCAACGAAGCTCTTGAATGGCGGCCATATTGTGAAGAATCTCGAGTGGCCAGCATGATGTGAGCAGGCCCTGGAGTAGGAGACATGACGTTAGCAGACTCTAGCTTGGCAGAAATGATGTGATCAGGCTTGGACTTAGTAGACATGACTTGAGTAAACTTTGACTTAACTGGCATGATGTGAGCAGGTCCTGGAGTAGCAGGCATGACGTTAGCAGGCTTTAGCGTAGCAGACATGACGTTAGTAGGCCTTGGTGTAGCAGACATGACGCGAGCAGGCTGTGGCTTGGCAGGCATGACGTGAGCAAACCTAGAGGAAGTGTCGTGTTCCTCCTCCACGACACCCACAGTAAAACCAGATCCACTCAAACGTAAAGCAAAGTCAGTATATTGTTCAAGTGACCGGTGTGGGGTATTGCGTGGCATTAACTGTGAAATATTCCTTTCCAAGACAAAATGGAAAATGTCTTTTAGGAACGTATTGTTAAAGTCTACAATAGCAAAGTCCACAAAAGTCCTCCACATATTTCTCAATGGGCCTGTTTCCTTGGCGAAGATGAGTTAGGCAATCTGCTGGATTCACTGTGAGGGTTGTGTATTCTGTAATGATTCAGTCCACTGAAGGTGAGCGTAGTGAGAACCCAAGTGCAGTTTATTTACAAAGTGATCCAAAATACAAACATTATCCGAGACTTGACTTGACTTGACCAGACTTGACTTGACTTGACTTGAACAGACTTGACATGAACAGACTTGACATGAACAGACTTGACTTGGCATAGACAAACTAGACTCACCGACAGTGGGTTACAACATCAATACACGACAAGGAACAAAGGCAACGACATGCCTACTTAGCAAACAAGACTGGACACATGACAAGAACCAACCAATCAGAACATGACACGAACAAGAGAACCAATCAGAACGTGACAAAAAGAACAAGGGAACCAATAGCATGAAGACACGAGGGCAAGGGAAGCATGAAACAAACAGGAACCGTAACTAAACTTCAAAATAAAAGACATGAAAACATGAACCCAAAAACAAAACCCAAACCCCACATTACAAGTCTTTTTCAAAACAAAAAATACATTAACCATTATTATGCCCCTGACATGCAGAAAATCAAACATTCATGATGTAGACTGTCAGCTTTTGAAACCTGTACATCCATATGGTGGTGAGTTTTATGGTTTTGTAACAAGAGGGCACCAAGGAAAACATTAAAGAGACTATTTTACACTTTTTACTTTTTGTTTGCCCTGAAGACTATACATATAAATTTAGTCAAGGTTTCTTGCATCAAAAAGCCATAGTTTAGCTTTACATGATGTTTTTATACTTTCTGTGAGCTGTACAATTTGCTAGCATAACTTTAAGACTTCTATATTTATTTTCTTCAATCAGAATAAGGTGTTCAAGATGGGCGTCATGCAAACATTAATATGAACAAAACAGGTTTGAACTGGTCTCTCAGCCTGACCTCTTGAAAAATGCCCCAAATACAACAGAATTCAGTTCAAACTAAATATAGTACAGTAGATTTTACATGAGCCAGCGAATATGATATCTTATTATTTTGCCAAATGACAAAGTTTGAGAGGCTAGGTTGGAAAATCTATTTTAGTTATATCTGTCAGGTAGTCATAACAATTTATGCATGATATTAAAAATAATTGCTAACAGCACAAGCTCCATGATATGCTCTTTTTAAAGTGATAGTTCACCCAAATATGAAAATTCTGTCATCAATTGTTCACCCCCCACTTGTTCCAAACCTGTATGAGTTTCTTCTGTTGAGCACAAAAGAAGACATTTTGAAGACAGTGGTAACCAAACAGTTGACGGTAGTATTTTTTTCTATACAATGGAAGTCAATGACTACCATCAACTGTTTGGCTGCCAGCATTCTTTAAAGTTGACATATCATGAAAATCTGACTTTTTCCATGTTTAAGTGCCACAATCTACCAACCCAGAAAACATAAAAAAAGAACAACCCAGGAAATTTGTTTGGTAAGCCTTTCTCTGCAAGCTTGTGAAAAAAAACGAGCTGCTCAGATTTCTCTCCCCCGTGACATAGAAAGGGGATCTTATTATAATATTACGGCCCCTTAATCTGCACGTTTCCACACACAGCGCTGCCATTCTGTTTTCGCAAGCGACAATGGTGCACGAGTTCTAACACCATGATGAAGGATCAAGCAACGCATGCTAACTGTTCTGTCTTTGGCTGCACTGACGAGCACAGAACACTATTTAGAGTCCCAGTCTCAGAGGAGATAAGAGAGCAGTGAATTTATTGATTTATTTACTGTATATTATTCTGCTGCCACACAGATCTAATATAAACATGCAATTTCTTTCCCAGCTGTTTACCTTCACAGACATAACCAACTGTTTTTGTAACTCCTGTGTGTTTTTAACATAAGCTTGTGTGTATTTGATAGTTTAAGTGGAATAAGACATGAAAAAGAACTTAGTTTAGTACTCTCATGCTGTTTGACAGCCAATTTCTGTCCATGTGCTTCAGATGTGTGTGCTCAGAAAACCCTATATCAGAAGTTTAAACTAATATGGTTTAAAACGCAAGATTTCAATGAGATAGACATGATAATCAATACCAAACAGATGTTTTTTAGCAGAGTATCTGAGGTACGAGCGGTAAAGGCACAGCCCTATTCTGGAAAAGGGGGTGGTGAGCAGCAGCTCATTTGGATTTAAAGAGCCATGCACAAAAACAGCGTGTTTCTGTTTCCACTCCAAATAGGCATTTTCTAAATTATATAATAATTGATCTATGGGGTATTTGCTGAAACTTCACAGACACATTCTGTGGACATCTGAGACTTATATTACATTGTAAAAAGGGGCATAATACTGTAGATCTCCTTAAAAATATCTTCTTTTCTGTTTAAAAGCTGAAATAAATTCATAAAGGTTAAGAGGAACTTAAAGTGCCCGCATTATGGATTTTTGAAAATTACCTTTCATGCAGAGTGTAACACAGCTCTAAGTGGATGAAAACATCCTGCAAAGTTTTAAATCTGAAAGTGCACCGTGTATAAAGTTATTGTCTCTCAAAAGAAAGAGTCGACTCTGAATCATTGAAACGAGTCGTTTTTACAACGAATCCCAAGCCGTTTTATGTTGACATCAACATGAAACATTAGCATATTGCCCGCCCACTTGTTGGTCTTTTCATGTTGGTCTGAATGAAAATGCAAATTCATTCTTTGCCACTAGGTGCTGCTTTTGGAGCATTAAAAATAGCTGTTTCCCTGGTAACGCTGTACACAAAGCAGCACTGCGCTCACAAACGCTGCTTTACAGGCATGATGAAATGAAAATGAGACCAATCGGACCAATCACCGCAGATTAGCGTCACGCAAAAGAGGGGTTTGGAAAAATGAATCGTTGAGCGAATCGTTTGGGAGTCCTTGCGCAAGTAAGGTAGAAATAAATGCATATTATAAGACAATGAAAGTGTTTTTTGACCTTGCATGCATGTCAACCTGTTGTTGGGGACTCTCAAAACCAAAATATGAACCTTTCATTACCCATAATAGGGGCACTTTAAAGATGAGTAAATGATGATAGAATTTTCAGGTGAACTATCCTTTTAATAAAATGATCATTTAATGTAGCATTGTTAGACGTGCGTTCACCAAAAAACAGGTCCATCTTCATGTCTGAAAGTATTTTGCGATACTTGATGCCCCGTAATGGATTCCTGACAGGCCTTGGGAACAGCAGGTAAGCAGATTCTCATTTACAGAGACCCCTGCTGAAAATTAGCATCTTATTAAATTGATTTGCTCCACGGAGAGCCGAATGCAGCTCTGTCTCTTCACTCCTAAATGGATTAGCGCTTTAATGAGTTTATTTGTTCTGGGCAAAGATGCCCATCTGCCTCATTTCATCTCCATGACAGTGATGTTACAGTGAAGAGCAACTGCTGACAAAATCAAGCAGATCAAAGGAGCCGAATGCTAATCGTGCTTTAATTGCAAAAAAAAAAGAAAAAAAGATTATGACTATGTTATAAAATTAAAGGTTAAGATTGCACACATTAGTTGAGTAGTGGCAACCGTAAACATATTTTCATTATGCTGATGAAGTTTGCAACATCTTTAAACGCAATTCACCCAATCAGAATTTACAGTCGGAACTACATCATTTTATGGAACTGATAAAATCACAGCCTTTTGTGTCTTATTGTTTTATTACAAATGCTCTTCATGGCATATTTCAGGCTGTAGTTAGAGTTTGAATTACATAAACTGCTGTCCTACATGTCACCAGGGAGATCTGTGTGTCTGTAAAGATCAAGACGACAAATGTCAACCAATGTTCAACTAAAGAAATGTCTTCAAAATGCATTTCTATCAAATATACAATATAACCTAAAGGCAAAGTGTGTGGGTGTTATCCCACCTCATTGCCATGGATTTAGTACTAAGCTCTTTATCATTATTTCTGTTCAGCTCTCCTCGTGGTTTATCTGTACACTAATCACTCATGGCGGATCCTTTTAACACTGAGACCCTGGTTTATGTATGAAATGTGCATGTTTGATAGCGCACAAAAGAAAGAAAAAAGAAAGAAAGAAAGAATATTATATATATACATAATTATTTTATTTCAAGTAATTTATTTTAATTACTCATTTTAATTGCAACAAATTTTATTCTTTGCGATAAACCCCTTGAGATGCATCATCTCATTTTCAAGGGGGTCCTAATTAATAATTCAAGTAATTTATTTTAATTATTTTATTTTATTTTATTTTAGTTTCAGTTTTAGTTAAATATAAAAGCCCTGCATTTTAACATGCAAAATCCAACCTATTTCTATGTTACTTTTTGCATTTTACAGTAAATCACACATAAAGTGTGTTCATGCAATCATGCAATTGTGCTCCTAATAAATCAGGTCTGTGTGTGCACTTACATTTATATTGGTATTTTAGCTATAGATATTATACTGTATGAATCATTAACTAGAAATGCTTGTTCTGGAGAGCTTTCAGTAATCATTGCATTGCTAGGATCAAACGTTGCAAAGTATCAACTATGATTTCACACAAGATAAAAAAAGAAACAAACAAATGAATAATATTAGCAATTATTACATAATCTTTTAAAATACAAGTGATTGGGCATCTTGTGTGGTATAATTGAATTTGCATGCTGATTGTTTTGCTACAGATAATTGCAATAAACAAAACCACTTAGCGGCTTGAAAAAACACTTCAGTCAGTCACACCGAAAATTAAAGGCTTGATTATTTGCACTGATGATTTTAATATGCCACCCAGGTGTCCGCGCTAACCAGCACCTGTCAAAGTTTTAAACATGCAAGACAAATAAGCCCTCAGCATGACAATCATCTGTCATTACCTCTAAAAACCATCTGATTCTTTTAATCGCTCTTGCCAAAGGAGCCCAGCGAAGCTGATAGAAACGCACAAAAAAAGAAAACATTTCCATCCGGTGCAGCAAGGCAAAAGCAGTCTCATCGACCTGACATGAAACCATGACGCAAGGGAAAATTGAAAAGATTCTGTTCCACATTCCAGAGGGGATTGTTTTGCCTTTCCTTCCCGTCTTTTAATTACACCTTCTCCCTTTGCCTTCCAAGGGCACAGACTCCTTTCTTTAAGTCTCCCAGCCTTCTCCTCTCAAATGGAAATGTGACGTTTTAAATCAGGGGTTATCTCAGACGCCAGTGTTCTTCTGATGAGACAACTTCAGACAGAATTTAGTCCCCCAGCTCCATTTTATTTTCAGTGCAGGGTTCTTAGGGCAGTAATTGAGATATTATCTGCTTAAGGGAAACCTCACATCCTGAATCACTATACGACTCAATACAAAAGCCCATTAATGCCAATACATCGTTCTGTCTAGAGCCAAAGGGTGACATCTACATCCAGAGGCTTTTAAATAATGCAAGTGACAAATTGGTGCTTTGTAATAGAGAGGCTGATTTAACCCCTGTATTATGTTGCAGGTCAATTTGAGTTGTTGAAATAATGGTTAACATAAAAATTTTTGTGACAGTTTCTCATTTAAAATCATGAATATGCATTTTCACATGCATATGCATATGTGCGAGCAAAATTTTGATGTTGGCAGGTTAATTTGACTTGCAATTTCATGGTTAACAGCAGCTGCACAGACCAAAAATAAAAAATAAAAATATATTTAAAAAAAAAAAAAAGTGTTTATATTTATGCTCTACTGCTTATAGTTCACGAAAGCACACACACAAGAAAGAAAAATTAAATAAAATGTAAAAAATTACATTTAAAATAAATATTTACAGTACTGTTTATAATTTTTTTGTTTTTTATTTTTTTAAAGAAATGTTAAAAATAGTTGTTAAATGCAGTTTTATATCACATTTTCAAATGTTTATTTTTTTTACTTTAGCACTTACCTTGGTTGCACGTTTTTCCTGTATAACCTGGATGGCACTTGCATTTGTTGGGTCCCACGCATTCTCCGTGTTTGCATCCGTGCTGACATACCGCTGTAGGCGAAAAGATCATGAGTATCACTTTACACCAAATGTCAGAGTCTATGCAGTAGATATGGAAACATGTAACAAAACAGCCTTTAGTTTTCGTGCTAAGAAAAAAACAGCCGTTCTTGCTGTGGGAAATAAGTGTCCGTACAATTAGACCTCGAGGATATTGTGGCGAGAGATCCACAAAAACATTATTTTGGAAAGCTCGCCCCTTACATCAATGATTCATTGTTTGTCTTGGTCATTTTAATGAACCTGGGACATGCCGAGTGTACGGTCCACCTCACATCTGCTTTATGACTCATTAAATCTCACATTTGGACAGGGAAACAGCCCAGAGCTGTGCAACATCAGAAACCTTTGAGATCTAGACTGGAGGAAACCATCCTCAGAGTTGATATGGGCTAAATTTAGGATCTGCCATTTTCAAAATAGAGACAAAAAGAGGTAAATTACAAAAGGAAAAAAAAAAGCTTAATCCCATCTCAAACTACTCTTCCTAATATTTTCATGAGGGTTCTGTGTTTGCAGCTCTGCTGCTAATAAATGGCACAGGAAATGGATATAATGGTATAAATACGGCAGATTAGGATTAGAGTGACGCAAATCAAATTATGTTTAATGTAGTACATTGTAAAAAATAAACCATCATGATAACACACGACACTACAATGATTGCAATAAACATTAATTTAACAACAGTGTAACATAAAAATCTACATAATTGATAACAAAAAGTTAACATTATTATTTAAACGAAATATCATCAAATGCAAAATTATAAGATAACTTAGTTTTTACTTCTAAAATCTGTACATTTAACAGTGTTTTACTGTAAAACTACCTAAAATGTCACATTAGATCAATTACAGTTATTCACCATGCATAGTGAGGGAACTTGCTGTTAACCAGTTGACAGGTTTTTACCGTAGAATTTTTTAGTCTTTTATTATTAAAATTACAAATATTTTTTAACAATAAATGTCAAAGATGTCTTGTCAATTTTGTTATGTTGCAGGCTGATACTACAATTGTTTAAATTTTATTTATTTTTTTCTCATTAATCTACACTTCGTACCTAATAATGACAGTGAAACTCGAATTTTAGAAATGTCTGTAAATTTATTAAAAAGAAAAAACTGAAATATCACATTTAAATAAATGTTCAGATCCTTTGCAACAACACTTGAAATTTAGCTCAGGTGCCTCCCATTTCTCTTGATCACTGCGATGTTTCTACACCTTGACTGGAGCCCACCTGTGGTAAATTAAATTGACTGGACATGATTTGGAAAGGCCCACACCTCTTTATAAAAGGCCTCACAGCTGACAATGCATATCAGAGCGAAAACCAAACCATGATGTCAAAGGAACAGCCTGCAGAGCTCAGAGACAGGACTGTATTGAGGCACAGATCTGGGGAAGGCTACAAAAAAAATTCTGCTGCACTGATGGTTCCCAAGAGCACAGTGGCTTCCATAATTCTCAAATGGAAGAAGAGCTTCCAAGAGCTGGTCCCCAGCCAAACTGAGCAATTGATGGAGAAGGGCCTTGTCTAGACCGGTGACCGAGGATCTGATGGTCACTCTAGTTGAGCTCCATGATCATACATGCAAATGAGAGAAACCTAAAGAAGGACAAACTTCACTGCAACACTCCACTGATCTGGGCTTTATGGTGGTGTGGCCAAACTCAATCCTCTCCTCAGTGAAGACACATGAAAACATACTTGGAATTTGCGAAACAGCACTTAAAGGACCCTCAAACTCTGAGAAACAAGATACTCTGGTCTGATGAACCTCAATTCTAAGCATCATGTTTGAAGAAAACCATCTCATCACCTGCAGAGTACCATCCCAAAAGTAAAGTGTGCTGGTAGCAGTCTCATGCTGTGGGGCTGTTTTTCAGTGGCAGGGACTGAGAAACTTACTGAAACCTTAATGACCTTAATGACCTTAATGAAAACCCACTCCAGAGTATTCAGAACCTCAGACTGGGCCGAAGGTTCACCTTCCAACATGACAATGACCCTAAGCACACAGCCAAGGCAACACAGGAGTGGCTTAGGGACAACTCTGTGAATGTCCAGAGTGGCCCAGCCAGAGCTCTGACTTGAACCCTATCGAACATCTTTGGAGAGACCTGAAAACGGCTGTCCACCGACGGTCTCCATCGAACCTGACCGAGCTTGAGAGGATTTGCAAAGATGAATGGCAGAAAATCCCCCAATCCAAGTCTGCAAAGCTCGTTGCGTCATACCCAAAAAGACTTGAGGCTCTAATTGCATCCAAAGGTGCTTCAAAACTAAGCATTGAGTAAAGGGTCTGAATACTTATGTAAATGTGATATTTCAGTTTTTTCTTTCTAATAAATTTACAGACATTTCTAAAATTCTGTTTTCACTTTGTCATTATGAGATATGGGGTGTAGATTAATGAGAAAAAAAAAGAATTTAAATTGTAGTATCAGGCTGCAACATAACAAAATTGAAAAAAGTGAAGGGGGTCTGAATACTTTCTGGATGCACTGTGTATATATATTATTCAAAGTAGGATTAATTTTGACATTAAATTTGTTTATTACTATATAATATAAAATAATAATTAATATTGTACTTTTATTTTATATTTATTTTGTTTTTGTGTACATTACCATTCAAAAGGTTTTTTTTATGTTTTTAAAAGAAGACTCTTACCAAGGCTAAATTTATTTGCTCAAAAATACAGTAAAAAACAGCAATACAGTGGAATATTATTACAATTTAAAATAACTATTTTAATATTATTTTAAACTTTAGTATTGTCAATAATAAGAACCATTAATAATTAAGCACTAATTTCCTGCTCAACACACTGAGCAGGAAATCAGCATGTTATAATGATTTCTGAAGGATCATGTGACACTGAAGACTGGAGTAATGATGCTGAAAATTCAGCATTGATATCACAGGAATAAATAATATTAAAAAAAAAAAAAAAAAAAAAAAAAGAAGAAGAAGAAGAAGAAGAAGAAGAATATATATATATATATATATATATATATATATATATATATATATATATATATATATATATATATATATATATATATATATGTACAGTGGTGTGAAAAATTGTTTGCCCCCTTCCTGGTTTTTTATTTTTTTGCATGTTTGCTACACTTTAATGTTTCAGATCATCAAACAAATTTAAATATTAATCAAATATAACAAGTAAACACAACATACAGCTTTTAAATTAAGAGTTTTTTTTTTATGAAGGGAAAACAAAATCCAAGCCCACATGGCCCTGTTCCAAGAGTTCCAAGACGAAAACCGCTGCTGAGCAAAAAGAACATAAAGGCTCATCTCAGTTTTGCCAGAAAACATCTTGATGATCCCCAAGACTTTTGGGAAAATACTCTGTGGACTGACGAGACAAAAGTTGAACTTTTTGGAAGGTGTGTGTCCCATTACATCTGGCATAAAAGTAACACAGCATTTCAGAAAAAGAACATCATACCAACAGTAAAATATGGTGGTGGTAGTGTGATGGTCTGGGGGTGTTTTGCTGCTTCAGGACCTGGAAGACTTGCTGTGATAAATGGAACCATGAATTCTGCTGTCTACCAAAAAATCCTGAAGAACAATGTCCGGCCATCTGTTCGTGACCTCAAGCTGAAGCGAACTTGGGTTCTGCAGCAGGACAATGATCCAAAACACACCAGCAAGTCCACCTCTGAATGGCTGAAGAAAAACAAAATGAAGACTTTGGAGTGGCCTAGTCAAAGTCCTAACCTGAATCCTATTGAGATGCTGTGGCATGACCTTAAAAAGGCGGTTCATGCTCGAAAACACTCCAATGTGGCTGAATTACAACAATTCTGCAAAGATGAGTGGGCCAAAATTCCTCCACAGCGCTGTAACAGACTCATTGCAAGTTATCGCAAACGCTTGATTGCAGTTGTTGCTGCTAAGGGTGGCCCAACCAGTTATTAGGTTTAGGGGGCAAACACTTTTTCACACAGGGCCATGTGGGTTTGGATTTTGTTTTCCCTTCATAATAAAAAAACTTCATTTAAAAACTGCATGTTGTGTTTACTTGTGTTATCTTTGATTAATATTTAAATTTGTTTGATTATCTGAAACATTAAAGTGTGACAAACATGCAAAAAAATAAAAGATCAGGAAGGGGGCAAACAATTTTTCACACCACTGTGTATATATATATATATATATATATATATATATATATATATATATATATATATATATATATATATATATATATATATATTTACATATATAAACAAATTACTCAAATTGTAATAATAGTTCACAATATTACAGTTGTTACTGTATTTTTATTAAATAAACACAGCCTTGGTGAAAATGAGAGACTTTTTTCAACAACATTAAATGTGTTTTTGACTGGTAGAGTATTCAAAAAAGGCTTCCTATTTAGCCTAGCTGCTTTCTCACCTGCAGTGCAGCACATATTTTCCAGGCTTATTTGCAGTCTCATTCTATGGGGACTGAGTGTGCACAGTTTGATTTGTACACTGCAACACAAAGCAGCAGCTGCTGTACGCCTGTGACATTAGACTGGACTAGACCAGACCAGGCTTACAGCACAACACTCAGCGCTGCCTCGTAGCCGAGTCTGCAGTCGGCTGAGACTAATTTTCATTCAAAGCTTCATTGAGTCTCCAATTATGGAGGCCTATCAGAGCTGTTAATTTTCCTCACTGGTGCCATTCTCACAATGAGAGAGGAGCTAAGAATACACCACAAACTGATGGGAGTACAAACATGTGACAATATGACTTAAGACTTAAACATTTGAGGTCTTTTCAACTCAAAACCCACTGGACCCCAGATGGTGAATGCAAGACTAGATCCTGCTGGTGTGTACAGTAGATTAAAGACACACACATATCTACTTTCATCCTGTTCAAACTGCATGAAGGCGGAAAGGCATTAGCCCACTCTGGCAAAAAATAGCACGATAAGAATCAACCCGTCTCATTCTATCTTATTAGACTGAGCAAACTAATCAAAGGTACATGTTCACCTCGGTTTTAACCTGCGTTATTCAATATGGAGGTTGAGCAGTAAGATCAAACCCTGAGGTTAAAACACAAAAGGACAAACACGGGCCCTAATTTGGTGGTAAAGCCTAAGCTGGCAGGAGACAAACAAGGAAAGCGGCAAAGTCCTCTGACATTGAGAGTTTATCCGGGCGGCTGCCTTATCTCGCCGGCCAGACAGTTATCAAACGTGATGAAATCGTGGATTAATCCAGGTGGGACGCTGTGTGATAACAGGCATTGGTTATATTTTTAAGTGCTGACGAATGAAGAGCTTAAGGAAGGGGCTTTAAAGGGAAACCTATCTGCTGCGGTCTGGTTCAGTAAATGCCGGCACTTGGAACGCAAACCACAGGCAAAATGCGCCAAGGGAAGTACCCGTTATTGACAAACCACATCAAACGGTTCCGCTGGCTTCAAAATGCTCGGCACAAGTGCTCCTCTATCCCTGGAGACTTTCATTCTCTGCATAGCATACCTATCAGTCCATGTGCTCTGATGACGCTTGAGCGGACAGCAGCTTCAAAGACATACGCCAGAAAGCATAATTGGTGAATTTTATGAAAATAAGATTCAGAATAAGTCGCACTAAGAATTTGAATGGCTAATAATGATTTTTCTGAGTAGGAAAAATCAATAAACCTTGCAAAGCCCTAGCCTAGCGGTTTGTGCCAGACCTGTAATGTCACCCTCAGATATTTGAGTGATTTTAAATGTTGACTTTGTTTAGATACATACAGATAATTCTATAAATGAATAATGAATGAATAAATAAATGACTAAAATGATTAAATAAATGAATGAATACATAAATAAATGACAAAATGACTATATATATATATATATATATATATATATATATATATATATATATATATATATATATATATATATATATATATATATATATATATATATGTATGTGTGTGTGTGTGTGTGTGTGTGTGTGCATTTTTATTTTATTTTATTTTTCTAATTTTATTTTATTATATATATATATATATATATATATATATATATATATTTATTTGTGTGTGTGTGTGTGTGTGTGTGTGATTTATTAATTAAATTGTATTTATGTTTAGCAGAAAAAAATACTACAATTACCATCCTAAAATATGTAAATAAATAAATAAAATAAATGTAAATAAATGTGTGTGTGTGTGTGTTTGTGTGTGTGTGTGTGTAGACATAGACATATATACTATTCATATATTATTAATCTATTTTTCATATATTTAACTTTCATGTTAAAAAAATTCTATCACTACAAAATCATGTCTTAATCTTCTTTACAGAACAAATAGTTTTTTTTCCTTCTTCTTGTTTTTGCGTTGGTCATGTGTTATCCATTCTAAGTTACTCACAAAAAATAGATGGATGACATTTAGCTGCTCTATGGGTGATGCAAGCTTAAATTTGGCTAACAAAAATTCCTGATTCCATTCTCCATTTCCTGTCCTCACTTTAAATAAAAGTGTCAAGAGTGATCGGAAACACTCTTGACGTGAGATCCTTTGAGGTTTATGTTGGGGAGCAAACAAATAAGTGAATATAAACAGTGATTTCCAAATATCCTAGAGGGTCCAGATATTCAAACGGTAGCAGGAGCAGGTGTGAAGTGTTCACAGGATATCAGGATATTCTCAAAGGAGGAGCGTGTGTGGGGGACTATAAATAAACGGGAACTCAGGATTCAGCGGATACATGCTCTGAATGACTCTCAGGCAAGATGATTGCAAAGGAAATATGATGTGGTGCTAACCTTGGGGTTGGCACCTCATCCCGATTACTCTGCGGGTAAAGACGTAGAGAGCTGCAAAACAAACGGCCAGACAAAAAAAAGAAAAAAAAAGAAGCTTGGTCTAAATGTGAGATGAAAACATTACATGGGAGCCATGCTGATGATGGACAAGCTTTACAAATGCAACACATACAATCACACATACACAAAGTCTTATGTCACTCACATTTCACATTCTCATACTGTATTAATGGAATATATATATACATGCATACATACAAGTGGCACTAAATACACAAGTTTTCCATTTTAAATGAACACTGTTCTTTTAAACTTTGCATTCACCAAAGAATCCTCAAAAAACAAACAAACAAACAAATAAATAAATAAAGGAAAATATTAAGCAGCACAGCTGTATTTTATAATAAGAAGAAATGTTTCTTGAGCAGAAATTCAGCATATTAGAATGATTTCAAAAGGATCGTGTGACACTGAAGACTACGGAGCCCCTTAAGGGACATGGTGGTGGGAAAAATTCGGGATGAGTGGAAAAAATTCGGGGTGGAAGTAAAAAAAAAAAAAAAAACTTCCCTCGCAAAACTTTTGCGTTCTCTCGCAAAGATATTTGCGTTCTCTCATAAAACCAGTTGAGTTCGGACAAACTCTTCCTGTTTACTTTACAGCTTGCAGCTTGTATGTTCACAGTGGAGGAGTTCATAGAGTTTTATTTTGAACTTGGACTCAAAGAAATACAGTCAGTGGTTATAGTTCAAGGCACGGTTTTGGGACATTCAAAAACGCTTAATGTGGCTTCCCTGCTAACACACAACATAACAGTCACGACACGTAATTTTATTAGCTGGGTTAATGTTTTAAAACAGTGACATTGGAGGACCAAATTCGATAATAATAAATACTTATAAAATTATAAGGCTAATATTAATAACCTTATTAATAATATAACTATTAATAAAGCAGAATAGCCCAGAATATGAATGCAACGCCCTGCATGTTAAGCTTTTTCTCCCCCATAGAAAACATTTAAGGTAGGCTATATGAACGAATATGGTGATTTAACCATATCTGTTTACAGTTTATATTACGCACAGAAATCAGATGAGCCGAATGGAACATCTTGCAGTGGTTCATAAAACGCTTAACGCAGTCTAATGAAGATGATAAAAAAGACCAAATATGCTATATTATATAGTCTATGTATTAAAAATATGTACTATGTATATGCAAGCCCAAACTATGAGCTGAATTCCACGATAAGCGTTTTGTCCCCCATAGAAAAGTGCGCTTAACGTGGTGGCTTAATATATAAAAAAAAAAAAAAAAAAAACAGTGATTAAAAAGCTCAAGTTTTATATTTTATTAAAAATTTACACTAAAAGCAACGTGCTAAGAGTTTTTTTTATAATGTTTTGTCTGCGGGGGAGAACCATTCTGGGCTATGCATAATATAACTGTCAAAATATTGAGAAAATTAAAATATTGAGAAAATTACCTTTAAAGTTGTCCAAATGAAGATCTTAGAAATGCATATTACTAATCAAAAATTAAGTTTTGATATATTTACGGTAGGAAATATATAAGATATCTTCATGGAACATGATCTTTATCCTAATGATTTTTGGCATAAAAGAAAAATCAATCATGTTGACCCATACAATGTATTGTCGGCTCTTTCTACAAATATACCCGTGCGACTTAAGACTGGTTTTGTGGTCCAGGGTCACATATATTAAAATAAAAAACAGTTATTTTAAATTGTAACATTTTCACAATATTACTGATTTACTGTATTTTTATGCATATAAGCATTAGAGATTTCTTTCAAAAACATTAAAAAGAACCACCCCAAAAATCTGAATTTCTTAATATTCAGATACATATAAAGTACATATTTCATATAATTCATTAAATGTGTTGCAAAGTGCAAAACACTATATCAAAGCACTGTCCAACAATGCTCAAACTGTTTCCAAAATTTAAAAAAAAAAAGGTCTTCAAAGCTGGATTCATTGGTCCACAAAACAGAGTTGCACGCCTCTAGTTCCTATGTTCTCTTGCCCAGGCAGGACTGCCTCTGTAACAAAGGTTTCTTTGCAGCTCCTCACTTCCCTGCGAACCACTGATGCTCAAACATTTGAGTAATACTTTGCTGAGCTGGTATTTTAGAAGCAGCTTAGGAACAGTATAGTTGGTGTTGCAGATGTTCAATTCTTAAATCCTGTTCTCTGATACCATCACCCATCTTGTCCTGCCTGACCTCACCGATCCTCATGAGGGCCAATTACTTCTAATTAACTGATGCTTTTGGCAACAGCAGTGACGGCCACTCACACAGCTTACATTACTCTTGAAAAGATACCATAGTGTTACTGAATGATTACCATATTCTGGTATTAATTAGGGCTCAAATTTGGATTCACCAAACTCTGTTATTGAAGGGTGTTCAGATAAGACACATTCTTCTGTTCAAGCACAAAAGTCTCAGTTAAAGTGAAACATTTTCAATGCAAGTGAAGCTGGGAAGCATTCAGGAAGGTTTTAAGCAGAACGATGAAGCTTTTATTCATGTTAAAGCACTAACACAAATTATTCTGTTAAAAACCGTTATTCTGTTTTGATTTGGGATTAGTTTTCTAGGTGGAAGAAATAAATTACCAATTTATTTCATGTATTATGTGGAAAATACCAGATTTAACAACACAAAAACTTCATATATTTGATTATAAATACAGTAAAAACATTAATATTGTGAAATATTATTGCAATTTAAAATATCTGTTTTCTATGTTAATATATTTTAAAATTTAAGTGATTTCTGTGATGCAAAGCAGAATTTTCAGCATCATTACTTCTTTCTTTAGTGTCACATGATCCTTCAGAAATCATGCTGATTTGCTGCTCAAGAAACATTTCTTTTTATTATCAGTGCTGAAAACAGTTGTGCTGCTTAATATTTTTGTGGAAACTGTGATACATACTATTCAGGATTCTTTGATCGATTAAAAAAAAATAATATGAAAAAGAAATCTTAACTTAATTGTCTTTACCGTTACTTTTGATCAACTGAAGAAAAAAAAAAACATACTAACCCCAAATTTTTAAACCGATAATATATATAATGTAGATTGCCTGTCCTTATGGACTTCCAGTGTAACTATGATTTTTGCTCTTTTTTAACCTGAGGCATGAGTCGAAATGATCTTCTGTGGTAATCCACATTATGCCACAAAAGCCGTTGATAGAGCTTAACTTGTATTGAACCCGCAACGTTCCTTTAAAATCCAGTTTTAGAGAGAGAATGGGAGAGATTATAGTCCAAGATGTCCTGACGCCTTTTTCCTTGAGATATTTGACCAAACAGGATTTCAGTTTCGCTCTGAGCCGTCTTGCTTCCTTGCGAAGGAACTTCATCAAAATTCATCCTCTGCTTGAGATCTTGTTAACTCTAGATGATTAGGGTGTTATGAGTGGGGACTCTAATTTCGGTTGTGCGAGGTTTAATCTTAATCACCAATTCAACCCACGAAACCCAGGGCTGCCCCCTAAACCAGCTGTTTGGAGAAAGTCAAATATTGCAGCTTCGTGTTCCTGTTATTGCAGTGTGAATGGAGCCAGAGATGACTGCGGCGCCTAGCAAAACCTTTGACTGGATGAATATTTGAAAAGCTTTTCGGAGCCGAGCACTTCACTTTCCCAGAGGAGTCTGTGTTCGGGGATGCATTCATTACGGCCTTCATTCTCAATGTGTATCTTCACCCCGTATGATCACCGACTGGCCAAAACAAACCGCAGCAATTTCATCAAAGATGTGAGATGCAGCGATCCCGTAATCAGTCATGATGGAGCCCTCAACGTCCCCCCGTGCACTTTCTATTCTCTGCCAAAATTGCGAGTTCAACCGCTGGCAGCCTTGCCGTCTGTGATTGAGGATAGAATCGGTCGCTTCGCCGCCCATTGTGCATATTTATTTACTTCCAATTACCATTCTCAGCCATCTGTGCCAGGCATACTCATATAATACAGTCTTTGTTGCGCGAAGAATACAAAATTTACGAAGGCGTACCTCGGCCATGTGAAGTGTGAGAGACATTTGCACACATCCGCACCCAGTCACACAAAGAAAACATTGCTTCATGTTACAAAATATGGTCAAAACGATGGCAATCTACAAGCATAGCAGCATTAGCGTTAGCTTTTGGAGCCCCTCAGCATGGGGCCCCCAGACAAACTGCAATTCTGCGGCAAAGGCAACAGCTGGGCTATCAAGCGCACAAGCCATGCAGAGAATCTCACATTTGTCAGGCTGCCCAATACATTGTCCCACTAATATCATCATGCATCATGGAATAGCCCATTAATCATCACTAGGCTGCTTGCATTTGGTGATATGGTCAAACATTCGCTCAGAAGCATGCTGTATCATTTTTAGATTTGTACCGAACATATGGAAGCTGATAAATGAAGCATAAGACGCTATTAATATGAGCAGGGGAAGCACATCCTCTGATTCCATGATAACGCAATAAAATGAGTTAATACGTACTTGAAAATCATTATGTGATTAATGCAGTGTAAGATTTGAGAGGCCTCATCACTTCTAGTGTGAGATGAATGCACTTTCTTTAGGGATCTCACATTACAAATCTGGCACAAACCACACTAGCGCCAACTAAGGGCATTATGGGTAATGCAATCACAAACAACATCACTTAACTTAAATAAAAATGACAACTGCAACAACAACAAAGCACCAACAACAACAACAACAATAATAATAATAATAATAATAATAATAATAATAATAATGTTATTTGTATTTACATTTTGGTTAATAATAATAATAATAATGTGATCATTTTTCATCATTTTTAATACTTGCTTAAGGGCATTATGGGTAATGCAATCACAAACAACATTTAACATATATAATAAGAATAAGAATAAGAATAAGAATGCTGTTGTCATTTTTATTTATGTTGGTTAATAATGATAATAATAATAATAATAATAATAATAATAATAATATGATCATTTTTTATAATTTTTAATACTTGCTTATCTTATTTACTTTTCTTTATTTTTACTTCCTAAGCTTTCCTATTATTGTACAAAAATCTTTAATTTTTTAAAAAAGTCTTTAAAAATTTATGTTTTTAAATGCATTTTTTTTTTCAATACATGAGTGGACTTCCATGTCGTTTTTAGACCTCAAACTAATCTTGCAGAAATATGGTGCTGTTGCAGCAACTGCTCATTGTACCTTTTAATTATTTCAAATGACTGAACCACATAATATTGGGTGTCATGCAGAATATCTCAAAGACAAAGCGGACAACTGGCAGGTATTTTCTTATGACTACCCCAGTTAGTTAGCATGAAATTCAGAAGCATTATGTCCCGGGATGTAGTCTTGCTTATTTTCAGCCATGTGACTTGACCTTGCAGCTACCACTTCAGTGAGGGCAT